>CP135563.1:0-300314 GCA_032401905.1 Swietenia macrophylla | reverse complement strand
CGGGACCCCCGTATATACAGAATGCCAGAGTTTTTTGCTGCAAAGACTGTCCAAGAAGCAAATGCCAAGGGGCCAACTTGAATATTTACTGTTGTTAGTCTAAAAGGAACTCTTCCGTTTCTGGTTTAAGCAACCAAGTATGTGACTTTTTAGCTTCAAGCGCATCTCCATTGTCCATGTAATCCATATATGACCAATCATGATCGTTTTCATTGAAATGATCATCAGTCACAACACTGGTATCTTTCTTCTGGTCATGACTGTATAGAGTTTGATTTTGAGGAGCCAGAAGCTCCCTTTCTTTTGCTTCAGAATCCTCACATATGCAGGATGTTGGGTTTTCATGAAACTCACCCCTGCCTGGTTTCACCTCATTTGGGTCTCCCATGAAACCAATCTGATGAGTTCGAACCCTTGAGGCAAATTCTTCCCATGTCATGTTATTTCGTTCTGTGAACAATTTGTTCAGTTTTTTTGCATTAGGTCTGATTGTTGGTTTGTGCCCGAAGTATCTCCTGCAATAGACAAATATGTTTAAACAGCTAGTAGACACAGCCAAAGCCAGGCTTTATATGTAGCACATTTAGAATGAATCTGGAAACAACTATAACAAAGAAGGATCACCAGTGACCAACAGATTAATTCTAAATAAAACATTGCAGAAGCCTCTAAAGAGTGAAAATGTGAAGGCCAATTTATCGAACAACTTGAAGCTATGCACTTCTCTTTAGCCCCTAAATTCACCTTGCCTGAAAACCCAGCGAAATTCTTTCCTTGTTGGAATTGTTTTTTTAAACCAATTGAAAACATACAAGAACCTGAACTAAAATCTTGAAAAGAAAAACTTAAAGAATGCGTTGGTTGGTAACAGTATTTAAAGTTAATTCTAGGTTCCAAGTACAATTGAATATAAAGAGGAGCGTACCTTCGTCCAGCTAAAATTCTAGCCATGTTGCCATTGTTGTTGGTGACAAAAACATCACTTTCATCGCAAACGATGAAGTCCAGTGCAGCCATGCGAGAAGAAAATGATTGAAAGGGTTCCAATTCATACTTGCTGGCCAAAGTCTCCTTTGAATGAAGGTTTGGAAAAAGTGCTTTAAGGGGTGCCAATGTCTCTTCCCCTCCATAAACATCACCTGATGCAATATACAAGTGAACATCACTTCCAAATCCCAATGCTCTCAGCATAAGACCAATTTCCTCTGGAGTGAGTGGGCATCTTCCTAGCCTTCGTACCTTGTCAGGGTTGCTCACCTGCATATTATGCGAAACATAAACATGTCAACTAAGAGTTGAAAAGTATTTAGAACGTGCATTTTCTTGAGAAAAGCACAGGAGCTTACATGTAAATTTTTCCATCGCTTCCGCATTGCACCAAGTTCTGCCCTTTCTTTGTCTCCTCCACCATAATAGCATCCCGAGAATGCAAGCATATCAGGTTCAAACCTACAACATAACATATTTTAGCTTTGATCAATGGTTATGCATCCTGCTATAATAAAATTCCTAAAATAAGATAAAGTGGAAAATCTTATGAATGCTGTCATAGTACAGGTTTTTCTTATTGTTAAAAATATAACAATGAAGGTTCTTACCGCAAGTGCAGAGCAATGAAATGCTTGGTTTTCAACCTCATCCTTTCAACCAACATTTTGCCTATGTCACGAATGGAATTGGTGAATTTTAAAGCATGGTAGTTAACTCTACATCTTAGCTTTTGCAAATCCGTATCCAATTTATTTGAAAGCCGATAATCAAATTTAGTGAGTTGAACAGCCTGCAACAAGAAGGATGGCCGACAAGGGTCAGTTCCTGAATGAACGAAAAATCACAGGCTTTTTCTCAGGAAACATCAGTAACATCATCGGTTGTAATTATAATATTTAAAGGTGAATGGAAGTTCAGTAGAGTAAATGAGGCCCTTTAAACTTGCAAATTTCTTTCCAGGTGGTAAGAAAATCGGCAAGATCTTGAACAACTGATCCAGCAGAACAACTCAAAAGATAAAAATGTATTGTTAATTTCTTCTTGCTCATTCCTAGGTAGAAGGTACCAACTGAGGCTATCTTGATCCGGGAAGCAATATAACCCAATAGATCTAACAAGTCGCACTTATATTTTATACCTTAGCAATGAAGGAGCAGATCCAATATACTTGATTGACAAGTAGATGAACTTACATGCTTCTTATTAAGAACAGGCAAAACACGACTCTGATAGAATTTTGGAGAGCACTTCCTCGGGACACGCATGTTATGTGGAGTCAAAACTTTCCCTTTCTTCATAGGAAGCTCTTTGATGATTTCAACATCTCTTGACAAAGATGAAATGAACCAATCCACATCGAAAATCTCCTCAAAATCACTGCACCAGACATCAAATGACGTATCAATTTACAATCTGCATCCATGGAATCAGTCATGATAAGGGTTAACACAGCCATGAAGTATGACAGCAAACCTAGTATCCTTCCAGTATGATTTCTGATCCAGCTTTGGGACAATTAGAGTAGCATTCAATATATAAGCTGCAACAACAGCATCTGTAATCTGCAGCCATAAAGGTAGAAAACGGTTGAATTTAGAAACAGATTCAGCAATTACTCGGCCAATTTAAACAACAGTAGATGAATTGCTCGGCCAATTTAAAGCTTAAAAAACTTACCCCTGTTCTCTGTTGATTCAGACCTCCACTGGTAGCAATCAACAAATATCGATTAGGATGCGTTTTGTCTTTGGAAGCTGCAAAACATCCACAACCGAATCGTACTCAGAACAACAAGATTCGAAGATTCCTGATTTAAATTTCAGGAGGCTTTGATAATCACCACAAAATAGCAAATTTAGGCTTCAAAACAGTTGATGATACCCAAAAAAGGAAAGCTTTATACTATCCATCATATACAGAGTGCGTTCAAATAAACTTTAAATCCAGGAAAGTTTGACTTGAAATCAATCGTCGATCACACACAACTCAGACGTGAAATCAATCGTCAATCACACACAACTCAGAATCATACGTTTCAATTACTCAGACTCGATTTCTTTTATGCATTTAAAAATCAAAAATTAATATATATATATATATATATATATTATCAAAGTGAAGATCAAAGTTCAAGAACAATTTACGTTGAAAATTATCGCTTGGAGTGCTGCAACCGTAGTATAATTTCGATTCTCTAGACTTCCACAAATCTCGAACTAAACTCCCTCCATTCTCCTGTAATGGCAAATTTTTTTTTAATTAGAAGTAATAAATCAATATTGAAATTCAAGATTCGAAAGTATTACCAATCAACATAACTAAATAAATTTATATAACACAGACAGCCGTACTGGAACTCGAAACACCGTAACGGTACTAAAATTCGAATCCGCCGCTGCAGCAACTCGAAACACCGAACTGGTATTAGAATTTGAATCTACCGCCATTTCGGTATTGAACTAAAACATTCCAAACAAACAAACAGAAATATCAGAACGACGACAAAATCCATAAATCAACGAAACCAATGAATAGCGTGTACATAAACAACAAGAGCTGAAAAAACACGAATGCCGTAAAACTCGGAAGAGAGTTATGTATACGGACAGATGGGTGGCTGTGGTAGTAGTGCTTGGCAACGGGCGGAGCAGAAGATAAGAAAGAGAAAGCCACGAAGACAAAGAGGATACAACCGGAGAGCGCGGAGATTAGCGGAAACAGCTGTCGCCGGCGACGGAGAAGGAACATCATGTGGAAGAGAGCAATGGCCAAGCGATTGCTCGTCATGTTGTCTCTCTTCTTCTTCTTCATTGTATTGAAGTGCCGGTCGCAAACAAATACCGTGATCGAAATTTTGAAATTGTTATCAACAATATTACAGTTTCAGAGCTCGATTTGCTTTCGCCTTTTGCTTTCGCCTTTTGCTTTCTGAAAGTAAGGGCAACAACAACAGCTAATATTGCTGTCGTCGTCGTCGTCGTCTTGTAGATTGCCTCTGCAACGAAAACCATTTGCATATCGATCACAACAATAGGCCTTGAACCAATCGCGCGAAAAAATTCCGGGGTTTCCTCGTGTGTGTTAACTCGTACCGAAACTGTAGCGTAGAATTTCGACACGTGTGATACGAAACTAATTTTGGACCAACACGAATTATTAAAATAGCTATGAAGAAATGGTATTATTAGAATATTATTATCCATCGTTCCTTCTGGTGCAAGTGGTCGCACGCTAATTCTTTCACCCCCTATATTTCCCCTCCGGCAAGATCTTTGTTACTGACTCTCTCTTCTCACGTGTTCCTCACGTGCCTCTGCTGCCTTCCAATATTTATTTTTTACACTAATCAGGAATCCATAATCCGCTCTTCGCTAAAGCACGCGCGTCCTTTCATCCAATGAGGAAAATGACCAGGTCGCAAGTCGACATCCCAAAGCCGGACGTAAACTCTCCGCGCACGCGCTACAAAGCGAGTGGAGGAAGAGTCGCCGTTGTCCAAAACGTCATCGTTGCGGCGTTGGAATAACGCTCGAAGATGTAATTTAAGTGCGCGCTTTTTTGTCTTGTAGCGTCATTAGATTTCGGAATCTAGCGGTGTTTTGGTTGTGAATGACGTAACGGCCAATGTTAAAATTGTAATTATTCCAATATTTAAGGGCACTTAATTAACAATAATATTTTTATTAATAGATAAATATAGATAAATATATTGACTTTTTTATTATTAAATTGGATAATTTTGTGATTATCCTTTAGTAAGAGAGCCACTAATATCAATTTAAGTAATTAGTTGTTGATTAATTAATTACTCAATACCAGCTAATTGGGTTCCAATCTCGGTTAACTACTTCCCAAAAGGGCTCGAGTTGTGAGGGCATTTGATCTAGATCCAACGGCTAAAATGTGGTCAAACATTATTTAATTATGAACCCGTCATCGCTGAAATTGTGATAATTAAATTTAATGAATGATTCCTTAATTAGAAGTGGAATTGGTGTTAATTAGGTGACAATTACGATGGTTTGTTGAAAATGAAATAAAATTAACAATTATCTACCTAACCCCTTTTGTTATATTATTAAGTAAACAAAACAAATTAAATTATTGAGATTTAAAAATAGAATTACATACATTCAATTGTTTCGTATAATTTTTTAACTCTTCAATGTTATAATTAAATTTATTTATAATATATTATACGAATTATAATATAAATTATTTATTAATAAAGTTTATATTTAGTGATACAGTTGATATATTAATAAAGTTTACGATGTTATTTGAGAAAAAAAGAAATAAAAATTATGATATAAAATTAAGTGGGTGTGTTAAATACGAAATTGTTTTAATTGTTTAGGATGTTGAGGCTAGGTGCAGTTAAGAAGGTAACTGAGCATGGCCACAACCAAGGCAGATATATGATTATTAAAAATAAAATAAATATAATTTTTTTTTTAAAAAATATTTTAAGTAAAAATAAAATATTTAAATTTTTAATCAAATAATTAAAAAATCATAATAAATGGTGACTTAATCTGACTTAATAAAATAAAAATTTTAAAAAGAGTTGTTCTCAATAATAATTATTTATATTATATATATATATATATATATATTTTCACGGGGATTGATAGACACTCCTTTAATGTTTAGATTTTATGAATTAAACATACATTATTAAAAAATATTATTGAGTTTATTTATTCAATAAAATAGCCATAATAAATGGACACTTAACAAGAGTTAACCATAATCATGATTAATTAATTAATTAATTAATCTGATTTAATTTTGTTGATCCAACGATGGATGTATGCTCTTGCATTTTTGTAATCGAGGCAAAGCACGTCCACTTTGATTATTCTATTATTATTATTAATTTAGATTAGTCTAATTATCACAACATATTATGGCCTATAAGCAAAGAATTGGTCGAATTACTAATCCGGACCATAAGTCAACGGATCAAAGAATTGGTCAGTTTTGACAATATTAAATAATATAACAAAGAAATGGTCAGTTTTGACAGTCTATTAAATTTATCAAAGTTCTTATCTTCAATAAACACGTGAACTAAATAGAGGCATGTTTGGCACAACCGCACAAATTCCAACTTTGGAACTTCATCTATTTTTCATTCGGCTTATTTGGGCCAAGAAGCGCTTTTCTTTGTAGAGCTCAATCTCCTCAGGACTTTTAAAAAAAGTGATTATTTAGGGAGTGGAGTGCTTTTGGATGGAATCGCCAACAAACCTTACCAGTTCAGCTAAGTGGCGCAATAAATTAAATTAATTAAAAAAAATTTATAAAAAAAAAAAAAATTTATAATTTTTTATAAAAATAAATAGTATCTCAATCATCGTTTGTACAATAATATTAAAAATATAATAATTTAAATAAATTATATTAGTATAAATTAATACGTAAATGTTATATTATATTATTATTATTATTATATATAAAAAATATATTAAATGAGCAGATAGATGACCAACCTTACAGCTATAAATGAAATTGTAGTGTGTTGGCCAACCGCAGCCAAAATTTAACTACACGAATCAAGTGTGTGGTCTCGTTCTAATTTTTAAGTGGGCCTAACCAATATTAATTTATCTTAAGAATTAATTAATTGTTTATTTATAATTTATTAATAAATTAAATGAAAATTTTTAAATAATTTTTTTGTTAATAAAAATTAACACAATAATATTATTTAATTAATAAAATAAAAATTTATAAAAATTATAAAATATTTTATGATTTAATTAAAAACAAAAAATATTTAATTAGTATTTTTAATTTATTAATTAAATAATTTTATTATAATAATTATACTATTTTTTTTTTTTGATAAAATATGTTATTATTTGATATATTATTTTTGTAATATTTAAAAAGATGAATATATGCTTCTTGAGTTGCGTAAAAGGAAATTTTCTTTTGTAATAAATAAGCTGACCACAGAAATTAAACAGAAAAAGGGAAAAATTTGGATTTCGAGTTACCACTGCTTGAAGCTAGACGGAATCTCGAGGCGAGATAAGATGAGCAGTCCAGGTGAGCTGAAATCGTCGAGCTCCGAATTGGATTTGGATCGTCCTAATATCGAAGACTATCTCCCATCCGGAACCTCCATTCATGAGCCCCGCGGCAAGCTCCGTTTGTATGTATTCTGCACTGTTTGCGTCTTCTATTCTTTTGATTCGTCGGGTTTTGGTTTAGGTTTAGTGAATTGTTTGCTTGATTTGAATACGCAGGCGTGATTTGCTTGACATTTCGCCTACGCTGACTGAAGCTGCTGGTGCCATTGTGGATGTGAGTTTTTTGATTTCTTTCTTTTTTTTTTTTAGTTTTTGTTTGTTTCTCGAGGAAAAAAAATCTTTTAGGGGGAGTTAAATTGTGCTTTTGGTGAAAAAAGTATGTGCAGTACAAAACAGTACAAAATGAATATTATATCACACACTCACACACTATTTAGTCTCTTAGTGTTATGAAATTATTTGTAAGCTTGATTTTTAGTGTTTGATAAGAAGAGAGTGGAAGGAAATGGTGAGTATTAGGCCTTGTTTGGTATTGTGGTGTGGTGGCTTTTAAGCCACAGCTGCTGTACTAGATGTCTAACACATTTTTAGCGCAGCTTCCAAAGTTATGTGGAATCACCACAATCTCAAACAAAGCTCAATTGTTGCTTAATGGATTCTACATTTGTGCTTAATCATAATTTGGTTGGTTTTGACCTCTTTATCATTATTGTTTTTGTTTCTTGATATTTAATAGCGTGATGGACTTTGTATTTGCAATGAGTGAACAGGATTCATTTACTCGGTGTTTCAAGTCCAATCCTCCAGAGCCCTGGAACTGGAATATATATTTGTTTCCTCTGTGGTGTTTTGGTGTGGTCATTCGTTACTTCATTCTTTTCCCTGTCAGGTTAGCGTAATTTTTTTTTTCTTTTTGTGTTATTGAGCTACCTTAGTATTGCTTTTCTAGCTGGCTGATGAGAGTTGATGGAATTTGCAGGGTTGTAGTATTGACAATAGGATGGATAATATTCCTCTCGTCCTTCATTCCAGTTCATTTTCTACTGAAAGGACATGATAAATTGAGGAGAAAGCTAGAGGTATGAGTTTTTACTTATTACATTTAGCATTCAGTGTAGTTTACCCTGCAAAGGTTTTCTTTTCTTCCCTTCTCTTCAGTCTATGTTAATAAGTGAACTGGCTATTATAAACAGTGTTGTTATATATTGCATTCTCTGAAAGCGTCCTTGACCGGCTGTGTGGTATTTCACTTGATATGGTAATGGTTAACATGAACTGTCATTTTTGTTAACTCTGGCAAGCTTCTCCTTTCAATCTTTCTAATTCTGCATGTTGTTTGGTAAGACGGCTCCTTTTTAGAAGACGCAATCTAGTCATGTAAAGAAATTGTGGGCTTTGTAAATACATGTATTTTGACAAGTTGTACGAGGGAATAATAGAAATTTGCTTATGCTGACTCAATAATGAGCACATGATATTTGGGTGTTGTCTTCATGTGACATTGGGGAATCTCAATGATGTGTGTTGTGGCACTGGGAAATATTCACTACAGCCACTTATACAGAGACTTCATTTATTATAAGTCCCACTGAATTCCTCTCCTTCTAATTGAACTGTGAATATTTTGGAGAAGAGTCTTTGCAGACACATTGAGTACATGCTCAAATGATTAAAAAGACTGGCATTTGAAGTTTGTGGGCAAATCAATTGGTCCTTGTTCTCCTTGTCAGTTCTTGATTGATTGTAGGATTTTTATCCTTTCATTAATCAGTTTCTCAGTTACTTGTATTTTATATGGACTGGACTGGTGTAAAATATATGGAAGTGGCTGAATTATACGCTAAAGTTTATCAGAATATAATACATTGGCTAAGGATGTTTACATATTATAATCATCTTCTTGATCTTTTCCTTTTCTACTTGATAACTTCTTCATACACATTGCACATAATTCATTCCCTCTCACTGATCTTCTTTGTAGAGGTGTTTGGTGGAGTTAATTTGCAGCTTCTTTGTTGCTTCGTGGACTGGAGTTGTCAAGTACCATGGGCCAAGGCCCAGCATCCGGCCTAAGCAGGTTGATCTGGCTGTAACTTTGACTCTTTTATAAGTAGCCTTGAATTTCATTCATGTAATTGTATTTTTGGCCCGAGTAGGTAAACATAATGTCCATAGGGTCGGATTTTCATCTGAGGTTTCCTTTGTCGGTTGAACAGGTTTATGTGGCCAATCATACTTCCATGATTGACTTTATCATCTTAGAGCAGATGACTGCATTTGCTGTTATCATGCAGAAGCATCCTGGATGGGTTGGTAAGCTATTAAGCTAATTGCACTTACGGAATTTGGAGCTGCCCTGTACTTAATGGAATGGAAGCAAGTAAATCTTTGTTTGATTCTGATGTAGGACTACTGCAAAGTACTATATTAGAGAGTGTAGGATGTATTTGGTTCAATCGTTCAGAGGCAAAGGATCGTGAAATTGTAGCAAAGAAGTAAGTGAAAAAATGGGATATCCTGATAGAAGACTGTTACAACTACATTTAGTATATCAAAATAACTCGAGCTTTCATGATTCAGGTTAAGGGATCATGTGCAGGGCGCTGACAATAACCCTCTTCTCATATTTCCTGAAGGGACTTGCGTAAATAATCACTACACAGTTATGTTCAAGAAGGTATCAGAATTATTGTTTTGGGACACGATTTTTGAGTTTATCAGTCCCATTAGTTCTTGATACTTACCATTATTTCTCTTGATGATAATTAGGGTGCTTTTGAACTCGGCTGCACTGTTTGCCCAGTGGCAATCAAGTACAATAAAATTTTTGTTGATGCATTTTGGAACAGTAGGAAGTAAGGACCTAATTTAGTTTTTTAATTTTCACAAAATACTGTGTCTGTTTGTCATTGAATAGAAATGCTTTCTATCAACAATATTTCTTGGCATTAGTTTGATGTTACCAGCTGGGAAATTCTCAGATTGGTTGTCTTGTTTGCAGGCAATCCTTCACAATGCATCTGCTACAGCTTATGACATCATGGGCTGTTGTTTGTGATGTGTGGTACTTGGAGCCCCAAACTCTCAGGCCTGGAGAAACACCCATTGAGTTTGCAGAGAGGTAGATAATCTTCTTCTTGACTTGCAATCAGTAAGCTGTGGAAAAGGGCATATACTTTTCTTTATGAAGACAAAACTATGTCACTTAGAGAAACTGCAAAAAAAAAAAGCATAATGCTTGAGTTAAATTTATCTGATTCTATTTTAATCTTTTCTGCAGGGTCAGGGACATAATATCTGTCCGAGCAGGTCTAAAAAAGGTTCCTTGGGACGGATATCTGAAGTATTCTCGCCCCAACCCAAAACATAGAGAGCAGAAGTAAGTCAAACACCTCTAATTTCCTTCCTATAGCGCCCCATTCCGGAAAATGCCTAAATTCTATCAGAACTTTTTTTTTGTCCTTTCCTTTGTCTAAGTAGTGATTGTTGACAATCCACTTTTGCATTCTTTCTTCCATTTGAACCACGTGGAAATCTAAAATTTCCTTGTTCTTACCTTGCCACAATTGTATGGTTTTGACCTATAGTAGCCCATATTTATGGTTGCAATTGCTAGTAACATTCCATCTTGACCATGAAATGAATTCATTTCAAGGGTTAAGACCTACCCCATTTTTTGTTTTGCTTCCTGAATGATTTCTAGTACTCTGGTAACTAGACCTCTCCAATTCAAATTTTCATTTTGCACTTGCAGGCAACAGAACTTTGCTGAATCAGTGCTTCGGCGTCTGGAGGACAAGTGATTCGGAATTTACTTTTTCTTCTTGTTTGTTGTATTTAACCAAAGTACAGAATCATGTTTGTGCACTTGATTTTCCTTTTACTGAATGCAGCCTTTGATCTGAGAAAAACTTGGTCTTGAGAAGCCTACTTCAATTTTGTCAGAACTTTCTGCCTGTCTAGATGCATAACTCATTTCAGACTGTTTATTGTATTCAATGTTCTTCCAAGTCAACATTTATTTCAACTCAGAAGAGGGTATAAATCTACCCAAAGTGTTCGCCTTTTCTATCTTTTGCACAAGGTATGAAGTCAAATTCACATTTGCCTTGCGTATCTGCTTGCCAAATGATATCCTGATTACAATATACCCCAAGTTTTGGGAATTTGGTGTTAGAACTGTAACTGGAAACTGGCGGATTGAACCTTTTTTTTTTTTTCAAAAAATTTTCCGATAGACTATCATTTTAGTTAACCATAGCTAGTATGAATCCCCTTTCTTATTGATGAATTCATGGATGTTACTGTCATCTAGGATGATGACTGCCATTAACAGATAAGTTTTTGGGTTTGTGTAACCTTGGCAACTAGTGATTTTATTTTACAGGAGCCTCTGCCAGTCTGAGCCCCTCCCTGAGGGACTGATGTTTATTGAGACCTTTCTTTTTTCAGTTTATTCGGTCGTTAAAACTTTGAGGATAATGCCCCAAAGAAACCTTTGGACTTCCAAAACTGAAAATCACAGAGTCTGTTGCAAGTGCAGTACTTTCAAAGTCTTCATTGTTTAATCAAAAATTGTTGATAAGCAGCAATATGTGCTGTTGAGAGGGGACGGTGGATTTATTGTGAAGTAGAGAGTGTCGGGTTTTATAAATTCAGTAAAAGTAACTAGAAATATTTTAATAATAAAAAAAATTTATTTGTTAGTAATAAATTAAAAAATTAAAAATAAATTTTATTTTTAATTAATATAATAAAAATATTTAATATGTATTTTTAATTTTTTTATTTATTATAAAAAATAAATTAATTACATTTGAATTTTTATTTTTTAATATTTTTTACAACTAAAATTATTTTTTAATTTTATTAAAAAATTTCCTTATTACATTAGTAATCCCCAATAACGAAGGAACGAATGAATCACTGTATCAATTTGAACGTTGACCATAAAATATAAGGGGCTGTGATACTGTACCGCAAAATTGTTCTAACTTTTTTTTCATAATTCTTAACTCTGGAGCAAAGACCCAACTCTTCCAAACTTCAAGGTACAGTCCCAATTTTCCACATTCTTCACGTGTAAATTTCCTTCGTCCTTTCTCTATCAAGACTCACCATAACAGAAAAATTAAAATGAAAAAAAATTTCCAGTCATGGGCGATTTCGACAAACTCGTGCTTTATCTCCTCACACTCTCAGCCCTCACCGCCATTTCAACAGCACAAAACTTCAAGTGCAGTTCTGCAGCAAGATGCCAAGCTCTGGTAGGCAACATTACTGTCAACAGAAGTTCTATTTCCGACATTCAGTCTCTCTTCAACGTATACTCGGCGCCAACGATTTGCCTCTCGACATGACAACCCTACCTTTACGTGTGCATGTTGTATTAGAGTAGGAGAAATCCTTAATCCTTATCCTTTTTTCTTTTTCAGATGTGTGGCATAAAATGCCAGTGTACACTGTGAAGAAAGACTGACGGGCTAGATTTTATAGCAGGAAAGGTATTTGGAGGATTGCTGAACTACCAGAAAATTCAGGAAGCTAATATAATTATCGACGCAAACGTGATCCAAATCGATCAAATCCTGACGATTTCGCTGCCATGTAGCTGCGATGATGCTGAAAATCATGAGGTTGTGCCCTATGCACACATGGTGGAACCTGGGAGTTCGCTTGAGTTGATTGCTCAGAAAGTTGGAACTGATAAACAGACTTTGATGAATCTTAATGGCATTGATGATGATAATAAGTTTATTGCCGACGTACCCTTTGATATTCCTCTTAAAGGTATTATTTCTTTTCTATCATTTTCAGGTTTTTTTTTCCCTTTTTACTTGCTTGTGTTCGGTGCTTCAGTTTTAGATTACATTGAATGTCAAGTGCTTTAAAAATGCAACTCCAAATTAAAATGGTTATATTTTGGAACATAAACGACCAATTTAAGAGGGACAGTGGGCAGCAGTCCGCAGCATTTAGTACATCTTGTCCCATCAAATGATGAAGCTGCGTGTTCCCCTCATTGCTTGTCCTCTACAAGTATTGCCGACTGCATTAAGTTTTCGAACAATCTGAGAAATTTATTAGCGTGGTAGGCCGGTCTTTAGTGGTTGCAACCAATGGCTTGTTGCTTAGGATGGTCTTATTTATAGTCAACGTTTACCAGCCTCTTGGGAAGTGCATCATAACTGCGCGCTGCATAGTTGACTCAATTGCCGGTAAATGATCAAATTGGTATGTCGATGGATGGTTGCATGCTCGCTTTCTTGAGCTATATTGGATTGTTAGGATGTAAAATCTGCAAGATTTGTATTTCATCTCCATTTGTGTTAATCATTTGTCATTTTCTAGGCGTCTGATCTCTTTAACTTAAATTCTGTGCCTATCGTGGAACATGACTCTTTAAAACAAGTAATTTTGGGTGCATAACATGACATAAATGATCGATATATTCAAGTTTCAGGTTACATTTAAACAGAACAAGGATGTACTGTGACTCACATATGATCTCTGTTAACACTTGTTCTATAGCTTAGTGATCGAATGGTATTTTGATGCTAATATGCAGCTTGTAATTCATCCACAAAAAGTGATTCATTGTTGAACAGCTCTTTACTTGTTGCTAGTGGCACTTATGCCGTCACTGCTAACAGTTTCTGAGAACAAATGGACGTAAGTGTTTTACTCGATAACTTGTGTTGAAATTTTCTCTTCCCTTTAGATGATTTCTCATGGATCTTGTTTTTTGCAAACTTTTCTTGCATGGTCAGATTACAATGCGAGTCATCCCCAATTGGAAAATAACTCCAAGTGGGAAACATGCCCACCTATGCTGTGTGAAGGTTCGCAGTCTATATCCATTGGCAACACTACTTCTAATGGTGGCAGTCAGGCAGCCTGCACCTATGCTGGTTACAATAACCAGACCTCCTCACGATTCTTAACACTTTGTCCACCTGTTCAAGTAAGTCAGCATTATCAGTGCTTCCATTGCTAAGCAACTTGCCTAGATAGGACACATTGCGGTGGGGCTTATAGAAAGAGCATAAAATCCACTTGCATGGAATAATTTGTGCAATGAATGAACTGAAAGATTCCAATATCTACAATATTATTCCATCACTAGTTTTCTTGGCTGTGAAGTTATTGTTTATGGAGAGTTATTCATCATTAGGAAAACGTCTTTCAGTTAGAATTGGAATAATTATTGTAATAAAATTATTCAATTAATCAAAGAAGAAAAATTTATTTATTAATAATAAAAATTTATTTTATAAATTTTTTTTACCGTATTAATTAAAAGTCAAACATATTTTTAATTTTTTTTATTCAGAGTAAATAAATAAATATCTCTTTTTTTATTAAATGGATGGATTTATCACATTATTTATGATGATGTAATAGAATTGTCCTACTTAAAATTTCTTTTAACAGAAAACTAATTTGTATTTTTGGTTTTGATCCTTCTAACAGTGCATTTAGGATGGGTTCAAACCATAACTTCATTTTAATCGCCAGTTACTGGGTTCTACTCATGTTATTCAGTAAGGTTTTGCAAGAAAGATAAAGCATCACTAGCTTTGTCAAAAGTGTTGCCTTAAGCTTATATGCATTTGAGGGAGACAACTAGTCTTATTAATATAACTTTTGCAGATACAATTTTAATAAAAGAATGTTTATTATTTGGTTGTTAATCATTAACAATTTCATAAATTAATTTTTAATGTGGAACATAATTAAATTTTTAATTTTTTATTAATTCTTTTAATAATTTTATTCGACAGTACAATTTTAAAATATCATTCGTATATTATTTATTTTTTCATACTATATTTAGTTTAATAGGGATCATACTTTATAAATCGCTTAATTTTATAAATTTTTTTAAAAATAATAAATATGACAAAAAATGGCATTAAAAAGAAAAAAAATTTGATTGGTGGGAAAGTCATATCAAGTAAATGTAGTGGGGGGTGTATGGTAAGTAGAAAACAAAGCGGATTGGCCCAACTATCGTGGGTGCATTTAGTAACCCAACAACCCAACATTGATGAATATAGCATGCCCACTTAGCCACTGTTATACCCAAACATGACACTCCATAAAAGTTCCAAAGGCACACACCAACTTCTGAGTTTTTGAGTATCAGTTTCGGTTTTGTGTCTCGTTTTAAAATATGTCAACTCCGTCTTGAAGGAGAGAATAACTCTTTATTCTGTTTTGTTTTGTGTATTCCTTGGCATCCAATCCACGTAAAAGGTACATTACAGATTTCTCTCTTATTAGTGTTATCTAGTGTTAGTAGCCAATTTTGGGTTTTCATTTTGTTCGTGGGTCAGTCTCATTTTCACGAGAAGCAAGCAGATACCCCCTTATTTTCATTTATTTTTGGAAAAAGAATTTTTTTGATCCATTTTTTAGGTTCATGTTATTCTGCGGTGAAATTTTATCTTTGGCTTCTGCGTCTCTGTTCTTCTACAGTTAAGGTTTGTGATGATCCTTCAAGTTTTTTCTCCGTTTTCGGTTCTGTTTCATTTCTGTTTTGGCTTCTCAAACCTCTGCAAAACCGAACTTTTCTTTTTGGTCAATTTTTGTTTGTCAGTAAGTTAGTTTTATTAAGTATGTTGTAATCACCATTTGGTTTAATTTTTTTTTTTTTACCCTTGGAAATTAACTTAAAAGTGTGTTTTCTTTTGCCATTGGATTTCTATTTCAAATTTGGACAAAATAAGGCATTAATTGAGTGTATAATTTAGATGATTATGGATATTTATGCTTCAGTTGATTCTGAATTCTGATACTTTGCTTTTGCATGTTGTTGCAGAGACACGGTACTGGTATCTACGATGACAATTACACGACTTAATAGTGGTAGGCTTTCTACTGGACTGAGAAGTAGAAATAGGCTACAAAGCACAGTTGCCAAAATAAAAACATCGCGTTTTTGTTTGCGACAAAGTGGAACTCGTGATTCTTGTGTAGCATTTGATAGGAATTGGCACCTATCTGTGGAACATAGAAGTTATGTCTCACCATTGGTGACTCACGATAGAAAACCCAATCTTCTGGCGGTTTATGATCAGTTAAATTCTGATTGTGGTGTTGGCTCTGCTGACATGGAGGAGAGATTGGTTTCAGGAGAAGAAAATTTTTTCAGCAGCTTGAATGAGGAGCAAAAGTAAGAGCCAAATTTGATGGTTTCTTGGAAACAGTTGCACTATTTTTTGGCATTTGCGTTACTTTGTATTTTGCAGTGCTGTTCTTGCTGTTTTCAGGCCTTTTTATTTGTAGAATATTTCTTCATGAGTGATTTTATGCAAGTATTTGCAGCGAGATGAGTGGGATAACTATCAGTGAATCACATGATCGAGTTGCCAAAAATGAGGTTGTCATTGAATCATGGACGGTGGATATCAAACGTGAGCTTGTAATGCTTACTTTGCCTGCAATTGCCGGACAGGCCATTGATCCCTTGGCCCAACTAATGGAGACAGCTTATATTGGCAGACTAGGTAGGTTTGATATTTACTCAAATCGCCTGTTTTTAACTTAGGAATAATGTAAAGTAAAATTAGGGATGTTCTGGTTCTTTTGGTCAATGTTGGTTAGTTTCTGATTTTGGTTCTTGGTTCATGTCTGGTTTACTATTTTTCTTTTTTTTGTAAGCTTCTATGCTTAATAATGGTAGGATTTTCTCTATTTATAAGTAGTTGATCCATTAATGCAGTAGCACTTTGATATCAAGATTTGCTTTATTTGCATCCACCCCAAAAGAAAAAGGAAAATGATTTTTGGAACACAGTTCACCTATTTACAATTCTTTTAAATGTTCATTTGTTCTGTGTTGAGATCATTATATAATGAAGGTTTGACTTCTTTTTGTTGCTTGTGTAGGTTCGGTGGAGTTGGCTTCAGCTGGTGTTTCCATATCGATCTTTAATATAGTGTCAAAGTTGTTTAATATCCCTCTCCTCAGTGTTGCTACTTCTTTTGTTGCTGAAGATATTGCAAAGAATGCGTCCAAGGATTTAGCCGCAGGTGAATATAAAATGAAATTGGTGATCTTTTCTGAGCATGCTTAGTTTCTAGGCTTGTGTTGCGAGTCGAGTCTAGAAGATTGAACATTCTTATGTTCACTATGTCCAATTTGGATTGATTTTTATGCAGCTCTAGAAAGCAGTAGTAATGGTAAACCTTCAAATGGAGTAACAGAAAGAAAGCAGCTATCCTCAGTGTCTACAGCTTTACTATTAGCAGTTGGCATTGGCATCTTTGAGGCTATAGCCTTATCTTTGGCTTCTGGACTGTTTCTAAATTTGATGGGCATCCCATCCGTAAGTTCTATTTCTAATTTCATGTAGCATATCTGGTAATCTTATGCCTCTTTATCTATTTTCAATTGCGAGTGTGTGTAGTTATGCATGTATATTGGTATCTGCATCTCTCTTTGTAGCTTTAGTACACATGCTGACTAATTTACTAAATAAATTTATGCTTGGAAGGTTTTATTTACTGAGTTTTGCGTTACTTACTAATCTCATGGTCTATGCTCCTTGAATTCATTTTTGACAGGTATCAGAGATGCATGCCCCAGCACAAAGATTTCTTGTACTAAGAGCCCTCGGTGCTCCAGCGTTTGTAGTTTCTTTGGCTCTGCAGGGCATTTTTCGTGGTTTTAAAGATACAAAGACTCCTGTTTGTTGTCTAGGCTAGTATTTTGTTTTACTTTTGGAAGTATGAAGTAATGAGGATAGAATTCCTTACAGACTTGAGTTTTACCCACTAAATTAACGAATATAGGTATCACATGTTAGCTAATTCACCATGTGGTGAATGCTTTCTCAAAATTAGGAATGGGAAATCTCTGTACGTGTTCCTCTTTGAGTGTGCATATAAGCAGCCAATTCCTATTTTCCAATTACTTGGATGATTTTTATGTGATTATCTAAACCTTTGACCTCTGAGTTGTAGGAAGTTACGTCTGTATATGTTGTTGAATGATTGTTTTCTAAAGCAAACAAATTTTGAAAGAGGAGTTAGCGATGTGAACTATTTTCCTAGTTACTATCTATTTATGGTCCTCTCTATTCTATCAATTCTTTTAAAAATTTTCTTTTCTAACACTTATGATTAAAATTTTAGTCAGTTTAAGTTCTACATTTCTTGTTTTTCTGTTCTTTCTGATGGTAGTTGCTCGTTATGCAGGTATTGGTAATTTATTAGCTGTATTTTTGTTTCCCATACTTGTACATTATTGTCAATTGGGTGTAACTGGAGCTGCAATTTCAACTGTTGTCTCTCAGTATGCTTCTTATCCATTGGTTTTCCTCTTCCTTGGTTTATTTTCTTTGTTCAGCTATAACTAGTATCAAAATTTCATGTGTTAGGTACATTGTTGCTGTTGTGATGACTTTGTGTTTGAACAAGAGAGTTGTATTATTGCCCCCAAAGATGGAAGAACTGCAATTCGGTGATTATGTAAAATCTGGTATCTTTTCTTTGGCCATTTCTTTTAAAATTTTACTTCTTGACTTTCTTGATCAAGGCCAGCAATTTAGGACACAAATAGTGCTCTGCTATTGTGACATTTGTTGATCTGCATCTCTCACAAGTTACAATGATGGGTTCTACAGGTGGCTTTCTTCTGGGAAGAACGCTTGCGGTGCTAATAACAATGACATTGGGGACATCAATGGCTGCTCGTCAAGGATCAGATGCTATGGCTGCACACCAGATTTGCATGCAAGTCTGGTTGGCTGTATCTCTTCTTACTGATGCACTGGCTGCTTCTGGACAGGTACCCAAGTTTATTAATAACATTTTATTTTTATGGTTCATTAACCTTACTAATATCCGCTGTTTGTCCTTTTCATTACACTTAATTCTTGTCGAAAATATTCGTCAAAGTGAAGGTGAACATTGTAAATTGTCTGTGAATTTGTACTAATTGAAAAGATCTAATCATTGAAAATTTTATCAGTATAATTTTATAACACTGATAACTATTATATGTAGGCCCTGATTGCAAGTTACTTATCTAAAGGGGACTTCAAGACTGTTAGAGATATTACCAACTTTGTATTGAAGGTAAGATTTTTCTGGATACCCCTCCATTTTCCTTTTCTTGTGGCTCTGAAACTCTTCGTACAAGTTTCAGGTTTTGTCTGGATTTCTGTTTATTATGCTGAATATGTAGGCTTAAGAACTTGATTCATGTTTTCTGTTTCAGATAGGAGTACTCACTGGTGCTTCCTTGGCTGCAATTTTAGGGCTATCTTTTAAATCTTTGGCTCCCTTGTTCACCAAAGACCCTCAAGTGTTAGGAATTGTTGGAACTGGAGTGTTGGTATGTATGCAAATCTATGCTTAACTATTTTCATCTCTCTCTCTTTTCGGATTTAGGCAATGTAGGTTCCACTAAATATTCTTTTGATTTAATGATTTCATCTCAACTTCTCACAGTTCGTTAGTGCAAGTCAACCTATTAATGCACTAGCTTTTATTTTTGATGGCCTTCATTATGGTGTCTCAGACTTTCCATATGCTGCTTGTTCTATGGTAATGCCAACCTTCATAAACTCAGCTTCTGGGAGGTCCGCATTTTGGTTATCAAAATTGCTCTATATCCTTTTTGATGTTTTATGTTGTTGATATGTAGATGTTAGTGGGAGCTATGTCATCTGCATTTTTGCTATATGCTCCTCGAGTTGTTGGTCTTCCCGGTGTTTGGTCCGGCTTGACACTCTTTATGGGCTTGCGCATGGTGGCAGGATTTGTCAGGTAGTGGACAGTAAAATGACAAACCTCGTCACATTTTTCTTTGCTTTTTAACTTTATATGATCCTGATTATTCCTTCACATCTTCAGGTTACTATCAAAATCTGGGCCATGGTGGTTCCTCCACACGAACTTAGAGGGCGCCAAGGTTGGTGGATATTGATTATTCTGTTTGGCGTGCAGGTGTTTTCTATTCTTCTGATCTTTGTTTTATGTTTCCATGCAGCTTTACTAAGTAATTCTCATTACCAAAATCTAAAACGAGCTTTCCTTTCCCATTCTCTCTTTGTTTATTAATCTATTCATTTTCTGCGGGGGTCTTCAGAGTTTCTAGTAGTTTGGTCTAGAACTGCTTAACTTGTTTCTTTTTCAGCTGGCAAGTTGATTTCACAACAATCAGGAAACGACTAATCTCTGAGAGATGTTCCAATTCGATGGCTCTGGATGACATATTTTTGGTTGCCCGATTATATAGATTTCAATAGTCAATTCGTTGTAGCTCATAGATATTATACAAAAGTTGAAACCACATGCATCTCCTCAAAAATTTTTGTCAATTGTACTGACTAATACATACATAAATATTGTAACTTTCTGTATATTAGTTAATCCAAGTCTTCTTGCATTTGTGAAACATACATCAGCACTGCTTATCAAAACAGTGGAGAGCTTCTATTACTTCCGCTGCCATTATTTTACATGTTGCTTCACAACAGTCTCAAATGATGGAAGCAGAATTAGTTTGAAGGGAAACAGAAAGAAAACAACTCCAGCAGAAACAGGAGAAGGGAGAAACAAAAGTTGTGAAAAACACAAATTGGAAGTACTGCATTGGTTAATTGTTTTTTGAAGGAGGAACATAATCCAATGGTCCATAAGGCTCAAACAATTCAGCCAACATTCCTTTCTTTCTCTTTGGGTTCCATCCCATGTCCTTGCACAGTTGATCATTGTACCAAATGTGAAGAGCACCAATGCATGATCTCCGGTAGTACTGGCCAGAGTATCGCTTCATGTATTCATCCCATTTCTTCATGTCCTTTTCCATCTCTTTTATGCTAGGTAGTATGAATGTTCCATCAAGAAGTTCTGCTAGCCACCTGCATCTCACTTCTGATGTGTACAGATTTGAAACACTTTCTGAGAATCCGATTACTGCTACTTGAGGAATATGTGGATGAACCATTTCCCTGATCGTATGTACAAAGCCTTGAGTAATGTCATGATTTATAGATTTTGAAGTGTTTATTGATCAAAAGTTTTGAGAAATACATGCTAGTTACCTGTAGAGTGGAAGTGTTTCATTTGGAGATCCTACTATGTAGTCTTGAAAAGTGTGGGAAACAAAGATGTCTTTAAGCTTCTTATCACCCCTGAAACCTGTAGCCAATATGACCAAATCTGTTTTCAGAGGTGTAGTTTCACCATTAACCAATATTCCTTCTTCACAGAAGCTGAAACTCTTAGATTTCTTCAAAATGATGCTGCCCTCGTCAACTTTGTCGTAGAATTTTTCCGGCACAGTTGAGATCAAACACGAACTTATATCCTTCAAGAAACTGTGTTTTGGCGCCATTCCATACTTGGCCAAACGATGCTTCTTCTTAATATGAGTTTCAACAAATTTTGAAACTGCCCATCTCTGTTAATTTGCATACAAATAAAAGTCAGTTCTTTTTTCCACTAAAATAAAAGAAATATTTTGCATGTGAAGAGGAAATAAAAAATGCTACCAGTGGTGCAAGAATTGTTGCCAGGAGATACAGTAAAAACCCTTCTCCAGGTTTGTGAACCATTAGTTCTGAGAACCTATTAAGGTACAAAAATGCCAAAGGAAATCCCCAGGGAAGGTAATCAGGGATATTCCAATGTTCTGTCTTGTATAAGACTGTGCAAGGATTTTCAACACCTGCAATGCAATGAAATGTTTTAAACAAAAGATTCATGCAATGAGTTTTACGTGATTACTTTATAAGTATTTACTTTACCATTTGCTGCTGTGCATTCCATTGCAATATCTAATGCAGATTTCTGAAGTCCAACAACAGTAACTCTCTTCCCTTTGATAAAGTTGGCAGCACTTTCGTAATCCATGGCGGCGTAGTCCATGGAATGTATAACCACTCCCTTAAATGCTTCCGGACCCTGCTTCGCAGGAAATTCTGGGATGTTTGGAACATCGCTGAATCTCCCCACACACAGAATCACAAAGTCCACTAGGTAAATCTGCATATATTTTGTCCTTAACTTAGTATTAGACAAGTTATAAACTTTGTATTCTGTCACCGTTGGTTCTAAAGAACATAGAATTTACACATACCTCAGTCGAATGATTGTCTGTATCTTCTACCACAACTTTCCATTTCCCTTGAGAAGTAAAGGGCTGACCATTTCCATTCCATAAACTCCATGACTTTGTCTCTGTGTCAGAACGGCCTTCAAATTCAATGCCAACAACTTTGGAATTGAATTTGACGTGCTTAAGCAAGTTGAAATGACTTGCATAAGATTGAATATAGTCCAAAACCTGATGTTGGTTAGGGAAATCTGTAGTTACAGAAGATGGCCATGGAAAATCTGAGAACTGATACAATGGTTTGGGAGTTTGAAGCTTAGTTGTCTCCACAGTTTTGATCCATACTCCTCCAACAGAACTTCGAGCTTCAAAAACAATGGGATCAAAACCTTTTGACAAGGTGTACTTGCAGGCAAGAAGGCCACTAACACCACCTCCAACAATGGCTATTTGTTTCTTCTCCATTGCAACTAGTCTTAGCGACGAATTGCATGTGCTGCTGCTGCTTCTTCTTCTTCTTCAGATATCTACATATTTATACAAATGAGAGGATATTTGATGAATCAATTATCAAGAAATAACTATGATTAAACAATTGTTCCAAAAAGTAAAATATTTTATCAGATTTCAGTGCTTTGTATCCTTGATTTGGAAATGAATCAGTCATGCTAAGCCAGGTAAGTACAGACTATTTTTGGAATAATATATATGTATATATATATATATATATATATATATATATATATAAAGATCTATTAACTAAATAACCCACACAGGCTGTAGACAATCACATAAAATCTGCTCAGGTATCTTCATCACATGCACTGAGCACAATTTCCCAACGCTTCTCCCTTAATGTAATTTCCAACTCAGTAGATTCTGAGTCTTGTTAAGTACATTCAAGAAGCTCATTAACTCCTTTAACCATGCAAATCCCTGGTGCACAATCTGTCACCGATGTTTTGCTATTACATCAGCAACAAAGAATAAAGACAAAAAAGATGATGAGGTTGCTGGACCTTTACCCCTGCTTAAAATCAGTGTCTTCTTGCTTTTTCTTCAGGCTATTGTGCAAAACTTATTGACAACAGCAGTTGCTGGAAGAGGAACTTGTGAAGTCTGCTCAGCAGTGCTGAGCGAAACCACTATGAAAATGAGCAGCTGCCATTGTTGAAACACGATCTGTGATTTGTCCGAGTCTAGAAAGACTGCTTTGTGATCGGATTCACCGTCTTTATTGCCTGCCAAACAGCCCCTTTTACCTTTCTCTGCAAATAGAATTCACTCATTGAATTTATAAAATAAGTAGGGAGTCATGGCTTTGACAAATATGATAGTACCATAATTATCAGCTTATTTTTTTGACTGTCATACCTTTTAGTCTCCCGCACGTCTGTTCTGTTACAAATAAGTAATAATTCTTTATTTGATTGGGACACTCGTTGTCATATTTTTCTAAGGGAGATGAAATGTTGGACATGCTGAATTTGGTGGCAAATCTTATCTTTGGAGATCTGGTAAGGCTAGTGAGGTATCACGATGGATAGGAAATTGTTTCCTTGTGTACCGGGATGGTATAGTTGTATGGTACGAAACGTAATAGGAGGGCAAATCCCAGTTGGCAAGCCAAAGCAAGTCCAAAACTCAAAAAGGTACTTCTCCGCTTTTGAAATCTGAATCAACGATTCACGGGGAAAAAGAAGACAAAAAGTAATTATTGCTCCATAATAGCAAAGAGTGTTAGATAGGTACAATGATGCTGCGAAACCATATATTCTGTAAAGTAAGAGAAAGTCATGGATTTAATTTTATTAATAACTAAGCAACAATGGTACCATCTCTTGGTTTTACAAGAGAATTTAATTTAACCACGCTCCCATTAAATTTCTCGCATTGGAATTGAAAAATCAGATTACAACATTAAGTTTGTAACTGAACAAGCCATTCATTAGACTTCCAGCAGGAACTTCGGAACAACTCATGGCAATCCGAAATAAAGAAGTAAAGCTACGAAATCATCAAATGAATCTGAACAAAACTAGTATATGTGATGGGGATAGCATTAACAAATGATTATCTCTGAGGTTGTGATTTGGAAATTACAAAATTACAGCACAAATGAAACCAGTTTATTCCAACAACATTAAACTTGCTTCAATGAAAATACCTACTTGCCTTGCTATAACAAAAGCTAAAAACATTTTTTCTAGATTGTCAAAAACGAAAAGAAGACAATAGGATAAGTAAACAAGCACATTGACCAACTCGAATTCACCCCTTCACAGATATTCTGCTACAAAACCTGTATTTTCACAGCCATTGAGGCATCCGGCTCCCGAGTGCCTCCTTAAAACCACCAGAAGTCTTCCAACTTCCAAGAGAATCCATATAACATATGTGCGCTAATGGGTTGAAGTAGTACCTGGATTACCCAGTCCCATCTTCTGACCCAATGATGCGAGCTGCTCGACAAATTCAGCTCCTGTGAGAATTTCAGTTGTTCCGTAAATAACATGCTTGACAGGCTGCTGACGTTTTGCATGGTCTTGCAAGCTTCCGTATTCCATGTAGTTACCACCACCAATCATGAAAACAATAGCTTCTTTAAATGGTCCCTTCAGATGACTGCTACCAGAACTTGACTTGGCAGCACGGGGATCAAACACAAGGTATGAATCAATCTCGGGATTTGGTTTCCCTTCCACCAAAGCTTCCACTGTCCTTGTCAATGCCAATTGCCTGTCATTAGATAACAAATTTTTCACACCAGCAGTCACAGCACTGATTGACTGCCCGTATAGTTTCTCAGCCCAATCAACAATGTTATTTCTACTAGCAGAATTTGCGGATGCCAATGAGACGTTCAGTGACTTCATCTTCTTCACATACTGAAATGCACTAGTATCAACCTCAGATTCCCTCAGCACAGCTTCCACTGATTCTACTTCTGACTGATTAATGGTTTCTGTGGAAATCAGATACATAATTGCAAACCGCAATTTGTCCATCTTACTGCCTTTCCCTTTAAGCACACCCATCAATTCGCTTCGATCAATGCCTCCTCTGATCATCATATCATTTTCCTTTTTTGCATAGGAATCAAGAGATCTCTCCTTTATCTCACCCAACAACACAGTCGCAATGTTTGTGTGCTTGTCAATCACCTGCTTCCTCTCAGTCAATTCAGGCAGTGAGTTCACTGCATTCATCAGATGCTTTGTGTTTCCAATTAAGTCAGTCCCATCAAACTCAGCCCCAGCATTTCCCCCGGTTCTTTTATTCACCTCATCAACATCCTTCTTATACTTATTCAATTGAGTCTCAATCTCCACCGCAACTTCAGGAAACTCCAACCACCCATTTGCCAACCAAAACGGATCCGCACTATCCAACTCATATGACTTCATACCACCCTTTTCCCCCTGCACGCTCAACCTATTAAGCTTCAATCCAAGCACATCATGCACAAGTGGTCGGTACCTAAAATCATGCTGTATCCCAACCGAAAGCTCAAAATTCCTATCAAAAATACACAAAATTGGACGCTGAAATGAGCTCACAAAATTCCCACCTTCTGAAAACAAATTGTTCTTAGACAACAAATGATCCCTCAACTTCTGATCCAATGCTGAAGCAACCATCTCTGCTGCCCCACCACAAGGACACCTTATTATAGGCACCACCCCAAGAGTAGCCAAAACACAAAATAACCCACTAACAATCCTCTCAATAATCTCTTCAATCTCTCTGTCTCCTGCTTTTGGATCATTCAACTGAACAAAACAATTCTTTTGTGCCAATGAAAACAAATTCTCCTCCAAGGTCACAAACTCCAAATACTGATCATGGACCTTTGAAATCCTCTGAATTGAATCTGAATTCAACGTCCCAGATGCCAAATCCTCAAGCAAAGCACGAGGTATTGAGGACGAAAAATTCAGATGAAAACTATCATAAAGTGAGGCAGAAGCATCGGCAATGATTCCTTGCACATTTTGTTGGTTTGCTTGAACGAAGTAAACAGCGGGTACATCATGAACCGGTTTGCGATCTTTATCAATGAGGAAATAAAGAGTTACTCCATGTTTTCGAAGATCCTTAACATGGATCAGTGGTGACAAAATATTTTGACAAAATCTATCATAGATCAAGATCTTATAAACCTCTTCATTTGCAGTCCCGGTAGCATTCACAGGTTGGTTCAGATTCAGCATACGGGTTATGGATTCTGTAAGTATCAATTACTAGATCAGATTCAATAACCGAATGCACAAAACAGAACATACCAAAGAAAATGCACTAGATTAAGTCAATGCATACAAATTGAATCAGAAAACCAACATGCGTTTCATTCATCAGCATACAACAAAGCAAATACAAACAGAACATGCATAAACTTCAAATGCGCGCGTAAAATTCCGAAATACAAAAAGCGTTTTCATTAAATTACGTTTATTTCGGGTTAAGTTTCTTGATTAACACAGATATCTATCGGGGGAGAGAGATTACCCGTTTGCTTTTGGCGAAGATTGAGAGACATGGCCGCCGGAAATCCGAATCCTCGGATGCCAAAATTTTCTCAAACTTGTTGCGTGGCAGTTTTTTAAAACTCCACTAAAATTGAAGGCTCCAAAGAGTGAAATAGAAGGAGCTGAAGAATAGAGCAGGGACCCAAAATGGGACAACGAAGGAAAAACAAAAATGATGGAGATCTGAATTAAGCTTCTAATCAGCAGCGAGTTTCCTGCGGTTTTCCAGAGCGTCAAGTGAACCGACGACAAGATTCCCCTTTTCTTTATTTACATATTTAATTTATTGTTTTCAATGGAGAGAACAAAAGTTTTATGACGTGTTTGGCTGCTGGAAAAGGAAAAAAAAAAGAATTTTGGGAAAAAAAAACAATTAATGCGCGAATAACATATAGGTCTCTACTTTTTAATATAATAACATATTTAATTATATTAACTAAGTCCCTAGTGTTGATATCCATAAATTAAATAGATGATTTTCAAAATTTATTCCCTTTTTTTGTTTAATTTAATTCTTTAGGGTGGTCACTATATTTTATATTTGTATTTGTAAGAACACAAAATGTAGGGGTTCGGATGTTATTATCCCAATTTAAGATATATAAGGAATTGAAAAAAATTCAATAAAACACAATGAAATAGGCAAATTTCTTTTTTTTTTTTTTTTCATCCAAACACGGCCTTAGCAGTAACTCTTCTCACTCCTTGATAAATGGACATCAGGACTCACGAGCAGATACGCTCCTTCAAGCCGTCAACGACAGACTCCGGAGAGCTTCTAGGGAAGAAACGGCAGCGACAGACATGGCGACGACATCGTTTTTCTGCAACAAATACTGGGTTCTGAGGCATGGCCAAAGCATTCCAAACGAGAAAGGACTTATAGTTTCTTCCTTGGTCCGGCTCTTCATTCTGTTAGTTATTTATTTACGTGCATTCACAATACAATTATGCATGCAAGTTAATAATTTTTCGAGTTTGTTTCTCGAATAAGAGATCAGTTTAGTTTAATTTTTGGAGGGTTGTTTTCAGTTTTGATCATTTCTGATACATGATGACACAAAGCATTCCATTTTCTTTTTGAGGTTTTATGTAGATCACCTTTGAAATTGTATTAATGGTGATGAATGAACAAAATTAGGAAAATGGCATTCGGGAAGAGTATCAATTAGCATCAGAAGGTGTTAATCAAGCTCGGTTGGCTGGAGAATTATTCCTAAAGGTACATATGCATTTCATATATCTCACGTCATGTTTTCTTGCCAAGATGAATATTTTGGAAACCAAAATCTATGTTTTAGATTATTGTTTGGTAGCTTATGGGGAGTGCATTATTAATCGATGAAGGGGAATTGCTTAATCATCATAAGCGGAATTGGATTCCGTGGTTTGTAACAGACTTATAGTAGATTCTGGGAATGATTGGTAATAGCGTGAGAGTGATGGACCTCTTATTCACGTCATATGTGCAAGATACAGGTTTTTTGATAGAATGTCGGAACCTGTAGAGGAAGATCAAGAAGAAATAGATTTTAATTGTCCCCAATCGTTGGTGCTACTCTGGATTCATGTGGCCACATGTTGCCCATCTTTTACTAACCATAGAGGCACATACTGGACTATTATGGCAAATAAGAACGAAAAATACTTGCTTTCTGTTTCATGTATTGGCTAATTTATTATGTGTGCAGGAACTGAATGAAAATAATGTACCACTAGAAAATGTCCGCATATGCTACTCTCCATTTTCAAGGACTCGCCACACTGCTGAAGTTGTTGCATCTGTTTTGAATCTCTCATTTGAAGGTCCTCAATGTAAGGTAAGCTACTTTACCCTTACAAAAATCTACCTTATTGAGATTAGCTAGATATTTATTGCACTGAAATGTGCAGAATGATAGATAGAATTATGAATGTTCAATGACGAGTAAAATGATAGAAAGAACATACCTGTGCACATGAAATGCCCCAACCAATGCATGCTGACTCACCCATATATGTGGACAAATACTATGTTTGTTATAGCTTTGGTACCAAAAAGTGCTAATTCATGTAGCAAAATTTACTAGAACTTTCTTTCTCATCCTGCGTTCCCTCGAATTGATGACTGAATAATGCTGGACAGGTGATGCAAGATCTCCGGGAACGTTTCTTTGGTCCTTCATTCGAACTTATGTCACATGATAAGGTAAGTGTCTGATTAGAGGAATCTAAATTTTATTTGCCAGTTATGATGTAGCATATTAAAATGTGGCATATGAAGATCACTTATAGCTCCATAATTAGGGTAATAGAATATTTATCGGGAAGGTTGAGTTGATAAGTGCTCATATCCACAGCAACTGCCCTATTTTATCTGAACCTCTGCAGAAGTTTCTATTTTGTTTCCCCTAATGCATTATCATTTGAGTATTTCTTATTTCTTAGTCCTTTCCATGAACAGTATCCTGAGATATGGGCTCTAGATGAGAAAGATCCATTTAAGCGACCGGAAGGTGGAGAAAGTGCCAATGATGTTGCTTCTAGACTTTCATCTGCTATGACAACCATGGAATCAGAATTTCAAGGGTACTCATTCTTGTCTCTGTTTGGCATTAGGGAAAAGAAATCAGGGGAAAATATGAGGAGAAGTGATGTATTCATGTTTTTCATTCACAAACATTGACACTAATTAGTAAGCAAACAAATAACATCCTAAATGATAGTCATTGATTCAGTTCATTGCATTTCAGATTGCATAATAATTTAAACATGGGTGAATAGTACAAATCAATCAAAAAATTTGCCACGGGGATGCTGAAAGAAATTCAAATAAAATTTTGGAAAAAATATTTATTATAAAATCCAAAGTAAAGTGCGTAACATTTAGTGTATGTTACCTGAATAATAGGTTTTTTTTTAGCATGATGATCATGATGGTGTACATTTCTTAACCAACTGTACTGGTTTAATCTTCTCAGTTGCTTGAAGTAATTAATGCTTAATTTTTCATGTTTACTTGTTTGTTTTGTAGATGTTCAATTTTGGTTGTCAGCCATGGTGATCCCCTCCAAATCTTGCAGACAATACTTGATGCAACCAAGCAGATCATGGGATCTGATTCTGATGACTTAGCATCAAGGATTCAAGCTGTCCGAGTCCCTACCATCTTGTCACAGCACCGGAAATTCGCCCTGCTCACTGGAGAACTTCGAGCAGTTGTACAATAGTTTACTGAATCTGCCTTGAAGATAAGACCATGGGTCAGGCCAGGAAGTTAGCGAATTCCAGTTGTTGGAAATTCTTTGCTGTAATTTCTCAATAGATGAAGATATTGGCACTTTAATGGCTTGAATAAGCACCATTCAGTCAAGGTTGTTTTTTATTTTTTTAAATCTACTGAAACAAATGGATCTAACAATAAGCTATATCATCCTGTCCAATTCCAAATGTTCGATAAGGTTAATGTTGAATGCATAGGAGAATCAGCTCCAAGCTTTCTTTTTGCATTCATCAAGGGAATTTGATATGAAATTTTGCATGAAGAAAACCTAAATCCAGTGTGCTTGCAATGCCAATTTACAAGAAAAAAGGAGAAATTTTTGAATCATTTTGAACCATTTTGCAACAATACAATGCATTGCCAAGATAGCTCATACAGGTACATTTTACTTTATGAACATCTGTTGTTGAACACAAGAAAGAACAATTCTCAATCATCCTTAATCCAGTGGCATTCAAAATCACCCAAGCTTCAAGAAAACTCTATACGACGTATTGTATTCCATCGTGCACATGATTACCGTACACCATTTATCAACTCACCTCAGAATTTGACGAGAAAATATGCACATATCAGAATTCTGGAATCTGGTATCCTCAGCCACTTGTGGCAACAGTAAATGGTTCTGGTATATACGAAAAGCAAGAGCCAGAATGCACGAGAAAAATTGCACTCACTGACTGAATGTTGATGAATAAACAGCTCACGCTTCATGGCAGAACCCATCCTTGTTGAATGTTGAAACCCTTTCTTTGTTCAAATTGGCAAAATAGCTTGTCTTTCACTAATCCTTGGTGACCCATCTACGACCCCTGACCATGTAACCACCATAGCTCTGATCACTGCTGCTTTCTCCCCCGCTCTCTGCACTGGTGTATCCTGATTTTCGACGGTGCTTCTTCCGTGTAGGCGCACTATCACTAATGCTTCCATTTAACAATGGGTCATCAATCCCGCGTATCACCCTCCTTGTGTGTGATGATGAGGCGATACAACTGTCATCCTTTGTTCTTCTCTTATCATTGTCATGTTTTTTGATATTTTGGGAGATCTTATGTATCTTCTCATTGAACTTTGTAATCCCCTTCTCCATTGGCTCTACTGCTTGATTTACCGTGAATTTCACATCGTTCACAATCTGCACAGGAGGCAACAACTACCAGATTCAGCACAAAATAAGAGCAGGATTACCATAAAACAGAAGTTGGGTTCAAGACTGTTTAAGAGGAATTTAATAAAGATACAGAGTATTCCACATGTCCAGACTGCTTCAACACCACAAAAGAGAATCAAAGAAACTTACATATCCACCACCACCAACAAAAACGTCCCGGACACTTTCTCGGATAGTCATTCCACTCCGGATATTGTTGTCTGGCTGAGGTAGACGTAGCTTTGTGGGTCTCTCACTGTCCCAAACCTCATCAGGGTCCAGAGGAGAATCAGCAGAATAATCTCCAAGAACAGAAACATTTCCAGCAAAGCGCTCTCCCATTAGCTCATAAGGCTTTGCAGGGAATACGTATAGGTGGACAATGGAAGCAATTGCCATCTGTGCTGGATGAACACAAAGACATGTTAAACTTCACTATTTTGAAAGAGATTTATAACAATTGTACAACTTTTGCAAGGGAAAGATAAGCTAACTTTTATTTATGGATGTATCAGAAAAAAAATTTGATAATACAAATGGTAATAATGATCAATCATGACTCTTAGAATCCAACCATATAAATGTACCCATGAATCAGCAAACACTAAGAAAGGTATAAAAGCAATGCAACTCAAAACTATGATATATGAAAGACAGTTACAAAGTCCAATTTTGGTTATTTTTTAAGATTAACATGTCCCATATAAGGTAGTACACTTTCCACCAGATACCAACTCAGGTTACAGGAATATAGATCAAACATATAAAATTATTTATGAATGTGGAAGAAGCTGCTATGAAAATAAATTAAGGTATTGAAAGTTTTAAGGAACTCACAAAATGTTTGCAGATGACTGAAGGCATTACCTCTATACAAATGATGAAGTCTTGGACGCTAGATTTAAACTGCAACCCTTGAGCTATAGGACTTTTAACCAAACCAATAGCAAAAAGAAGAGCGATCGCCACACCTTGCCACCAAGTCAAAAATACAATTGACTTAAAAGTCAAAAACTTGGCCAATGGCTTTATGTGTGCTAGTTCATCTTTTGTGACAGTATAAAACTGAACTAAGCAATACAAAGCCCAAGACTGACTAAAATTTAGAACCACCGCCATATAAGGATACCTACAAAAACACAAGAAGGTTCAGGGAATCATAAATATTAAAATCGAGTACAAGTTTGGTGCGTGTTTATGTGCAAATATATTCCAAAGAACAAGAAATCATATTGATTCTTAAAAACAAATTTGCATGGCTAAAAAATAACAAACAATTATCCACTCCCACTTATCCCTTCCCAATCCTCCAACCCAGCAGCATGCTGCCTAAACAACATCATGCATAAATGAGGCAAAGAAAGCCACTTTATGAGGGGGGAAAAAAAAGGCATTTAAAGGTCCTTGAAATTCATTGAAATAATCTTACCCACATCCCCATTTGAACTCTCCTTCACAATATACACCAAAGGCTTCAAGAACTACAGCCAGAAGAGCAGTGAGAGACTTTATTATCATCTGCCAGAGAAAGATATAACTCACCCCTATTAACAAAGAAAGATAAACAAATCGGAAAGCGAGAAAAAGGCAGCAAAAGCTAACATTTCATTAAGTGAAAGAAAACATACATATTGAACAATACCAATCTTGACAAGTTGGTAAAACCATTTGCCAAGTTTCCAAGGTTTTAAGATATAGTTCATCGGGAATGGGTGTGTCACAGTTCCCCTTTCTGAACTGTGTTCTAATAGAGGAGTTTTATAACTTGCACGTCCTTCTCTTTCCATAAACTCAATAGTCCTTTCTTCTCCACCTTTCGCAAAGTATTAAAAAATGAATGACAAAGAAAGAAACATAAGTAGAGGCAACAATGACAATGTCAGAAAAGGAAGTAAATCAGAACACAAGTGAATCTGAAAAGTTAACAAGAAAGAAATTTTCTATATATATGATCGTAAAATGATTAAAACTTAAGATTAATCATCCCAAGTCATATGCCAGTTGTAAGTTTTTGACAAATACAGGTGCTGCAGTTGAACATATGCTGTGGCATGGCCATGAAAATTACACACACCAAGACATGGATCAACAATGCAAGTGTAATATTTTGAAAGTTAACATTAAATATATATTCACATTTGCATTATGCGTGTATAATGTAGATGCAACAACCTTAAATTGGTACAGAAACAACATGCTCTTCTGCACATTTTACAGATATAAAAGATTAAATGTCTTGATGCACCTAAAATGGTATCAAAATAAGTAGGCACATGTTTGTAGGCAAATCAGAATGAGTTGAAAATGTTATTAAAATTCTCAAACCTTCTCAGTGATTACATGGTAAATGGGGTATCGCATTTAGTACGAACTTTTGAGCATGAAATCAAATCCATTACAACCAGTTATGGACAACATTTCTAGGACATAACAAGAGTAACTTTAATCATAACTTCTTAGTTGAAACTACCGCGGAAAATTGCATGCAAAGATTAACATTGCCTATAGATTAAGGAATTAAGTCATAGAAGTCTTAAAAAGAAAACTCCTAAAACATCCATTTTGAAGAGAAGAAAAAAGTTCGTAGGTAAACAGAAAGTAAGACAACTAAATTTTGTGATAAGAGAATCTACGAATAAGTCATGCATTCTACACCAAGCACAGCCAAGATTTCAGGTATAAATTCCAGCACATAAGAAAGCTCTTGAAAACTACATACCCAAACAGGCAACGAGATATCTTCCAAAGCAATACATCGCAAAGGACTCATAGCAATCCCGTAGTATCTCACAATCAACACTAATTGATGGATTCGTCAATGAAACAAACTGTGAAATATGATCCATATTAGAAAAAGAGAAAATGATGCATTATGCACTCAAAAACATGCCACGCTCATAAAAATTCCTTAACTTCAAATTCTATAACCCTTTCCGCTAATCATTCAAACACCATGAAATCAAGAAACAATCTCACACCAGATTTACCCATCCCAACATGTCAGCAAGTAAACAAAGAGTAATTTCCCAGAATCTAAATGCAAATTTGAATGGTTAATCAATTACTACAAGGAAAGTACATCCATTCAACAAGTTATTAACTTGAAACATACCAAAAAAGTCTTTCATGTAAAGCTAAATGATGCTAGTGACTTTCTATTAACAACTTACCGATTCTACTGCATAGCAAGGAACCATCAAAATAACTCCCATCAAGAACTTCTGTTCCTGAAAAACAACAAAAACAAAATACAAAACAAAAAAAAAAAGTCAACCAACCAATGATAGATCATAAAACCTATGAAAATCTCAATAAAATTCAATATAGTTTAGCAATAAATGAACAAAAACCTCAGGATTTTTGTATGCAGAAAGGTGATCGAAAACCAGATACATCGACAGAGAAAGAGTAACAGCTACTAAAGCACCAGCTATTAGACTTGCCCATATGGGAGTTGTATACGTCAACAAGGAAACAAGATCGTGATAAGTTGTAATCCTCATTAGCTGCACTAACTTCTAATTTGCCAACCCTCGAATACTGCCAGCATAATGGAACTAGCAACCCCCAAACTTACATCCTGCTAACAAGCACCCGGAAAATATGTTATTGAAAGGTGAAGAATTTGCTTGAAAGCCCATGTCCTTATATTTCACTCATACGAACAGTTATGGCCACTTAACCAAAAAGAAACAGCAACAACCAAAGATACAAATCTGATGTCTCCGAAATATTTATCACTTCAGTTCACAAAGACGAAAGCTTTCAACTCGAACCGAGCGAATTAATCAATAGATGATCAATAACAGTTCATTGAATTCAAAAATTAAGAACAGAAAAACAGATGAATCACTTACAGAGATGGGTCAGAGCTAAAGAGCGTGCGCGAGAGAAAGATGGAGCGTTGTCGTTTTGGGACGCAAAATAAACCCACTAAGCCTGTTTCGATACTCGCAGGAAACTGAACCTTTGGCTCGCTCGCACGTGTCGTTTTCCTTCTGATAATTTAGTACGAATCAAAACGACGACCTTCCATTCGGCTAATTTAGGAAAAGTTATGGGATACTAACATTCGAATTCCTGATTTTTAATTTATCATAAATGAGGATCCAGATTATCCATCTATGAAATATAGGTCCCAACATTTCTGAGAGATATGCCGATATTATGGGGATCCATTTGTCATAACTGGATAATATACATCCTTTTTTGTGATAATGTACGGAATTGAGAACTCGGATGTTATTACGCAAAGAATTATATTTACACCGCTGGAAAAAAAAAGTACAAGATTACGAAACCGGAGGCGACGGAGTAAACTCCAGCGAAAATGGAGAACAGGCGGTTCTGAGAGAGTGGTGTAGTACGTGATTTTTATTAAAGATTGGGAGTTTGTTTTTACCCATAATTAGGAGAGTTATTAGTAGTGGGGAGTTATTAATTGAGGGGTTATCAGTATATGTAATTGTTTAGGACTCTTAACGTTGGGAAGAAAGAGAAGAAGAAAGGAGAGGAGAGAGATGAACGTGTTCAAGCTTTGAAAGTATTTAATTAATATACTATCTTTATTAAGCTAAACATCGGAGGAGGTGTCGTTGTGACACTCCATCTTCGTTAGTGTTTGTTTTGCGGTAATCAGGGATAAAGAAATTTATCGGAGGAAGACTTCCAAATCAGATATCTGATAGGAAAAAAGAAATTTGCATGTTGACACTCGAACGAAAAATGGCCAAGTGATTTGATCGAGTTGACTCAGAAAAAAACTGGAAGTATCGCAGCGGCTCAGCTTAAGGTTTCGAATTTCTCGTCTCTTTCTACTCTTTTTCTAAGTTCAGATAAAATCTCTCATTTAACGAAAATGAAAAATGACGTCGCATTTTCTCTATCAGAGCGCTTTCGCTGCCGGCAACCTCGATTTTTCTCTCTTCGTTGTACAGCAAATGATCAAGTTTCTCTTTTTTCCATATAAAAAAGTTCATTTTCTTTTCAATGATTACTGCTTATATACATGTTTTTTTTTTTTTTTTTGTTAATTCAGGATGTATGATTTTGATAGAAATGGTACCATGAGCTGTGAAGGTAACTTTGAAAATTTCTCATTTTCTTGAATTAATTTTTATAATTTTGTTAATTTTATTGTTACTATTTTTAAATTCCAGAATTTGTGGAGTTTAACAAGTTCCTTCTTAAGGTTAACACCTTCACTTAATCCATTAAATGATAATTTGGTGTTTAAACCAAATATTTGGGCATGATTGGATAAGAAACTCAGTTCTTCTCCATTAGTTTAAAAATGAGCCAAGCTGGAGTTTGATTGATGCTTGATGAAATCTAAATTGTATCTTACTTTTGAAATTGTTTCAAGATTGTGAATAAAAGTAAAGTTGTTTACTCTAATTTATTTGCAGGTTCAACATGCCTTCCAAGACCTGGAGAGGTAATCCGTGCTTGTTGTATTATAAGCTGTCTTACGTCTAACATAGTATAATTAAGTAGCAGCTGTTGCTTCCATTTAATTAAATTGCAAATCACAGTGAATTCTCTATGTGGCATTTAATTGTTTGTTAGTTGCAGTGACTAAAATCCTAAAGATTGATTGATAAATTGTTAGCTAACTAGAGTAACCTCATGGGTGGAATGAAGAGAATTGCTTGATCTTTAGAATGGTCTTTCGAGAGTCCATCTTTCTTACTCTGTGTTTAAACTATGTATAAAATTTAATACATTGAATTATATCACAGTTTTCTGGTCCATTTTGCAGGGGCAGTGGATATCTTGTTCCTGATGATGTTTATGAGGTGACTTTTGTGATGATTTTGACCATTATTGAGATGAAGATATGTCATGTCATATCTTCAAAAAGGGAAAAATTTGTGCACATTTGTCTTTTTATCTATTTGATTTTCTTATCTTCTCAGTCTTATTGTTCTGGATTTTCAATCACAGGCATTGTTGAAAATTGGTTTTTTGTTGGACTCCCCTGCTTTACACTGTTTGTGAGGTAAAGTACAAACTTTTTATATTTTGAATTAGGAATGATCTTTTCTCATTTAAAATCATGCAGATATCCTACTTGAGTGTCGATCATTTCACTAGCTAGATTTAATGGTTAAGAATATGAGACAAAGTTAAATACTTCTACTAGAGCTAGAAGAAATTCATATATTTAGATGCTCAAAGAAGATGAAATGCGTGACTACTACTGTATGTGGCTTAGAACTTTTTGTTGGGGGTGCTGCTTGTCCACCTGCAACACTTTTGCCTTTTTGACTATAGTTTATTTGGCTAGTCAATGCTTAATGTACATTAATCCTTGCCTGCAAAAGGAAGCTAGGGAGGATAAATGGTCATTTTTTCTAGGCATACAAAATCATGTACTTCATTCTCTCAATGATGTTTCTAATGAACTGTTTTTCAAAATGATCCAAACTGTCATTTAGATCTTACTTTTGCTCAAAATGTACCCAGGATCTAGTTATTTACTTGTTTGAACTATTACATTGTTTTTTAATGAATGAATTGTTTATCCGCTTGCATAAGGTGAGAATTGGTTTTGTTGCAGTAGAATCTGCTTGGTTTGCTTTGTTGTTCAGAGTTTTGATCAGAAAAAAGAACGGATGACTTTGTCTGGATGACTTCATATCGCTTTCTGTATTTTTGGCAATCAGAGATGAATTTTGAACATGCATGCTGATAGATGTATGCTTACACTAACCACTCCTAGTCCATCAAAATTTCTTGACGGAAAGGGGAAAACACGAGTTTTGAGATGCTGCATTTATGCCATTTTAATCATAAATTCCAAAATTTCAATGTCATAATGCTAATTGGGAGATTATTGTTTATGTTTTTCTCAGGAAATGGTGGTTTCTGAATATTATAGATTGCCTTTCTATTTTATTTTTCTTTCTGGGTTTGATACAACATCTCCCCAATATGAATACACACACACACACACACACAATGCACAAAGAGTAATTTCTCAATTTTGATGCCTGTGATTCAGATTAAAACCAATTCATTCGGTAATAAACCGAAGAATTCTTCACACTAGGAAAACAACGTTCAATCTTTCCATCTACAACGTGAAAAATGCCTGATTCGCGGCTTACTATTGGATCAAACTCGTGCCCACTATATCCACGATCATCAAGAAAGAAAATGGTATTCCTTTTCAACCCATTTAAGTTTGTTGCTTGAGTAGATAGTGAAGCACTTGTCGATGCTACAAATAACAAACCATCTCCCAAATCATGCAATCTTCTTAGACTCATGCTGCTGCCAAGGTTATCAACCTCGAACACTTCGAATCCACTCGTTTGAAAGCACGCAAATAGATCCTCGACCTCCTCTTCATCATCATCACTGATATCAGATTCGACGTTACCAATGAAGATATAATCTTCTTCGAACCCATCAATCATATCAAAAATATTATCGATATCAGTGGCTATGACATCACTTCTCCTTTGAACGATCAAGAGTTCACCGGAAGGTTCCTTCCCACTCAAATATGGTCAAATTTATCCACAAGGTGAGGAGCTACCCTACGATGTTCAGACAAAAACCTGTTCGGTATTAGTTTAAGTTTAACTTTTTTATGTTTTCGATCTCCTCCTATCTTCAATGTATGTACTCCACAACGAAAAGGAAACTCGTTATTGAAACTGGAGACTAGGACATGCAGTATGCCTTCAGAAAAGAGGATGTCGGAAAAAAAATGAACATCTTCAGTCATTGGTATGTCTTCAAAGATGGTCCACTCTTTGTCTCCAGGTCTACACAATGCCAAAGTTCTCGTCTAAGAAGATTCCTGCAACTACGCAGTGTTGAGCATTTGCCGATGATAATTCAATCTTTTGAACGAACTCGGCAGAGTTGTAGGGACTCCGCAGATAATGTTCAAAACCACGAAAGAAAGGAATTGTCTGCAGAGAAGGGAGTGGAAGTTGTACACCTGAAATCGGATTGAACAGAGAGATTTTCGGGTTGGGACGGTAACCTTTTGCCATGATGAGCCAACCTTTGGAAGAGCCGCACACCAGCTGCCTTGTACTTTTTTGGGAAGGTTGATATTGTATAATCTTGATTCACGGAAATCGAAGAACGTCAAATTTTTGCTGTCTTCGAGGAGAGGAAGCATCAGCGACGGAGACTGAGAGTTTCGGATATTAATTTGTTTGATAATTGATCTCCATGATTTGCATACAACACTCGTCCGCAGAGAATCTGATAAATTTAATTGCTGTATGATTTTCTCCAGCACGAGTCCGGTAAGTTGTTCCCAATCCCCTTCTTGTTTATCATCATTCTTCGCTGAATTTACTTCAAGCTGCTGCTGCTGCTTCTCTTTTCTGAGTTTCAGGAAAGAAGAAAGCTTTGAAGGGAGCTTGGAACTTCAAAAAAGAGAGGCCATGCCGAAAATATATCGATCAGTGCGAGGAGATAACTAAAAATTAACTGATCAGATAGACCTATTGAAGTCTAAAAGTTGGATTTGGATGTTCAAAATATAGGAGGAGTTATGTAATCCGAGTTGTAGTAGGATTAAGAACACAAGTTGCGTAAAACTCTCCTACCAGGTGACAAAGTCCTACTAACTACTCATTGGAAGACGGATTTTGAGTAGTAAACAAATCGATGAGAGACAGTGTGCCCAAAGCGACAACATGTACCTAATGCTGGGCCCAGTTGCATGTTTGATTTTATAAAAATCTTTTATGTAGTTTGACTGCCAGGCGAAGAAGCACAAGCAACGTTCGTGCACCGATGATTAATTTGATGATCACTCTGTTTCTCAACTTGATGTAAAAATCAACATCCGAAAATTGAAAACACCAAACTGAAAAATAAACTCAGCATGAATATCAACGAAAATAAACTGTAACAAGATGATAATCTCTCCTCCAGTTCTTCCATGGGCAACTTCTGTTGCCAAATTGGGGCGGACAAAGCATAGCAGGACTGTTAGTTAATGATAATGATCTAAGAGAAACAAGGCAGGTTCAGCTTTTGTTGCGTAGCCAAATTTGCATGTACTGTACTTCCTGTATACTCCCCTCAGCTTCCCAGTTGCAGCCTTCTGATGGAAAGTAACCATCAATCTTGAACACTCCCTTTCAGCACATAAGAAATATCACTTCCATCAGTGATAAATAAGTATTATAAGGCTATCTATCAAGTGGGAAGTTCGTCTGTTGTAGAATTTGGATTTGATGCTATATACTGTTGTTTAGCAATGATGTTTATTGTGTTATTTAGCATCAAATCTCAATTTCAAAGCGTGCAGAGATGTCTGTACTCGACAAAGAATTATATTTGTGTGTGTGCGCGCGCGCAAAATGTGAAGCAACTCACAGAAGCTGATATTCTGAGTAAGTGGTATGCCATTCAGTTGTTTTAGTCCATTGCTTGAACTGGTAGAGGCTGCATTGAGCAGTGTAAATTGCTGCAGCAGCTAGCAAAGATGGTGGGAATTTGAGCATTTCATACTCCACCAAGCAAAGCTCAATAATGTAGAAGGAGAGAAGCTCAAGCTGGTTCAAATTCATAAACAGAAGAAGCCTTATTTCTCAAAACTTCAAAAACTAGAGAGTTCAAGTTCTACAATTATTTGATTTTATACAGGTTTAGTTCACCTTTTTGTCAGATTCAGCTGCCTTTAGAAATCTTCTCATGAAGACATAAGGAGTTGGCACAGACATGTTGAATCGCAATGTTTTCACCATTAGTTTCTCCTATAAGCAAGGATGAAAATGAAATAAACCGCTAAACCCAAAAGTTTAAGCTATTAGAGTAAGGGCTCAAACATTATGCATTTATAGAGAAGTCTTAACCGGAACTATTGAAAAAAAATTACCATATCAAGGATTTCTTTCCTTGTGTAAGCCTTGTCTGAAATCACAGTAAAATCGTCAATAATGGGGACAGAAACCTCCTCATATTTGCAAGCTAACAGCATGGCTGTCACGCCAACCAATTGAAGCTTCTTTTTGACCACTAATTGCTGCTGTAAAAACCTGTCTATGATATTGACAGTAAGGAATAATGTCTCATCCATAAGCTCAAATTTGTAGTGAACCTGTCATCATATGGTCAATCCTATTAGTGATGAGTTAATGTTTTCGAAAACCAATGTTTGAAAGTAATTTCGAAGACTAATGATGTTTTTTAAAAGCAAAAATACACTTCCGTTTTCACCTCAATGAGCCAGTCAATGAGGATGGCCCTCATCTTCTCATTGATGTCAGATTGATTGTTCATGTAATTCGGAGAAACACAGCTAGAAATCTGCATAAAAATGATTAAGTAGAACAACTTTTACATTTCAGTACTAATATGTTTTTCAATTTGCAGTGGCGAACTTACCTCAGTTTTCCTGTAATAAGCATATATATCGTCAACATATTCAACAACAGCTAATGGATTTCTCGAATCAGCACTGTCAATATCCATAATGGGGTCCTCAATATCTACCATTTCATCAACATCCTGCAGAGTTGGCCATAAATATTTCCCATAAATCTTTCACATTTTGATGCTGAAAGAGTAAAGTTTTACTATATTCTCATACCATCCTATCAACTTCATCAAGAAATGCTTCTGTGTGCCTCACAAACATCGGGACCACAACATTTTTATCATCATCATATTCTTCAGTATCAATCACTGCACAATCTTCAGCTAATGTGTTTGGTTTCTTAGATATCACTTCAGGAATATGTTTCTGCTTGCTGACCACTATTTCTGCCAACCCAAGATTTTTTTTATGTGCCAAAGCCAAGTTCTTATCACATGTTACATCATTCCTGCATATAGTAAAATCTAGGTCAATTACATGATGATTCAAAGATTGACAAAGTTCTGAAACCAGTATTTAACACAAAGAGACTAAGATAATGACAAAATTTACCCTGCAAATCCTCTTTTGTTTATTGCATTAGGGCGATACTTAGCTCCCATTATGTTTTGACTAATGCTGCTTAAAGCTCTTCTTTGATTTTGAGCTGTCTGGTTCATTTTCTTGTCACCTTCCATTTTCAGACCATCTTCAAAACAGAAGGTATTCAAAACTGAACCGAGAGAGAGAGAGAGAGAGAGATCAGATTCTGTTGGTATCTACCTTGAACATAAGAAGCTCCTCCAATGAGATATGAATTATTATCCTTTGATCCACCCATTTTTTATTCTCTGCAACACCAAATTCCAATCCCTGGAACAAGAAAAACTCACAATTAAACAAAACAAGCGAGGAAAACAAAAGAAAGGAGAAATTCACAATTGATATATCAAAATTATGAAGAAACCCACGACTGAGATTCTCTCTTCTACTCTCTAGTTCATTGAGTTTTGATTCTTACAATGAATTATAAGAGAAGCGAAATCAAAGGAAAATAATGGAGAAGGGAGACGAGGAGAGAACGAAAGTGTTCTTTCACTCTTCGTTCCTTATTTGAAAATAACGGCTAGTAAATAATGACCGTCAGATCTGAATAAAAAAAGTTACGTTGGTCCGTTTTAACGGTCAAGAGCGCGTATAGTATGATGACGTGTTAGGCTTTTCAAAATATTTGTAGGCCGTTTAAAGTTTTGGGCTTCTACTTTTCAAGCCCATGATTACGCTCTCCTCCCCTTTGAAGCTGCGGTGGGGTTACTTAGAAGCTTCCAATTGGTCACATGAGATCTTAATTAATTTTTAATTTCAAATTTTAGTAAAATTGTGACATTAATTAATAGAAATATAATTTTTTATAAATCTAAAATATAAAAAATTATAACTTAACCCTAATTATCTCTATAAATAAAGCTTTTTTTCTTTTATTTTTGTGACTATTAACAATTTTTCTATTTTTAAATTTTGAGAAGATAATTTTTAATAAAATTTTATATCGTTATATTAGATAACTATTTATGTGTGACTTCTCTTGCACATACAATACAAGAGACAAAAACATTAGTTAGTTTTTTTTCTTAGTTTTGTCCATAACAAGAATTTAAAGTAGATCATGTAATATTTCTTTCAATGTTATTAAATGGGTACATGAGATTCGGTGACATTTCTTTGGTTATCATTAAATAGGCGCATGAGGAATGAAAGTGAGACACATAAAAGTTAGGAATGTTTAATAGATGCAACAAATTAACACACTAATCATACATAATACCCACTTTCTTCTTTATTGGAAGGTAGGTAGGTAGAGGGATGGTGAAGAATGTGTTGTAAACCCTAGATTTAATTGATTTGCAAAATTGAACACAGAACAAAGGCTAGTTTACTTGAGTCTTGAGAAAACATCTTGAGCTGGCAAGCATTAGGCTTAGGGTTTCAACTTTCTTTTAAACACTGGCCCATACACACAACAACAACACAACAACAAAGACTTTGAAATATTTGTGTTGCCTATGTGCATTGCATTTATGCATGCATGCTGTTGCCATGGATGTAGTCAAGGTCAAGGACGAGGCTATTTCACTAGTCTTATTTTTTCTAGTCTTCCACATGATTTTGTGCATGACAAAATTGAAAGAGAACAAGATTTTATTTGAAATATTTAATATTTATCAATCATTTATTTATGTTTGGTAATTAATAATTTTATTTCGTGATAGTATATTTTTTAATTTAATTTTAAAATATATTTTAATATTTTTATTTAGTATGGTGTCATTTTTTTATTAAAAGATTCGATACTCATCAATTTAAACTTTTCAAAATTTTAAATTTTTATTTTTCAAACTTAAGTTTAAACCCTTCTCAACTTTAAAGTTATAGTAAAATTAATTAAATGCTTCTAATTATTTACGTGGGATAGTAATTTTAAATTTTAATAAAATTGAAACATTAATGAGTAGAAAAATAATTTTTTTTCTTTGTAAATCCAAAGTATATGAAACTATAAACTTAACTTAGTTATCTTTATAGTATATAGTATAAGGCTGCTTGTTACAATTTTACTTCTTTTATTTTTTCATTTTGCACTTAGTCATAATTCTACTTTTAAATTTTGACAAAAAATTTTTTTGATAAAATTTTATGTTATTATGTTGATAACAATGCATGTGCGATATAAATTAAATAATTATACCCCTTGAAATAATTTTGATTTAAGAATTTGGTGTGACAATGATGTCGATAACTACTTCACTAGTACATACAATACAATACAAGAAATAAAAATGTTAGTTAATTTTGTTTATGATTATAACGATGAATTAGAAATATTAATATTGACGATGAATTGAAAAGATCAATATAATAATTTTGATTAGACATTTTTTTTGTTTTTATTATGTGGGTACATTATATGATGCCAACAAACAAAGAGATACATTCAAGTTAGGAGTCTTTTATGAATGCAACAAATTCAACACTAATCATACGTAACACCCACTTTCTCCTTTATTGGTAGGTAGATTAAAAGAAAGAAAGAAAGAAAGAAAGATGAGGAAGAATGTGTTTGTTATGAACCCTAGGTTTGATTAACTTGCAACAATGAACACAGTGAGCAAAGACTAGCTTAGTTGACTCTTGAGTCTTGAGGGCAAATTTAGCTGGCAAACATTAACTTGGCCTTGGGTTACAACTTTCTTTAAAGCATTGGTCCATACAACAACAAAGACTTTGAAGTATTTGTTTGCCTATGTGCATTGAATTTCATTAAAAGTACAATAATCTCATCTTATTTAAATATATATTTTTTATATTTAATAATTAATATTAATCAAACGTGAATTTATTTATATTCGACAATTAATAATTTTATTTTATAATAATAAAATCTAAATTAAATCATAACATATATCTTAAAATTTATGCTTTATAAGGTGACGCATTCTTATCACAAATTCTTATGCTTGTGCATTGATTAACAAATGATCTTGTGATTTAGTGACAACAACAAGCATTACAAATTGATAATTGGAAAGAAAGTAGGATCCGGCTGTATGCCTTAACCCTAACCCAAAACAAAAGGCATTAGAATTCCTGCCCCAAAAATCACTTCAAAAGTGCTCGTCAAAAAAGCAGTAAAAAAGAAACGGAGAAAAACACTAAAGAGCACGTGGACCCACGCAAATGTAATCATCCATCACACAAATTAAAGAAAGAAAGAAATTGGGACCCTGGGGTGCACTAAGAAGACATAATAGAACAAAGCAAAGAAAGTTGCACGTGAATACGCGTCATATTGTCAAAAAACCGCGTGAACCGACCCGTTGTCCCTCAAAATTTTAACAAATTTTCAAAAATTTAACTTTTCACCCCCTTGGATAGCCACAAATGCTAACCGTTAATCATGTGTAACTCCCAAAAAACCGCCAAAATATAGTACTATACAGAATCTGTTCTCTCTCTCTCTCTCTCTCTCTCTCTCTCTGTGACGCGTCCACGCATGCAACATGACAATTGCTGTATCAATGGCCGCACTTGTTACCCCTCGTTTTCTTTTTTGAGTGAAAAATTGTAATTTTCCGGGAAAAGTATAGGTTTCAAGAGTCTAAGATTAACCCAATTGAGTTTTTGAGGTGACCCTTTTAGCATTTTTGTGAAACATCACAATTTAAGACTAGTTTTGAGCCTGATAGTCAGAAAGGGTGAGGCAGATGCTGGTGGTGATGGAGGGAACCGGGGAGAAGGAGCATGGTGTTTCTAGTTCGTCAAACGAGTGTGATCATATGGTTGGAGAGTTGATGGAACTGATTGAGACCGTTGGATCCTATGGTGGGTATAGGAAAACTCACAGGAAGGAGTGCTTGAACATGATGAGGAGATTGAAACTTTTGGTGCCTCTTTTGGAAGAGATAAGGGAACTTGATAGAGATGTTTCTCGTGAGGCCTTCAATTGTTTGGCTAATTTGAAGAAGGCACTTCTTGCAGCAAAGAAGTTGTTGAAGAATTGTAACTATGGAAGCAAGATTTATCTGGTTAGTATTTACTTTATAAACCTTCATGGTTTTTTTTTTTAATGTTTTGTTTTCAAATTTTAAGGTTATGTTCTTACTTTGGTGTCTGCGTTTGTTGAAATTAGGCAATGGAGAGTGAGGCAGTGATGGGTATATTTCATTCGGTTTACGACAAGCTTTGTCAGGCTCTCGATGACGTGCCTTATGATGAACTGGGGATCTCCGTTGAAGTGAAAGAACAAGTGATTGATTTTCTCTTTGTAGCTTCTAGAATTAGTTGCTCTTTCTTTTTAAATCTTTGCTCGTTACGTCTACTGCTTAAAGTTAAATTCGTTTGCAGGCGTAATGCTATTTAATTATCACATTCTTAGAGAGGTAAGATGACAATTCATAAGGTTCTGGAGAAGGATGTTGAGTGGATTTTATTCTGAATACATATTTAAGGTGACGAGAGATGAATTGAAATATTTATGGCATATAGGTGTTTGTCGACGTGCCTCAGAGAAGTTTATGCTGAACAAAATGAGTTTCTTTTTATCTCATTTGCAGAAGGTTCCAGACAGATGGCACCATAGATTCCTTGAATGGAAATTGATGGGAGAAAATCGTCCATTCTTGTTGCTTGTACTGTAGATATCTTTAGAATTTATTGTTATCTCCCTCGAATATGATAATGTTAAAGAGTTTATTTAGCAAGCTTACAAACCAAAATTTTATATTGTCTCATGCTTGAATCATGTGTGTGCTTTGTTGTATTTGGCTGAGTTGCAGGTTGAGCTAATGCGTATGCAACTGAAAAGAGCGAAAAGGCGGACAGACACACAGGATATTGAGCTAGCAATGGATTTGATGGTTGTTTTCTCCAAGGCAGATGACCGGAATGCTGACAGTGCGATCCTAGAAAGACTAGCTAACAAGTTAGAACTACATACTATTGGAGACTTGAAAGCCGAAACATTAGCTGTCAGGAAACTAGTCAAAGAGAGGGGTGGGCAGAAAGCGGATAGCATTCAGCAAATCACAGACCTTCTGGGAAAATTTAAACAAATTGCAGGTGTCGAGGAAACCATTGTGCCGGACGATTCTGTTTCAGCCAGAAGATTACAAAGGTGTCAGACGATGCTAGTCCCTCATGAATTCCTCTGTCCAATTACCCTGGAGATCATGACAGACCCAGTTATCGTGGCGACTGGACAGGTAATCTGAAAGTTCAATGAGAATTCTTTTTTCTTCTATCAGAAATGCCATGGAAATTGAAACAGTTTTTCTTGCCATTTTTTAAAAGACTTATGAGAGAGAGAGCATACAGAAGTGGATGAATTCCAATCACAGGACTTGCCCCAAGACTGGACAAATTTTGGATCACTTGTCACTCGCGCCAAACTATGCTCTCCGCAACCTTATTGTGCAGTGGTGTGAGAAGAACAATGTTGAACTGCCAAAGAAGGATACTAGTGTGGGCTCTGATGGCTCCTCATCTGAACTCATAGAGGAAATCTGTTCCTTAATTCAAAATCTATCCTCTTGTCAGCCAAATATAAGAGGAGAATCCGTTGTGAAGATCCGTATGCTGTCAAAAGAGAATCCAGACAACAGAATTTTAATTGCCAACAATGGAGGAATTCCTCCCCTGGTTCAGCTTTTGTCCTATCCAGATTCCAAGATTCAGGAACACACTGTCACTGCACTTTTGAACTTGTCACTTGATGAAACAAATAAAAGATATATAGCAAGAGAAGGAGCCATTCCTGCTATAGTCGAGATCTTACAAAATGGAACTAATGAGGCCAGAGAGAACTCCGCGGCAGCCTTATTCAGCCTAGCGATGCTTGACGAAAACAAGGTATTGGTTGGGAACTTGAATGGAATCCCACCTCTGGTGGATCTTTTGCGGCATGGATCAATCAGAGGCAAAAAAGATGCAGCAACTGCACTTTTTAACTTGTCCCTAAACCAGGCCAACAAGTCTAGGGCCATCAAGGCAGGCATTATACCATCATTACTTCAACTCCTGGAGGATAAAACGTTAGGCATGATTGATGAAGCTCTCTCAATCTTGCTACTCCTTGCATCTCATCCTGAGGGCCGAAACGAAATTGGCCGGCTATCTTTCATTGAAACTTTGGTAGAGATTATCAAAAATGGAACTCCCAAGAACAAGGAATGTGCAACATCTGTTCTTCTTGCGTTGGGGTTGAACAATTCGTCTTTCATTTTGGCTGCACTTCAGTTTGGAGTGTATGAACATCTGGTGGAGATTACAAGATGTGGAACAAACAGAGCACAGAGAAAAGCCAATTCCCTTTTGCAGCACATGAGCAAGTATGAACACATTCCCTGAAACTACGCAAAGCAGTTTGATGCTTTCCACCATTGCTGCCAATTACTTGTGTTTTCGGAGAGGGTACATTGAACTCCATCTCCTGTTCTGCATAGCTTACAACATTTTTGCCAGGTTCTGTTGGTGGAGGGTATTTACAGTGGTTGTATTTTTGCATGCTTATCAATCAATGGAGTAACAAATTGGGGGGACCAAATAATTCTGGCAATGGTCCATATTTGGATCCGAACAGCATTTCTCGGGCCCAGCCCGAAGAAGAGGTTGTCATTGAATTCTGTAGTGAGCATTACGTGGCAAATTATAATTTGTTGACAAACAGCAACCGGACCAATCCAAATCATAGATGCAAAATGGAACATGGTGTACCAAATCTGAACTCCGTTTCCATTTTTTCTCCCTAATTTTTGAAGGCATAAAAGAAAACTTTTTGGTTTTCATTTGCATATTAATTCTTAATTTTGCCTACAAATCCATTGTTTTTAATTTTAGTGTGAGTGAAATTTGAATATCTAATTCTTTATATTACTTTTTTTAATTATTTTAATTTAAATTAACAATACTCACAAAAATTAAATCACAAAATTTTATTAATATTGTTATTAAATGGACGGAAAATTTGATTTAAAATTATCACGGTATATATTTTAATAAAATTATTTAAAAAGCATCAAGTTAAATCTTAATACTAGCAAAAATTCAACAAAATACAGTACAATTTTAATTTAACTGAGTCTCATTATTTTTCTTCTCAAAAAAATAATTAAATAAAAGTAAAAGCAACGAGGGAAGCCATGAAAATTATTTTGCGCCAAAAGCAAGGTTTTAAACTTCAACGAGGGGCTAAACGAACAGTCTAGAAAATTGAAGGACTAAATTGTAATTTACCTGGCCTCATTAGAGCCAAAGCTGCTGCCTCTTGAAACGAACCCATCTTTCTTTTCCGCTCTCCCAGTCTCAGCAGCGGTTTCAATGAGCTAAAGGTAAATGCTTATTCCCACTCTCCTTTTATTCCATCTTTTCATCAAGAGTTTCCTCTTACAGAAACTTAGATTTTTCAATTAGGGCGTTTTTGTTTGTTTCATGCTCAATTTTGAAGGAAAAGTCATGACCAGAGCTTGATTGCATGGAAGTTTGATTGTTGCTGAATTTGTCATCTTATTTAATGGGTGTCGTTTGTTTACATGAATTGCATAACCCATGTCTCAAAATTTTGATTGATTCGTGTTTTTGATTCTGGGTGTTGCCTTTTGTGCTGTTTTATCAGGATTGTGGGTGAAAGATATTTGACTTCAATACTCTGCGTCTTCTGGCAAATGCATATGCTAATTATATGTGTTCAATGTTTCACCTCAATGTACTTGTCAGTGCTTCGTTAGTGAATAGTGGTCGTCAGTTGTGTAAATATGCTGTGATTTTGAGCTGATAATTGCATAACGAGATGAAACTTGTCAGAATGTGCTGCCACACGAGGGCTTGCACGTATATGGTAACTTATTTAATGAGTTCCTGGATTGATTTTAGCACAGAGATTATTGGATCTTATCATATCCTGCTCTTTTCCTATAATCTGAATGCTGAAATGTTTCCTGCTGTGGTGCTGAATAAAATAACTTTCCATGATTATTATTTCTAAGTAATATACAATACAACTCCAAGATGTTGTTTCACAACTGTCTTTAAATAGCTTTCTACTTAAGTTATTCAAGTAATTGTACCACCTGTGTCTGTCAGCGGTACAAGCCATTCTAGGAGAACTTGCCTTCATTTACCTGGAATTCATGTTGAACTATGGGAGTGATATGCATATGCAGTCATGAAACTTTCACGTTTTGATTTTCATGATTGTTTCTCTATCTGTGGTTCTTCTGCAGGAAACTGGATGCTGGATCATAGTTTAGCATATCTGCTTAATATTATCAATGAACATTAGATGATCAACCTGAACACGTTATACATATCTACTAATCACAAGGAATGGTACATCAAATGTAAAAAGAAAAATGATGTCTTTATGGTCATTATTGACATTATTTTCTTCATGGTTGGTTATACTTCAACAAACCTCACCAAATGTGATTAAAGAAGAAAAAGGAAGATTTGTGACTTGGCAATATCAAGGTGCAATAGGTGATTGTTTCCTAAATATCACAAGTACCATGATATGCTCTCATAATTTGCATAGTGTATGATACTCCTTTACCCTTATGATCTGTTGATTTACCCGCATACATGTGGCATATGAAGAATGCAAAACGCAACTGTGAGTTTAAAAATACTCAGTGCTTTATGTGATAGTGAAACAAAACATAATCAACAGTAAATTTGTTTTTCCGTAAAACAGTACTTATTACCGGTTTGTTGCCATGCATTCCAGTAAATGTGCTTCTAGGTTGTTGTTGATTAGAATAATTCAGTTTGCCTTTTTGGCTTTTATAATCAAGTTACATGATCAAAATATTTTCCTCCCTTCTGTCTTTTCTGTTATTAGCTATATGCAGTTGGCATAAGTTGGACTTAATTGTGCTGGAAGGTGATAGAAAATAACATGGTAATTAGTCTAAAGGATGCTTTGGTTACATTCCCATTTGTTTCGTTCCTCCATGGAAGATCAATATAGATCTTTGGATTTTATTCTTAATTGACTCAGGCTATTCTATTACTATTTTAAGTGATTTGCTTCAATAACTCAAGTAGAAGATGCAATATACTTGTTAGAGTTTCCTGGTTGGAATTCATGTTCCTTGTGAAAATAACGTGTTAGGAATGATAGAGGAAATACTTGGTGATTCATGTTTGCAGAATTTGTTTCTCTTCTAAACAAATATACATGTTGATATTTCCTCCCAGAGTGCCATTTTTAAAATTACTTCTGGTCTTTCATATGTGCTACACTTCACTAGTTTAGTCATAGCTTTATGTGATATCTGTTGATTTGTCGTCTCTTTTGTAACTATGGATTCTCTGGATTTCTTTATGAGAATATTTTTTCTTCAGATGGTTCAACAAACAGTAGACTCTAAATTCAACAAATATGGGCCGGGCAATCCTGAAACTAACTTGCCTACTCGTGATAAGCAACAGTCGGTTGCAATGAAGAAGACGGCACTAAAAGAACTGCATAATGAAAACAGAATTGTGGTGCCAAAATCTATTGGAAGTTCTCCATATTCAAAGGATAGAGTACCTATTATTGATGCCATGAAGGTCTCTGGCTCCAAAAGACCATTACACGAGTGTCCAGTGAGTCCCTCTAGAGATGGTAATGCTGCAAATGGACATCTTGTGTATGTCCGCAGAAAATTTGAAGCAGACTTGGGCAAGACAGGCACTTCTGACAGCATGGACAATAGTGCTGCTGATTGCATTTACTCAAGGTCAGTTGACCACCCGGAGAACACCCACCAAAAACCCCGGATAAAGGAGCCAAAGGTTTCATGTTTTCCAGCATTTGCACCTTTACCAACAACTTCCTTTGTGAGTCCACCTGGGAAACCTTCGGTTCCTCTACTTGGGAAGTCCAGTATGAAGTCAACACCTTCAGATTCCAATTATCATCCTGTTGCTTCTGCTGCCCCTTCATTGGATAATTCGAGGGCAATGAAGAGTTTGCATTGGGTGGAGAGATATCATCGATTGCAGATGCTGTTGAAGAAATTGGATGAATCAGTTCAAGAGGATTATGTCCAAAGTATGTCTTTATATTGCAACAAGTCCATTAATGTGCCCAATGTTACCTTAGTTGAAATTCTTACAAGTTTACAACACTGATTTATATTGCTTTACGTGATTTTATTAGTGCTTCGGTCACTTTCCTCGGTTGAACTTAGCAAACATGCTGTTGAGTTGGAAAAGAGATCAATCCAGCTTTCACTGGAGGAAGGTAATATGAAATTTGGTTTCCATGCATTTTTACCCCTCTTTCGTAACTATTATGTTAAGTAAAGATATGCTCCAGCAGAATCGTACTAGATCTGATTGAGGGTTGCAGGCACGACAAAAATTTGAGTTGATATATCAGTATCCAAGTGGTATCTCTACAGCAATGTACAAGTCTAACCTGTTTGTGTGATTGCCTTATATGCACACACAGGCATGTGGATTTGTTGGCAATTATATTGTGCATACTCATTTCTATTTTGCATTTTGACAGCGAAAGAGGTGAGCCGTGTTGGAATGTTGAATGTGTTGGGAAAATCTATGAAGAATCTGAATGAACACTCAACTCATCAAGATCAGTCGAACAAGTAAAAGGCCATGAAGAACAGGATGGTTTTTACTGGTTTTTATTTTTAAGCCTGAGAGACTGTGCGTACCAATGCGCCTGCTTCTTTTTCTTTCGCTCGTCTTTTATTTGGTGGTTGTCCGCCTTCAGGTTGGCCGATGTCTTCTCTATCTTCTCTCTAGTGTTGAAAGCCATTGACAGTACGAAATTCCAACTGTATTAACAGTTATATAGTGCTAAAATGATAACTACGCAGCTTTTATTCATTCTAGCCATTCTGTTTAAAACGCAGTACCAAATTCCTAATTCCAAATCCTCAGAAAGCAAGAAGAAAAATCATGGATTCATTCATGTCCTTCGCAGCTGCAAATGACATATGGGTCTGTCCAATCACACGTCTTTCTGCCAAGAGCTAAAGAGATAAAAATGATGATGATTTTGAAGTCACAGGTCAATCAGGATTATAAATGAAAAGATACAAAGCAATTTTCTTTAAGTTGCACGGTGGCTTTTCAACTCAATGAAACAATCATGAAAACCATGATTTTATCATGTTTACTCCTTAAATGAAAGAACAACAAAGGGCACTGTTGTCCTCAATTGGAGGCCATTTTCTGAAAATGAAGGATTGCGTTCCCCGACATTTGAGGCTTCAGTCTGTCCTACAGATATAACATTGCCATATTTGACAATACTGTAATTTAATTGCGTGCAATTATTACAGGTATACGTATATTCCAAAAATAATATTCTAATTATCCTTTTAATTATTATTGTTTCAAAAAAGTAATTTAATGGGCGTGTCTCTGGTGGTTCATGCATGGCCCTATCAATGGATAACCACTACACGCACCAACCGAAAAAAACTACCCCCATTTCAAAAGACGAAAGCTCGTGCCTCATTGAAACCAGAGGTAACCGCTCAGACTACTACTTAAGCATCGAACCAATCATTCTTATACTTTTTCTTTCTTCTGCTTTAGATAAATTCTTTGTTGCTTTGCTATCTCAATCAGTACGTGATGATCAACAACACTGTTTCTGACCCCGATTTTCTCTTCCCATCTTCTCCAACCCACAGGATTATCACAAACTTTGCTCCTTCTAGCCCTGATGTAAACTTTCACCAGAAGGCTCGAAAGAAACGTTCCAAATTGATCAAGATCGATGCTAGTTCTACGTCGTCGTGCTCACCCAGTGTTTCCCAGACAAAATATGCCAAGAAACCTGACCCTTCCGCGCCAAAGATTACTAGGCCTTGCACTGAGTGTGGCAAGAAGTTTTGGTCATGGAAGGCACTTTTTGGCCACATGAGATGTCACCCTGAGCGCCAGTGGCGTGGCATTAACCCGCCGCCTAATTTGCGCCATCCTATTTCTTCTCCTGTAGAAGAAGTAAACAGGATTGAAAACATGATGACTGTTGAGGATCATGAGGTTGCAGCATGTTTGTTGATGTTGGCTAATGGTGCTGGTGCTAGTAACGAGACTGTTCAGTTTGGTAGTAGTAGTTTTCAACCAGGAATGCAAGACAATGAAGTGAATTTAGGTGTGAATTGTAGGTATGAGTGCACAAGTTGCAAGAAAGTGTTTGGTTCGCACCAGGCCTTAGGAGGACACAGGGCAACTCACAAGAATGTGAAGGGTTGTTTCGCAATAACGCGAAGTAGTGATGGCTTTGACATTGATCATGATCATTGCAGTGGTGGGATTGTGAAGGAAAATGTAGAAGATGAGAGGAAAATGATGATGGTTTTAGGGCACAAGTGTAGTATTTGTTTGAGGGTTTTCTCAAGTGGACAAGCACTTGGGGGGCACAAGAGATGTCACTGGGAGAAAGGAGAAGAGCAACTGCTGAACCAAGGAGTCAATCTTTTTGCAGGAAAAGAATGTTGTGATTTAGACCTGAATTTGCCTGCCACAGTTGAAGATGATTCTGCTTCATCTTCTTATTCTTCAGGCCTGACTTTGGATTTGAGGCTGGGCCTGTAGAATGGAGATTGTGAACTCTTTTTTATGTTTTGGGGTTTCTCTTACTAACTGTTGTGTGACTTGTAAGCTAGGATTGTTGTATTGTGTATGATTGATATTTGACTTGGAAACCATAGTTACTTGCTGGCTCCATAATTGGGAGACAAAGTTGTAGTGCTTCATAAACAAATTGAGATGATATATAGTTGTAACTTCTGACTTTACTAATAAATTACGTTGTATGTGTGTCATGTATTCTGTAATTCATCTTTTGTTAGACTTGCTGATGCACTATAATCACTGATGATTTGAAAGGTTATGATAAGAATTTCATCTGAAGATTCTTGGGGTTAGCATCCATGTGAACATGTCTCAAATTACTGATTAATTAGCAAAGTGGTCCTGTGTTTAACTAATATGCAGCTGCTCGATGCATTGTCTGGAATATGAATGTGTAACGGTGGTCCTACAATTGCTTAGTTTAGTACTCAAAGTTCTGCGTGGCGACTTGTGTTGGGGATGATAATATGTAGATCTGCAAAATGAGATAAAGATCAATCGCCATTATAAATAATACAATATCAAATGAACCTTAAGTGGGAGCAAAAGCAGAGTTAAGGACCACATCTTTATCATTATAGGGGAAGAAGAATAGAATATCAGAACAAATTGGGTACATAATGGTGATGTAAAAGTACAGATTGTTAAGAACCATTCATATATCTGGCTACCAATAATGCAGAGCATCTCAATCAAATTCCTTAATATTTTATATTATATTTGCTTATCAAAATGTAATCCAAGTTTCAAGTAGTGCAAAGAGAATTCTTTAGGAGGAATACCGACCACAAGCACCATAGCCACAAGCAGTGATAGCATTAAAATATAGACATTTTCTACTTTTATCCAAGAAAATGTTCTTTCACACAAAAAAAGAGATCATGATTCAATTTCATTTAACTTGTTATTAAATCTAAGTCTTCGATCAGTGTGCATAATTAGATATCAGTTTCGTTACTGAGTTTTCTGTAGCACATGAAACATGCCATGAACTGTCTCTGAATTCGAAAAAAGTATCTGAAAGACAAGTATAATTAGCAGAGTTCAGGACCACGAACTTTGCTTCAGATAACATCAATGCACACAATATTGAAATAAAAGTATATTGTTCAGTAAAATATTTGGTTTCTTTATTTCCTGGAAAGAATTTTTAAAATTGTGGACATGTATTGTCTATCCATTTTCTTCAGTCTGTGTAAACTAAGAGATTGTTGAAAACTGAAATCAAACCACCAAGCAACAACCAATAAAACCTGAAGATGCTGTCGATCAATTAAAGAATTATCAAGCAAACTCAACTTATGAAAATGAAAGGAAAAAATAAGGAAGAAGAAGAAGAATTTCAAGAGAAAAACTTCTTCTTCTTCTTTTATTGATCGCTCAAATTTGAATCTTCTTTCTGGTATTTCAAGTACAAGTTACAAGTTATTTATAGCAAATTAATAATGAATGACAATTATCACAAATAATCTTTAACAACTTTTATCCGAAAAATTAATTACTTAATTATCTGTTCAGTATTTAAATTAGCTGCTCAACTAGTCACGTACTCAACCTAATTTCTTCCAAAAAAAATTAGCTGAATTAGCTTAGGATTGGGATCACATTCACAGAGAGAATGATTTTATACCGAAAGTTTCAGGGAGTTTTTTCAGCCACAACTACTGAACAGTTGTTGTATTTGGAAAGGAATCTCAAATTTGCATCATAGAACATTCAAGTGCGGTAAATAATACAGAATATCTGTTCTTTGTCAAATGGCAAGCAGAAATGTCTGCCATTTTGGATAGAAACCTCTTTGGAAGGACTTTGATTTGGTGAAATTTTTTAAATTAAAGTTTAATTTAGCCGACAAGGTCTAAATTATGAGTCAAATGGCAAGCAGATGTTGGCGGCGGGTTTTCTGCAAAGGAAGCACTCAAGAAATAGTGATGATTTGAAATGCTTTCGAAGAGAATTATTTGATCTCTTACGTAATCCTTTGAATTTAAAACACAAATTCCAGAAAACTCCATACAGATATCAAGATGATCATCTTAGAAGGAAAAAAAAAAAAAAGTTCTTAGTTGCCACTTTCTCTAATAATGTTCAAGTATGCAACTTCATTGAACAAGAATGTAAGCTCTATGATTTGCAGACGCTCCATGATCATGTTCAGTGATCGAGGCATGGTAATGGTTTAAGTCACCAATCAAATTTGGTAACACAAGTTGTCAATTTCATTGCTGTCTATGTGATGCATTTTAAATTAATCAATGCATTGGAAGACTGTATGAAAGCATCAAACTGCAGGCTGAAGTTATAGAATTTCCATGTATATCATATGGTTCCTGAAGCTATATTGATTGTCTCAAAGTTTATGGTACATAGTTTTAGAAACAGGAAGTTGTGGTTTGCATATTCTTGTTCTGAATTCTTTTGGCTTGAAGAGTACAAGCTGGAAAACTTTGTATGACCAATAGGGTATCAATAATCCAAAATAATGAAAGATTCTGATAATCAAATGAAAGATATGACAGACATTTAGCTAGCATTTGTATTACATATGAATTTGAATATGACACGCAAAGTTAACAGTGAGATTCTTTCAGATTCTCCCTGTTCTGCTGCACAAGTAATGAGAGAATATGTCCTACTCGTTGCATATAATTCCTCCATTTATATGAAGATTTGTTTTCCTTTTCTCTAGTCATCGTTGATGAAGTTGCTTGTATCCACCATTTTTAAGCTCGTGGTCGCATAATATGATCCTTTTTAACTTTCATATAGACCTGGATAATCTTCATTCAAATTTAACATAGAGAACTAAGGCAAGTTCCATGTCAAACAGAAATATATTTTATATCATTAAGAGCTTGGCAATCTTCATCATTTATATTGAATCTCTCTAAACTTGGTTAGCCGGCATTGAAGTGATCGTCCTCTTATTTAGTTTTTGTTACACCGACCAAGACTTTAGTTCCCCAGAAGACTAGTCCTTCTAAATGTTCCAACTCTGTTATACTTACAGCTAGTGAACTGAAGTTTACCATAAGCCTGAGCCAAGTATAGTTCTTTCTTTCAGCATACAGTTTTCATTATGACATTGAAATACTCTTAAAATACATGCAGATTTGGGTAGTTTTTGATTGAATGTTGAACAACTTAACCATTCATTTCATCTAGCTTACCTACTCAATACTCTTCCTGCATGCGCCTTATAAGGACATAATTAGCTGCTCTTTTTTCTGCTTTTGATAATACTATTACTCACATTAGTCTTCGCCTATCTGTCCAGTCGATAACTACGTTTTGTTTCCAGCTAAAAATTGTTTAATGAATATATTACTGAACATAGAACTTAAGAAAAATGTCAATGAATCTTCTTTGGTTCCACCTTTCAAAAGTTTCTGTGCATCAGAGATGCTTTGACTCGATCAGCTCAAGTGATCCTGTTCAAAGGACAATAATTTTGAGGTGTACATATTCATCTACTAATAATTCAGAATAGAGTATCGATTTTGCCCGCAATAGTGGTTTTTTTTTGTTTAGCAGTAGTGTTGGGAAATTGGGGGATGTATTCTTTCTTTCAGAATCCTGTAGTTTTTAAACCAAATGGAGAGAAAATGATTTCATATTGAACAAACCATCAAGTTCATTATTTCCAGAAGTCATCCTGTCCACTGGATCTCTGCAGGAAAATTTCTCTATCTAGATTATGACAGCTTGAAAGCTCGACATCTGCAAAATAAAGATCATTTGAACTATTCTATGTCAAACTTTCCTTTCATCTGATTAGCAATCCAACAGATGTAATGATTTGATCTGCTTATCCGATATTCTAGCAAATGAATTTTCAAGGTCTGGGATTGATCCCACATCAGATATTCTCTCATAGTTCAACTGCTCATCGCAACAAGTTAAAAAATTATCTCCATTGACCAGTGCTCTCTGCTAGTACATATAATATTCAACTAAAGGAATCTCCATTAGAAATATAAAAATCAGCTTACACGTATACATAAATGAATATCTCTAGTATCTCCCATTGATTCTATTGGCTCGTGTATTCTACGCATCTAGAGCTATGTATATTCAAACAGATACCGAGATATATAACATGTCTAGCATAATTGAGTTATGACTTCATCCACCAATACACTATAGTATAATCTCCCCCCACCACATATTTTAATTTCTATTTCTGGTTGATGTGTGTGTTTGTGTTTGGAAGCAACATTATCGTCATCCAAAGCTTGAAAATTAAGCACTTTTTGTCAAGTGCTTTCCACTTTTTATGTGAAAGCAACTTAGAAAAATGGCGTATTTCCAGTTTAAGCTTTTATTTTAAAAATGGATTCTTTCACAATGTATGAATGTGGTTCAAGAAATCAAAGTTGTCTTGATATATGAAGTAACTAAAATACTAGTAGTGGAAAAGGATGTATGCAATCAAATACCTTAAAGCAAATTAATAAATGAACATTGCTCAGCGATGTCAAAATCAATAAGGAATCAATGCATGTGAAAGTGCTTCTGAATAATCTAATCTAAGCAAACTTGATGAATGATGGAAGCAAATTTACAACTAATGAAAATACCAAGTTGCTTGGAGGAAACTGATACGCAGTTATGGAGAAACCATTATCTCCAAATCTTAAAAGAAGGAAAAGGGGAACAAAAGTTGTATACAGTGAAAGATTTAAAAGAAGAAAACCCGCTAGCACACAGGAAACCCACTTGGTTTTGAGTAAACAAAGCATTGCATCTGGCAAAATGCAATGACATCAGAAAGAGCCGAGGTGAAACAATTGTTGATGACCAAACATGGAAGATGCAAGTGGATGAGTCGGCATCAACAGATTATGATTAAAACCCATATTGACCAAGAGTAATTAAACTTTTGCAAGAGTTTTTGCGTGGAATACAAGGAAATCCTTGCATAATATCATTTTAATTTGCTTTTCTATATTTTTTAATCACAATGTGTGCTTTACAGCCACCTCAACTGACATAAGTTATGGGGCAATAAGGAACAAAAATATAAAAATCTTGCCTGAGTTTAATGAATTTTTTAACATTCTGATGTAGAAATATACAGGTTATGGCCTTTGACAAACATTTTCTTGTGTCATCAGTGACAGAAGAATATTAAACCATTTCATATTATATCATAGAAGCTTTTATATGATACGATAAATGCTAATCAGAAGATTAATGATTGTGACATGAACTCGCGATCAAAGTTTTCTGATAAGAAATCTCATATTATCATACGTCTGTAAAGGAAACAAATAGTTTTGACTTATTGTTGATGCATCACACTTTGAAAACCCCCTTGATTTATTTACTGAAAAAAATGCAGAACATAATTAATTTAGAGCATATTTTATGCATAAAATTTGTAACTGGTGTGGCAATGATTCAAGATTTGGTGAATCTTGAAATTGACTTGGAGATGAAGCTTGCTTAGTGAAGAGTGAACAATTGATTATTCAACTTGATCAACGAGTTTTAATTAGTCTTAACTTTTGATTCTTTCTGAGTGATGAGTAAATGTTAGTGTTTCCTCAAAAGCAACATTTGTAGGGCCTATTGGGCATTCTCAAGCAATGAGAATTGAGCAACAAAATCTTTATATCCTCTTTCTGCAAATCTGGAGTCACTATTCATGACTTAAGAGGATTCCATCTCTATATATTATTACAGAAAACAATTAGATTAATTTATCTAAGCTAACGCATTCATTCAGATGGATGAGGCGGATCGTGCAGTAAGAATATGAAGAAGTCATGGCCCCCCAAAAAGTCTAAAGGGTAGTAACAAGAACATGGCCAGATTATTGTGGCCAACTTTGTTTTGCATTAAGTAACCTTTCCAAATAGATTTCTCATTTCTTTATCAACATCAGTTAAAATTAAGCACCAGATTACAGAACATAACTAAGTGTCAGAACTTCGTTGTTGTAAGGAAAAACCAGACTACTTAAACAGTTCACTTTCACTAATCAGCCGTAGAACTCTGACTTTAAACCTTTTACTTGAACAATTTGTTCAAGTTGCTTGAGTGAAAGTTATTGGGAGTTTAAAATAACTTTAGTCACAACAATCAACACTGTGGACAAAACAACTAACAACACTTGGTGAGGTTAATGGAGTTAAAAAAGGTTACTTGTAAGAAAGAAACTTAGCAGATAATTTTTCGTGGACGAAAAACCTGTGTAAACTTTTTGAGTTGGAAGTACAAATTTTGTCACTTTTCCAGCAAACATGGAGTTTTTTTAGCATTGACCAAGGTAGTTAATAACATTAAGGAACTTAATCATTGAATATGCAGATGGTTTTAGATTGTGACGCTTGTCTAATATCACAGGCATGCTTTCAGGCAGACCAACAACATTGAAATACTAGTTTAAGAAGCTAGTTACTAACTAACCATGGTTAAGTAAAAAATGGCTGTCCGAGAATGTACCAGTCAATGAACATACACAATAAAACAACTTCAGTTCAGTTCAAGAATCGACTTCACAGATCCAAACAGTAGGTAAAAATTTCTTTCTTAAAAGGAAGAAGAATAAAAAGAACCTGCCTTTTATGGTTATTATAATTTTTTACATTAAAAAATGCAACTGCGTAGAGATTCTTATTACTCACAACAAGCAAAATCACTAACACCAAAACGTTTTTTTGTTTTTGAACATTAAAATTCAAAGTTTCATCACCTGCTTCTGTTATGCTTCTGTTTGTGATGAACTGAGAACTGAACTGAAAGAGATCAGCTTTAATTTACTTTTTCCCATAAAAAATGTGTTTGGTTTGTACGGTTAACTTTAAAAAGCCGAACTCCTACTTATAATTATAGCAGAATACAAGGATGTCCCTTAAAAGAAACGGGAAAATCTAATGTGGGTTACTGTAGTAGGTCCCTCGTAACATTATTTCTGGAGAAGATTCTTCATGCGCAGAGCCAGGACGCTATAATATACGACCACCCTCAAAATAATACTAGCAAAAGTGATGATAATATATCACTGTAAGAGAATTGTTATGTACTTAAATTTCCATTTTTACGTGGTTGGGGTCCTGTAAAGGGAAACACAACTCTTAACTTTCACTAGGAAGAAAGAAAAGAACTCTCTGTTTGGTGATAAGCTGCTTCGTCTGACCAAGTTTTAGATTTGCTTCAGGGAGCCATAGTACACAGACACAAATACCCGAGTGATTTTTTTTTTTTTTTGTTTTTCCAAGAATCTTCATATATTGTGTCACTTTCTTCCTTTTTTATTTTTTTTTCAGTGCTTTCATTTCTAATTTCCTCTTCTGTTTGTCATATTTAGTTTTGTTTATGGCTTTGAAATCACTGAATTGGAAGTTTGTTTAGTGGTTTTTAGTTCTTCTTCTCGTCGCACAATTGGTAGTTTTGGTGTTTCTGAGAGAGTTTCGTCTTCTAGTTGTTTTTGTTAAAACATTTTGTTGTGTATATAATTTAAGGTTTGCTGCAGATAAGCTTGTAGCTTTTTGGAACTCCTTTATATCAAGCAAACATGTTGAATTCTTTTCTGATTCTCATAGGAAGCTTTTTAGTCGACAACCATTTTAATTCTTTGAAATTATAATCGAAATATGTTAGATATTCTGCGTGTCAATTCCATGAAACTGTTGTAGCTATTCTTCCTGCTGAAATGTATTTCTGATTGCAGTTCACATAAACACATTTTTGTTGACGATGTTTCTGCGACTCGGACAGATTGGGTTTTTGGATACTGGCAAAAGCAATCCTTCCTGGAAGTTCCGCTTTTGGTTTTTCATCATTACTGTGCTATTGTGTTTTAGTTCATGACACCGTTTGACATACGAATTTACCAGTCTTTGTTAGATGCAAATCTGAATAAAATTAAATATGGATGATGGTAATTTTACTCCTAATTTTACGTTTGGAGCCTTCCCGGGCACTGCCATTGATTTGGATTTCATGGATGAGCTTTTGTTTGATGGATGCTGGTTAGAGACCGCGGAGGCGTTCGACTTTTTGCAATCAGGTCCTTCGATTTCTGGTCCTGTAGATGATCCATCACAGTATGTGCCTTATTCAGATGGTAACACTGGCTATTTGAGTTTGGGCCCAGATCAACAAATCTATCAAGAAGAAACAAAGCGGAAATTCACCGAAAATCCTTCTCTTATTTATCCTAAAGTTGAAGAACTTCTCGAGTCGTATGCTCAAAGCCATCAATGTTTTGATCCTGCTAATTCTTCAGGTCAATCCGCAAGCTTTCTCGTTCAAGGTAATCAATTAGGCAGAAGGTGGTGGATTGCACCTAGAGCACATACTGGTGCTTCTTCTTCAGTGAAGGAAAGATCATTGCGTGCTATTGCTCATTTGAAAGAGTGTATAAAAGACAAGAGCATGCTTGTTCAAATATGGGTGCCCGTAAAAAGAGGAGGCAAGCATGTGCTTACCACTGATGACCAGCCATACTCTCTTGATCCAAATTGCAAGAGTCTTGAAAGTTACAGCAATGTTTCAACAACCTATCACTTTGCAGTTGATGTAGATTCTGAGGAATTTGTTGGTTTGCCTGGTCGAGTTTTCTTGGGGAAGTTGCCTGAGTGGACTCCTGATGTTCGTTTTTTTAGAAATGATGAGTACCAATGAGTTAATTATGCACAACAGTATGAGATTCATGGAATCTCTTGCCCTTCCTCTATTTGAACGAGGCAGTGGGATTTGCTTGGGTGTTGTTGAGATGGTAGCAACTTCTCAAAACGTTCATTATCGTCCAGATCTCGAAAATGTCTGCAAAGCTCTTGAGGTCTTTTCTTCTTCTTTCTTCTTTCATGTTTTCATAATTCAAAAAGTATATTTTTAACCTGTGAATAGTTGCTACAACAATGATTTTGTAGAAGATTGTTCAAGTGAAAGCAAAAGATTGACCAGGAATGCTAAATTTCTTCTTCTAATATGTAATAGATGACCAAAATGTATACATTTCTTTTAAACCAAAAATTTCACGATCCTTTTTAATAGAAGACACAATTTGCAGGCTATCTTTAATTGCTCCCTGCATTTGAACATGTTTTCCTCTTTCTACAGTGTTTAATGTATGTGACATGCAGCCTGCTTTACACAGTGACACCATACTACCAATTTCTGTTTCTCAGTGCCTATTGTTTATATTTGTCAAGCATCCCGAGTGCACTCTAATTTATTTTTTTTTCATTTAGATTATTGTAGTTTTATTTTTTGGCCAAGAAACAAATTTTTTTTTTTCATTTTGATTATAGCTATATTGACTTCCTCTTTATATATATATATATAGCCTGCAGAAGGACCCTTCAGAGTGCTAATGGTTGCGCTTTCACTGGTTCTATAATTTAACTCCTTGATGCCTATGAAGAGCAGCGAGAAATTCATCCATCGCGTTTTAGTCTAAGTAACTGTATTGATTTGCAGGCTGTTGGTCCTCAGAGTTCAGAAAACCTCAGCAATTTCTGTGTAAAGGTAAATAGACGTTGTTTTAACGACTATTAGAGATGTACCACAAAAAGTTTATGATCAGTACTTGATATTGCAGATATATTTTCATTTTTGCAGGCTGGCAATGGATTATACCGCACTGCAATGATTGAGATAGCAGAGGTTTTGAGATCCGTCTACAGTACAGATAACTTGCCATTAGCTCTGACGTGGACTCCCTGTGGTCAACAAGGTAAAGGCGGATGTGTGCAATCTGATGAGAATTATGCTCATTATCTTTTGACTCTGGATTCTGCTTGCTTTGTGGCCGATCAAAACTTTCCAAACTTCCTTCTTGCATGCTCCGAGCATCAACCGTTTCAAGGTCAAGGAATAGTTGGGGAAGCATTTTGGAATGAGCAAACAGTGTTTTGCCTCTGACATAACTGCCTTTAGCAAGTCCAATTACCCTCTTTCTCACCATGCTAGGATGTTTGGTTTACGTGCTGCTGTAGCAATTCCACTACGGTGTATAACCACTGGAGTGTTGAATTTATCCTTGAGTTGTTCTTGCCAAAGGAGTGCAAAGATATTCAAGAACAAAAGCAGATGGTCAACTCATTGTCTGTTGTCATACAAAATTCATGCGAGAGTTTACCTCTTGCAATGGAAGTCATATTGCCTGTCGGAGGGACAGGAGTTACTTCAGATGGTTTTCGCCTTCAAAAGAAACATCCCCAGAACCGTCATCTTGGATATCTCACATGATAGAAGCCCAACAGACGGGTAAAGGCGTCACCGTCTCCTGGGAGTATCAAAAAGAAGAACCGAAGGAAGAGTCAAGGTGACAACCCATTGGGATGATGCTCAGGGAGATTCATACCATAAGCAGGTTTTCCAGGATTTGGTCAATTTCAGCAGAATTCTGGAGCCAAATTTAGCACTGAGGATGGTGTAGATTCTTCTTGTCTAGGTAGGCATTGCTCAGTAGGAAGCAGAAAAGCAGGAGAGAAGAGGCGAACCAAGACAGAAAAGACAATCAGCTTGCAAGTTCTTCGACAATAGTTTTGCGGGGAGCCTTAAAGATGCTGCAAAGAGTATTGATGGTAGGTAAATGTTTTATTACGATCGGAAATATCATATTCTGGTTTCACTGCTTGTTCAGTAGCTATTATTTTGTTGAGCAAGTATGTATTTATTTATTTATTTTTATTAATTACTAAAATATTTTGCCTATTATGGCCTATCTGGATGCAGTCTTTGATTTTGGGGGAGCCAACTTGATATAACCTCTTAGAGCTTGGATACTCCAAGCTTCTTCATTAAGAAAAATTGATTTTATTCATTATATGTAGTAATAGAATTTCAAGCCCTTTTTTGTCTGGGCAAGAGATTTCTTCGGCATAGAATTTATGCATGGAGTACCATGTTATCTTTGTAATCATCATATCAGAAAGAAATTGGGACAAAATCTAGTAGAAGATACAAACCGCCATGAGTATTAGTTGAAAGAAAAGTGAGCTACTTTGACAAGAAAAATTGAAAATTAACATATGCTGTGACCTTTCTGATATTTCTTTGTACAATTATGGTGTAGCGTGCTAACTGACGGTTGTTCCAATTGCAGTGTGCCCCACTACTCTAAAACGGATATACAGGCAACATGGGATTACTCGATGGCCTTCAAGAAAGGTCACTCTTTAAGGAAACTCCAACATGTGATCGATTCAGTCCAAGGTGCTGAGGGTGCTATTCAAATCGGGTCGTTCTATACAAGTTTTCCGGAATCGAGTTCTCCAAAATTTTCGGGGACTCAGTCCTTTTCACCGATGAAAACGGGTGTTCCTTCGAAGCCATCAAACCTCCAACCTGACAATGACATTTTCAGCAGCAGGGCATATATTGTCAGCATGACTTACTTTTTTTTCTGAAAAGATATATTCACAAATAACTTATTCTTATGAAATTTAAAAATATTTTTATTTTTATTTAATATTAAATTTTATTATATTTTTTTTTACTTAATTTTTATGACGCTCTCGTCACAATAAAATTTTTTAATATTTATTCTACTCTATATATTTCAAAATTTATAAATTTTTCGTAAATATATTTGTTATGTATTAATATTTAACTGAAATAATAAATTAAAATATATTTAATTTTAATATTATTTATTATGAATTGGACTTTTTTTTTTCTTAAATTCATTCATTAACATATTCAGAGTTTACCGTTCTAACACTCAAAAATATCTCTTTCTTTTCTAAGGAGTATTCTGTCACAAGCTGTTTCAAAATCTCCATCCTCTTCCTGCAGTCAGAGCTCTGGTTGTTCCACGGGAGCAAAGCAGAATATCACTACGATCAATGCCTTGAACAATGAAGCACAAATTGTACAAGACACTGGTGAGATGCTGAAGAGAGCTCGCAGTGATGCAGAATTACACGTGTTGAATCAGGAGGAACCAAATCTTCTTGCAAGGTCCCAAAGCCATAAAACATTGGGTGAGCATGCTAATCCCGAGTCTTTGCATCCCTTGCCAAAATGTCGTAACCAGAAGTTTCGAGATGTTAAGAGTCAAAAGCTACGTTCGGAGATGGAAAAGTACGGTTCAGCTTGCAACCAAACTGTGGTTTCAAAGACTTGCAACAAGAGATTTCAAGGCGTTTTAACATAGAAGATTTAGTCAAATTTGATCTCAAGTCCTTGGATGATGATCATGAATTTTCAACATGTGATGCTGACTTAGAGAGGAGTGTACAAACATATATAAATCATCTCAATTGCACACAATCAAGATTTCCCTTAATGTAGCTTCTCACTTAAAATTTGGAAAGCTCATCCACCGCACCGCAATACCCTAAAAGGATGTTCAGGTTCCTTCTGCATGTGCTGACGGTGTCTATAAACGACGTAGCTACAGCTCATCAAATCTTCCTATTCCAGAGATCATTGGGTGTTGCCAAGAGGAATGGAGGCGGCATAAGAACTACAGAAACTAATTGGGGCTAGAATAAGCACTTTTTACGTTGCACATGAATCATGTAATTACATCAAATGTTATTTTGATGTTTCTTAGTTAGACAGATATTGGGATTAAGAATTTACTTTCTTGGGGTTGATATAATGTCTGTATATTATGAAACTTAAAAGGAAATATTGTAAAGCTTGCAAGTTTCGATGATGCCCCCATTTGCACAGAAGTTAACGTTTTATCTGCATTGAATGTGGAATAAAAGCAAGGTAAGCTTACGGGACATTCTGCTGTGCCTCATAGTTTTTGAGTTAGAATAAGAATGATCTCAAGCGATGATATCTGACTTCCTCCTCGACAAAGCTTGGGAAAATTGTTCAAGATAAAATGATGTCTTGCTTCCAAGTATTTAGATTTCGGAGATCTCCTTCTCATCGTCCTCATCTTCCTGTATAGTATTCATGACATTCATTGTTGGTAACAATCAACAAGTACCATCCAAACTGTACTAGATTCATGTATACGACCGGAAACTCGTTCAGAGTCATCTGAACTCCCGTGATGGTTGGGTATTAGTTTCAGAACAATGTGATGATTTCCTACCTTCACTGTGTGGGAGCAAAAGTAACTTCCTGGTCTTCAGGCAAGAGCAAGACATGTTCTATTCCGTTACAAAATAAGAAGTCTGAACAAACATTAATGTTATCCTCCATTCCTCGAAAGATTTTTCCATGGCCTGTCTCCTGGTCTGCACACCGCCAATGAGGGGTTCCGTTACAAAAGATTGCTGCAACTAATCAGTTTGGAGAATCTACTGACCATAATTCAACCTTATCAACCAACTCTGCAGTGCTATTGCAGCAACTACAAAAAGTTGGAATTGTTTTCATGGAAGGAAGTGGAAGTTGGACACCTGATATTGGAGTGAAGAGAAACATTTTGTAGCCCTTTACCATTGCATGTCAACCTTTTAGATGAACCACGACAGCAAGCTCCTAAGAATTGTCTCCGGGAGGCTGATATTACAAAATCTGCCTCCGCACAAGTCATAGAATCTCAAATATTACTCCAAATAAGACAGGTAAATTATATATGATTTTACTCATCAGCGCTACCGAATTCAAATTGACTTTCAATTCATCGGGAATGGATGCCCCACTGAAGTCCTTTGCTTGACCAACTTTTAAAATAAATGAAAGACCTATACCCAGGACTTACCACAACTAAATAAGGTTGACAACTAAAGAGAAAAAGGGAAAACACTGGCGGCCACTCACTGAAAAAATGATTTCAGTTGATACAAAAATCACTTAAAACTTACAGTGCAGAGAGAAGAGTCTTTAGTCTCGATAGCCACGAAGGGAGACACCAAGTGAAATCAACTCTGCCGTTCTTTATATTAAATTACCACGCCTCCATCGATACTAAATAGATATCCTACACGGCTTCCCTCTCCACATGAATCAAGCCTACGTAGATCTATTTTAAGAGTTGGACACACGCCACACAAGAACCGGCCCCCACTGACACAAATTATGACGTAGGCCCCCCAACTTTAAGGAGACCGTCGGCCGGAGCACTTCCGAAGTGCACTGGAGGCCACCAACCTAGGCCATTGGCCTTCTTGACCACCCATTGACCCCATTCAGCTAAATGTACTGTATATTTCCTTTTCTGCTTTCTATCTAATCTATCTTGTTCCACCCCCGGTTCTCTTTTACCGTGTGGGATTCATGTTCATCCGGAAACTACAGCAAACGACTTTAAAGGGTGTTCATATACATTGAATTCATTACTGACAAGAATTATGAAGAACTGATTCTTTCATACATTTCAACAAATTGAATGACATTCTCGAGGTTAAATTATTCCAGTTTTTCAGAACTTGATCACTACTCACGTTACATTGCCATGACTCCAGCCACAAAAACTTTTGTAGATAACGCCAACAAGTATATACAATTTTTGTTTCCCCTCAAATTTAGTTTTTCTAATTTGGCTCCTCAATTTGAAATGTCTGACTTCGCCCCTGCGTCCCAGTAGTCCAGTAAGTCATATTCCTGAGGCTGCAAATTTGATATGCTTCCTTGACCCCAGCCTTTCTGCACTCGCTTGAGAGTTTTCAATGCAATGCCACTGCCATCTTCTCTGTATGAGAAAGTGCAAAAGATACAACATCAGGTACATCATGGAAAGAAAGACAAGAGTAGAAAACGGGTTAGGAGAAGAAAAATCAGATGAACTACCTGTGCAATATGCTCTGCCAATCACTTTCGCCATACTTGTTTTGTTTTCTGCATACTACTTCCCTGGGGTTTTGATGAACCTTATTCACCATCCTACTGTCAGAAGTCATTTCCATCATTTTCTCAGCAAGTTCGTCAGCCTCGTGTTTGTTTCCTTTCTTACCCAAAGCATCAATCACGGACATAAATGAAGCAGGATCAAACCGGTATCCTCTCTCTATCATCTTATGCAGAATGTTGCTAGCTTCCTCTAACTTCTCTTCCTCGCAAAGTTTATCAATGAGGTCTTTGTACAGGAAGTTCCCCAAATCAAAAGATTTTTCCAATGAAGCTTCAAATATCTCTTTAGCTTCTGAGACTTCCCCAGTGACAAGTAACTCATTAAACATTAAACAATAAAGTCCTTCTGTATCACCACAGATGCTCAGAGCAATCTCAAATACTTCATGTGCTACTCTGAACTCACCTGCCTTACAGAATGCTCTTACTAACATTCTGAAGGAAGAAATGTTAGGGGGTATACCCTTTCGCAGCATTTCATCTAAACAAGAAATGGCATCTTCGATTTTACTTTCTTCACAGAGACACCTAATGATATTATTATAAGTGCAAACATCGGGAGAAATCCCTCTTTCTTGCATCTCATCCATCAGCCCATAAATTTCAAATATTTGTTTCTTACTTGCTAATGCCAGGATCAAAGAATTATAAGTTTGTAGGCTCTTACTGCAACCTCTTTTCTCCATGTCTTTAAGTACTCGAAATGCGGATGATATCTTTCCCTCCTTACAAAAACTATGTATAAAAGTATCATAGATAACCGAATCAGGTTGCAAATTTTTTCCCATCATCTCAATAAACTTCTTTTTAGCTTCATCCACTCTTCTAGCCTTGCACAGACCACTAATTATGGTTGAATATGTAAACAAATCAGGCAAACACTTATTCCTGCTGTTACTGTCATCAATTGGACCAATAAATGAGTTCCCTAGGTTACCAAGAGCAGCACTTCCCTGAGTCCACATCTCATTGAGAATCTCAATTGCTTTGTCCAATTTCCCACTGGTACAAAGACCATGAATAACAATATTACAGGTCACAATATCTAAACCATAACCTCTCTCATTCATTTTTTGAAGCAAGTCCTCAGCTTCCAATATCCTCCTCTCTTTGTAAAGACTGTGCAGCAGAATGTTACAAGTAAAAGTAGTCGGTAAACAGCCATTCCTCATCATCTCATGCAAAACATTACCGGCTTCAAACACCTTCCCATTACTACAGTATCCATGGAGTAAAGTGCTATAAGTAATTGTATCTGGGGAAATACCACTGCTTATCATTAAACCCATCATCATTCTTGCATCGGACAGCATCTTATTTTTGCATAGCCCATCCATCAAAATGTTATATGAATATATATTAGGTTCTATTCCCTTGTCTGCCATCTCTTTAAGAACTGCTTGAGCCTCTAAAAGCTTCCCATTCCTAGCCAAACCCATCAACCAAATATTATAACTCTCCAAATTCAAGAAACCACCATGTTTAGTAATCGACTCAATCACAGTTTTGGCTTCCTCCAGCATTCCTTCCTTGCAGAATCCCTCTAGCATCAAATTATATGTAATGATATTAGGACGTGGCAGTCCTAACACTTCATCTATCTGCATATCTCTAAATATCCTAGAAGCTTCAAGAATCTTCCCTGACCTACAAAGAGCAGATATCCTACAATTGAAAGTCACAACATCGGGAAGCAAGCCATCCTCCCTCATCCTATCTACCAATTTTTCAGCATCATCAGTTTTACCATCCCTACAAAATCTTGAAATCAAAGTATTATACACGACCCTATTTGGCAGAAACCCTAAACTCCTCATCATATCCAAAAGATCCAGTCCTTCATTAGCAAGCCCAGCTCTACAATACCCACGAACCAAGATTGAAAAACTGAACTCATTAGGTCTACAACCCTTCTCAGACATTTTATCGAACAAATTCCTTGCATCCTCCAGATAACCCGAATCACAGAGTGCACGAATCAAAAGATTGAAAGTATATGTCTCCGGAGAAACCTCAGCAGCCACCATGTCTTTGTACAACCACAACAAGCAATCCACGCGCCGTTTCTTAACACAACATTCAAGGATGACATTATACAAATATATAGAAGGCACAATTTCAGGGAAATGAAATCTTATAGCTTTAAATTGCGACAAAGCTTCATCAAACAAACCCGATTTTGTCAAGATTTTGACAAGCGAAACGAGGGAAGAATGTGAGATTTCGCGGGGTTGTACAGTGAGGAGGAGATTGTGAAGAGCATCGATTTCTTCGAGCATATTTGAGCGAATGAGGATGTGGGCAATCGTGGGTATTGAATTCACAGATAGATTTGCCGTTGGCGAAAAAAGAATAACTCGCTTGAAGATCCGCCATGCTAGTTTTGGATTGTCCGTGTTCTTCAGCAGAGCTTTTGTTATTTGGGTGGTTTGGTACATGCTAGCCAAAGCTCGCATGTGTTTTGTTTCCAAAAGTTTTAAATGTTAATTTCATTTATTCGTTGCAGTGGCGAGAGAGCAACCTCGGCTTTATATATATATTAATTATAAAAATAAATGATTTCATGAGAATGATTAAGCTAATTGAAAATTTTATTAAGGGTGTGTTTTCAAGAGTTCATTCAAGTGTGCCATGACAAATGATTGATATAAAATAGAATGGGCGATTTCCCTCGACACAGACTATGAGCATGCGGTATACAGGAATCGAGAATGGACGCAGCAAGTCAAAGAAGGCAAGAGAGAACACATTGCTTTCCGAATTCTGTTACAATAGGTTTGTAAGCTTGAGATGTAATTACAGTATGAAAAACAAAGAGAAGAAATCAGTCCTCACCAAATGGTGATGCAATTCTACACCAGTTAGCCCAAGTTTGATGAAGTTGAAGGTTCATCTGCTAGCTGGTTCTCTATGATTACATGCCTCGATGGAGGACCAAACAGACTCAATACCACCTGAATCAACAGAAGTGAAATCCAAATGAGGATTGATCCTGTCTAGCTAAGGGGCCGGATGTCATAAAAAGTTAGTGCATCGGATGGTGATGTTTTTCATTAGGCCAAAGTCGTCTCAATTCCATAATGCAATGCCGGGAAAGTGCAGTTATTGGAAGGTTGGATTTACTTACCGGTAAGAACACAAGCCCATGCAAGAAACCAATAAGAATCAATGCCAGGTACATTTGGAAGTAATAAACCTGCAAAACGTAGAAGGTTACTTTTAGATCCATTATGGTGGAAAAAGTTACTGAAAGTAAGAGGGAAGGGTCAGAGACCACAAAGATTTCTGATCTTGAGAAGCAAAGCACAATTACTCCGACCAGCTTTGTGAGCGTAATTCCACTGCCAAAGATTACCCAAAAGAAAAGATCAGAAAAAAAAAGAAGAAGAGAAAAGTAATAACACAAGCACAACAAAACAAATGAATTGTAAATTAGTCATTTCATAAGCAAAATACATTTTCGGTAACACCCCCACAGAACAAGAACTTATAAGGATGCTAGAAAGTAAAGTTTTGTATCACGTTTTGAAAATAATGATGATGAAGGAATATGGTAGCTTGTGAAAAAAAGAAAGTTTTAATATTTTTTTGTCCTCCTGTGTACAAGGTCCCGGGAGGTAAATTAAGAGTAAAAAATTCACAATGCCCAAGAGTTTTCACTTCAAATTATAATAAATAGGTATGTCCAACCAGAATTTCTGATGTATATTGTTATCCACCAAAAATATAACACATCTTAATTAAGTCCAAGATTAGCTAGTGCATTTATTGTCATATATAGCTTCTACCATAGATAGCTATCCTGTCAGAAATCAACCCAATCATGTGATTGGTGGCGCGCAAGATATATCAACAGTGCAAATAGTAATAGAAGGCCTACCTGAAGACAGAAGCTCCCATGGTACTCAGAGCCTTTTTCGCTCGTTGTTCCCTGTTTCCATGGCTTACCTGCATATGGCGTCATGGAATTGTAATATGACAGTGACTAGAAACTATAACAATCAAAATGTAAGTCATGAGTGAAATGCATATCTTTGCATGACTATTGTATATCATGCAAAACCTCAATATCTAAATGAAGAAGAGCCTTATAAAGATACTAACCAGAAAGGCATGTGCTATATGCACACAAAACTCAACTGCAATTCCTATTGACATTATAAGATTTACAACGGATACTGCATTTAGTTGAATACCCAGAATTGCCATTATGCCCTGCAGAATCCAATGGGAGTGTAAGTTTTCTACAAATGAAAATTATTAAGAAGGCAAAAGAAGAGCAGTGAAGTTAAAATTGATATGACAGAGATAGAGTAGAAGTAGATGAAATGTATTTCATCAGCTGTATTTCATAGGGTTATACAAATGAAACAGCATATCGGATATTCTAAATAAAATAACAAAACATAGCAATATGTATAATCATGAAAGTAGAGCTCGTTACCAAGAGATCGACAACTATCATCACCAATACAAGTATAATGATTGCTGAACTCCACAAACTGCATTTAGAAAGCAAGGAACAAAAACGAAAGTCAAATATGCAATTTAAGAAGGAAAAAGACAGACAAAAGTGAAAACAAGGACCAGATAAGGAATTCAAACCTGGATGTGATAATTAGACAAACAACAAATATAGCACCTGTTATAATGTCAGATGCAGTTAGAAACTGACTTGATAAAAACTACCAGTGGAAATCTTTGAATATAACAAAAAAGCAATAATCATAATGTATGACAGAATCTTAATGTAATGCATGGGACGAGAAATCAACCAGATAGATCATAGTAATATAAAAAATCTGTCAATGTAAAATAAAACTAGCTTGGAAAATAAAGAATTGCCCATATGTTGTTTGGGAATACCAAGTGCTACAGCAATGTTGATCAAAGCAACCCTCCAAATATCAAGATATTGCTCAAAGAAGATATAGAACACCGAATATGGAAAGATCTTGATCTGCGTTGGAGAAGTAATACCAGCAGAGCATCAGAAAAGTAGTGCTGCAGGAGACATTTCTAGACAATTGACATAAAAGCACAGAAAGAATGATGCAACATCTCAAAAAAAGAAAAAAAAAAAAAAAAAAAAGAGGAACAAAGTACACAATCTGTTCATGTAAAACATTCTCTATAGATTAATCAGGAGATCACAGAAGCTAAAACATATAACTGTTACACCAGAAGATTTAATTTTAACCTTTAAAGAATCAGACATTCTTGAACTGAACTTCCGAGCAGCTCTTATTGAATCAACATAGTCACCCTGTGGAAATTGCAGTAAAAAATGGGGAAGATTCAACGAAACGCATCCTGTGAAAGCTTAAATTACGATTTTACTATCAGTGGACAGTCACACCTGTTTGTTTAGAGGTGTGTGATATGTACGAAACTCTGATGCTTGTATAATACCACTTTCATATCCTGCCAGCAAGTTAGAAATAAATAATTGTGACTAAACCTGTCATCTCATATAGTTACAGAATATGCACCAGAAAAGGATTGTTTGACATACAAAAAAGAGCCAATTACACTAACCATTTAGATCCACACTGCTTGAGTAGGCCCCATGGCCACCCTTTGCACAGTCAGCAGATGGCAGGGCATTGAGGAACCATGGAAGCTTCTCCCTAAATTGCTCCGCAGACAGACGATTGTTAACCAAATCTGAGTTACGGAAGCACTGCAATGAACCCAAAATGTAAGTCCTTCAAGCCCTTTCATATGATGTGTTATATTTTCCAGTCAAAAGTCCATTGTTAAAGCAACTAGTATAATTAGAAAAACCTTGGGCTAATTGATCTGGCCATAAGCATACAGAAAGTGAATAAGAGGAGGCAAATTACCTTTGTACAGTCATTGCAGACTCCACCAATGCCACAAGGTCCTTCATCAGGTGAACAGCAAGGTGGCTAGAGAGAAATATTGTTTGTTAGTAACTAGTGGTAAACTTCATCTTGAAAATGATATCTATGGCTAAAACAGGGCTTGATAGGACAAATTATAACTTCATAAAATCAAGCTATGAATGTCAGGATACTCAATTACAAGGAAAATCATATATAACTAGATCAAAAACATAAAGTTGACAGCACCTACAGGCACTGGGCTGTGTGAGTACATGGGTGTATAACAGTGGGAGTGGGAATGAAGATGGTTGCGTATGCAAGCATACACAAACACGCGTGTGCTCGCATCTTTGGGTGAATGACAAAGGTGAGAATTTGAATAAGGCTACAGTGTATGGTAAATACTAAAATTTGATACTTAGAATGAGTTCTTCCAATGACAATAGTAACAATAATACTGAATGTCCACTCCAATTTCAGCATGGCACATATAGCAAGAGCACAAACCTGGTCATCGGGTGGACAATAAGTACCATTCACAAACTTCCGACAGCAGCCAAAAGCCTCTGGTGATGTCCATACAAGAAAGTCATCAAGCCATGAAGCAGCTGGCTTGGCTATGTGGCTTAACTCTGGAATTAAAGACGCCCTTGATATCTGCAAAAAATGACAGAAATACACAGGAATATGAATACAAAGGTAAAACTTCAGCCATTAAGCATGATAAGGAAAAAAAATGAAAAATTTAATGGCAGCAAACGTCTGTATTTTATATATATTTGCGATTAAGTTCACATTCTTCACATTTGGGAAAGGATTAAGAGCACCAATCAAGCATCAAAACTATGTCAGCTTTCCAAATGGAGTTAAACAGTGCAACATTCAGAAATAAACCTCATTTCATAACTTACAAGGGCATATATGTCAGAAATTCTCAATATGTCATGTTTCAAGGAGTAAAGGGTGATACCTAACGTCTAATATTAAAATGAATATTACTTGACCATTGTATTACCTCATTCAAAAGAGAGTTTGAATCACACTGGCTGATGGAGCATAACTGGTTTGTATGTGTTGATTCCAAACTGAGTATGAAAGCCATTTAACATCAGAACAAACAGTAAGAAGATGCTTAACGTTAATTGTTGTGTAGGATCATTTTTTTTAACGAAACTTCTTGTAGTAGGATCAAAACAGAAAGAGCATCATACAACACCAAGGCTGGTACCTATAATTGTAATCCTTAACAACAAAATATAATGGTGGACCAACTCTAAGATATTCTGTGACATTATCAAAATAGCCCTGTTGCAATAAAAATTTCAATTGTCAAGTAAGGACGTCCAACTAAAAGGGGAACATCAATCGAATACCAGAAGAAAAAAAGAAATCGGTTAACTTGAAGATAAGAGTCCCGGGGAAGAACAATCTTTTGCTCCAAGCCAGCTTGAATCCTTGTAGATAGAGCCTATTAAGGATCAAAAATTACTTCCACGATACAGAATTATTAGAGAACAGTAATAATGTCCAAAATCATGAGCAACTTACTACGCTTGCCAAAGTGAAAGCAAGAAATACAGCAACGACTAACATTTTTACTCCCCAGAGTCCAAGAATGGTTGCATGAACTTCCTACATGAAATGATATCTTTAAAAGGAAAACAAGGGAATATAACCAATACATAATGTCTCTCTAAAAGAAGAGAATATAAATTATTAATTTTCAAAAACATATGATATGCATAAAAAATTACCTGTGGTTAACAAGATGAAATTTTCATTTCAAAAGTAAATTTTTGGAGATTTTGAAAGTTTTACCTTCATATATCTAGCCAGCAATCCAGAGGTCCTCTGAGTGATGCCTAGATTTCGACAAAATGACTTGATAAGAGCAGTGAACAAGAAAAGACAGATATAACGCTTGATAACAAAAAATTCTGGAACAACCAGATATACAATGCAAAAGAAGTACAGAGTGCTTAAACAAATACCTCTGTCAGATTCTCCAGAAGATGAAGGAATTGTTAAGCACGGAAAACAGTCAATCCTATTGTCCTCAGCTCTCTTGCAGTCAAAAACCATCAGTGCAACAAAGGCAGTAATTTGCAGAAGGAAGTCGAGCAGAACAGCCAAGGCTGCAGAAAAACCAATATAGAAAAAAGTCAGGTACTAAAGTTACACAAGTTTCAAAGTTAATCCATTAAGATACAACAAGGGAATTTTGGACCTGCAAACATAGAAAAGACATGACATGCTGGCATGGATATGAAGCTTCCAACTGCAAATGCCAGAAACTCAGATAAACTAGCTAGTGTTATGGACGGACCAACTTCAACCAGTGCATTGCTTATTCTTGTCTCTAAAGGTAATTCCATTGGTTGTCGCTTTACAGCATTAACCAATATACACATGTTGTCCACTCCCACCTGATTACATATTATAGGAACCACAAAGAAACAAATAAAATACAAAAAATGTAAACATGACAAAGATCAGTCAGTCACATACAGTCACTCTGTTTAAATGAAAACAAATATGAAACGCAAACTGGGAGTTGCCTTCATATTAAACACACTAATAATTAACTTTTTGGGCATGTTAAACGCATGTCAGGAAAAAGTAGAATGAAGAAAAGCCACGAAAAAATGATGAAGTCAGACCTTTTATGGTAGAACCCAAGATGAAGATAGGACACAACTCCTCCCATAACAAAACATTCTAAGAAAACAAGGGCATTCAATGATAGTTAATAAGGAACTTACTGCTAAGACAAGGAAAGGAATAACTTCCATTATGATCAATGTAGATTTAACTCCAATGGCACTGAAAAATCCAACAGATCCAAGGACAGAAAGCATGACAAGTATAACTCCAGAAAGACCCAGCATCACCTGGATACCAAAAACATAAGCTACACAGATTAATAACACAGCAATTTATGTTGCATCAAAACAGATAAACAGACATGGCAAAATATATTTGTGTGGTTATATCTGTATGCCTGTGTGCGTGTATAATGTACAACTGTTTTAACAAATTTGTAAAGAAGTAAATGTCTATAAAATTCAGGGACTTACCAAGGAATCAATTTCCATAAGAGCTTTGTGTCTATAAGAAAGCATAAATAACATGATTTGTTGCATATCTAATTCACGGTACTCATGTGATAAGCACCCAAATGTTAGAATTGCCTTGACAAGACAGCATAGATATCAAGTGCTCAAGAAGCAGAATAAGTATTTCCACACAGCATGAAGTTACATAATCCTATAAAACAAAAAGGAAAAGATAGAAAACAATTTAAAGCGCAAGTAAAATCATACCTTGGATGAGATGTAGAAGGAAGATAAACGACTTGCATCTCCCAGTGCCACAGAAATATAGGCAAACATTACAAGATAGCTTGCCTGAGATTCCGACGGCCAAAGTGGAAGAAGGGAATAAAAAACAATGAGCAACCATGCCAATAATAAGACCACGTAACAGATTATTCTCAAAAGGAAGTTGGACAATTTGAAGAGAACTTTTCTGTGACTTACTACAATGGTTACAACATCTGCAGTACTTTCTCTTTTCAATTCTTCCTCAATTGAACTTTCTGCTGAAAATGAAAGAGTAAGATTGCTAGACTGAACCATTGGTAGTAGCTCCTCCTGTCAATTTTAATTTGTTGGAACTTTAGTTTCCATCAACCATCTAAAATTGAGTAATACATACAAAACATAAGCTATAGCTGCCAAATTAAACAGATGAAACCATGCATTGATCTAGCAATATATATACCTTAAAATGGTCATCTTTAATTAAAAGGATCTCCACAAAAATGACTTACACTACACACATATCACCTTATTCCACTCAAAAGGAATTGTTCAGCTTTTGAAACAGTTGAAAACTCTGTTATCAAGTCAGAAACAGGAACCTTAAGGAAATTCCTCTCATGGCTGGCGACTTCTATTATATTTTGAGCTCTCAGGCAACTATTTTTGATCTTCTTGTCCATACACATTACCTTTTCTTTCCCTGATGCATTAATATATCCTAGTGGAAGTTCAAAAATACATTGTTGTATTAAGTCCCCCATTATGGCAATGGATGTGCAGGCACTATTTTCCAGTGATATATGAAATTAAGAAACCGATACAAGAAATTCAAATACCACTACTAGATAACATTAACAGACCTTTGCCAACTGAGTGAAAGCCTTTTCCCAAGCCACTGCCTTTCCGTTCTCATAGCTTGTTTCATCAATTGCATTATTAACTGGATAGGTAATAACTAATGCAGAAGCCTGAAATTGAAATAACATCAATAGACAAGAGAATAATCAGATTTCAAGCAAGGGAACAAAAGTATTACCTCCGAATAGTTGTTCCCAGGAAATCCCCCTAAGACAATGCTTGGATCAAGTGGAGCCTGAAATGCGCTCAAACATGTATCTGAGGAAGCATAATGCTGAAATATAAAAAGTCAATATAGATATAATAATCCTCTACAAACCTCAGAAACTGTCATTCCACAATAACTAGCTAACCTGAAAACAATACTCGGCATGTCCAACTCCTCCATAGGAATCATAATTTTCAGGGTCCATTTTGAAATACTGACAGAAAAAGCAAGAGATAGACAAATGAAGATGTTAATTCTTGGAAAGCATATATTATGACTTTCATTTATTTGCTTTACAATGATGCCACTATGCATATCATTTGAGATAAAAAAACAAATGCCCCATAAATATAAGTTAAGCACAGAACCTATTATCTACTCTGTCAGCTCTAGTAGAATCTAGACATATGACATAACATATATCAGTAGACACTTCAGCATGGATACCATGAAAATGTAGGAAAATGTTAGAAAACCTGCAGAACACTCTGAGTGGCACAATCCTGCCCAAGAGGCTTCAAGCAAATGTCAGTTAAGGATATCAACGAGCTAGAATAGTTTGCACATAGTCCATCAACCTGTCAATATCAAGACAGGAAATACAAATATATAAGGCAATGACATAAATAAATGAAAGAAGAGCTCAAAAGCTAAAGCACGTGATACACTGTTACAAATTAAAGATACTACAACTTCACGTTCAAATATCTAAGTGCTTTTGAAAGGAATCACCAAGCAGAAGGATTACCTTCTTTTGGATTTCAAAAAGCAACTGAATGTTATCCTCTGTGACAATACTGGGTTGCTTTCCATTCTTTGGATCAGGTATGGTTGCTAGTATTAGCTAATTGTACAAATTACAAGTGTAAATATCAGTATTATATAATATGCAAACATATCAACAGGCAACAGCTACAACGTGGGAAATCACATAGATTAAAGATAAAGAATAGCAACATTACAATAACCTGTTCAATTCTGTAGAAGGGGGCAAGGTGGCTGTCAAAAAATTGTTTCTCTTCTGCCGCCCTACTCCCAGGACCTACCCACAACTATATAGATACATCTGTCAAAATGTTGCCTACTAAAGAGGAATGGAAAAAAATTAGTAACCATGCACTATGAAAGACCATCCCCAAGGGTACACAATTTATCATAATCAGTGCACTAAAAAGCTCATGCAAGTATATTGCCAGGATCTTGTCAACTAATTGTAGCAAATAATTGGTGAGTAACATGACGATTTCTTGTATATAATTCAACAGTTACAAAAATGCCAATATAATACCTTCTCTGGCCGTGTCTCCACTTTGAAACGAATTAGACCTAAACAAAGCACAAAAATAACTGCTAACAACGTACACAGCACAAGCGTGGGATTTTTAGCAACCCATATTCCAAAAGTCCTGGAGATAACATCAAAATTTATTCAGTATATGCTATACACACCATAAGTAACAGTATAACAGTCCACCTGTAAAAGCTTGACATGTATCCTTGAACAACAGAATGCCGGTCCTCCTTTGTCAGTTGAAGATCTGCCTCGTGTACCTGTTATTCGTGGCACAAGACATACTACTCAACTAACCCTTTAATTCCAAGTACATAATGATATCAGCAAAGACAAATATGGAAAGTAAATTAATAAAATAGCACATACCATAGAACATAAAAGCACATATTACACTAGGGCAAAAAAAAGGTAATAACAGGTACTAAGACAATTAAGAAAAGGACCAAGCAAAATAAAGACAAGGAAAAATTGTACATGAGATTAGTTCATGTTTAACCAGCTTTCGGGAAAAAAATCAAATGTCAGGACAACTACACAACACTAACTGTAATGAACATACTCTAGAGATTCAAGCCAATCTTATCGAACTAGTATTGCAAATATACCTTTGAGAAAAGGTCCTCATCCTCTCCACTTTCATTTGTTGACTTCATCAATGGCTCCAAGCTAGATGGGATCCTCCTTTCTCTTGTCCGACAAAACAAACCCCATCCAAAAAATGTAGCTAGCAAAAGAATATATCCAATCGCTAAGAAAAGTTCAACACACCTGACCTACAAACATCAGTTAATAACCCCCAAGTAAATGACATGCATCTAATGATATTTAGTAGTCATCAACATTGTGAAACCTAAGCAAAAATCTGAAAGAAGTGTGAAAAGAAAATTTATTTTATATGGCATCATTTCCAACCTTAAGAGATCCAATTCTAATTGTGCAGGCCTCTTTTCTTGGGGGAGAAGGAGGTTCAGAACTGGAGCACGAAGGTGACGAAGGACAATCTCCACAAGAGCAGCCCAGTGAAGTGTCACCACATGAATAAACGGATACATTCATAAGCTCCAGTCCAGATGATTTGGGAATATTTAACTTAAAACTTATGGAATATGGTGAACCAGGAAATCCAGGAGGTGCTTTTTGACCAATAAAAGCAAACCACTCTGACAAAAACAATAGTACACAAAAAGATTAAAACATGGAGAAAATCAAACAATATCCCAATGAAAATAAGGGTAACCACGACAATTCACTGGAAAATAAAGGACAAGAACCAAAAGATGACCACTTTAACAGCAAAGATGTTACATATTTGAGTGATTGTGTGCAGAGGAGATTGTTATTGTAAATCACCTTTAAAACTTTTAGCACCTGCACCAACGAAATCTATGGCCCGAGTATTCATGGTCCCAAATTTCACTTCCTTGCATGAGTTAAACAGCCCTTCTCCGAAAGTATCAGTTATAAAATAGTCAATGCCATCCACAGTCAAATTGCCATTAACCTGGTAAGGACCATATTGCAACAAATGCAAAATATAACTGGAGTTCACGTTATACAGAAGTCAGCAAATATCACATGAATAAACAATGACATAATTCAACAGTGAACTGCCTTATTGTAAATTTGTTATCAGATTCTCAATTGGAAAGAAGAAGCATATAGATGACAAATCTTTGGGATCAAAAAGGAATAGTTTCCAAATTGTTGGTGCCTATGAATAATAAGGAAACTACATAAGTAGAAAATATAAGCCAAATAGCAACCTGATAAATTGTCTCCTCCAAGAGATTTAACATAAAGGCCAACAAGTGTTATTATAAAACGAGCTCCGAACAGCATTTTCAGTATGCCTCACCTTGGAGACAGAAGTCACATTGATGAATTGGCTTTGATTTGGAGAACAAGAAAGCTCACAGAAAAGGTTCAAAAAGTTCCTCAAGCATGCCGGACAACCCACAAGGAAAGGTATAGCCTGCAACAGATTGCACACATTATGGCGACAGAAATAGCATTGCCTAGAAATTAATCAGGCAAAAAATAAGAAAAACTACAAACATGCGGTATTTTCCGACCTAAACATGAGCTTACTTAAAGCCATTATGTGCAACAGTATTAGAAGGTACATCATCCAATGCATTCTTACCTGTTGAACCTGTGCCCTCAACGTTTCAAATTGAGTCTCTGTACAACAAACATTCCCACTTATTGATGGACACAAGCTTTGGATTTTGGCAGAAAACAGCTCATCAGGCTACAAAAACATAAATCAGATGTTGTAAGACCTCATTACGCAGCAGGTGTGGGACGATTTGACTTGAAAAAGAAAAAAATACAATGAGCTGAACATCTGTAGGAAGCGGTGGAACTTGATCTAGCAAGAAGCCATATACCTTCACAGATGGGGAACCGTAAGGGCAATTCACAACTTTTCCATCATTTCTTTCTCCACATATATCATACATTGCACAATATTCTTTAGAATGTTTTTCACTGACCAAGAAGAACAGAATGACAAATAAGAGAAAAAGAGGAACTTCAAACATTTTACCGAAATTCAGAAGTTAAGACACTGATTATTTGCTTAGGTCCAAGCATTGCAGCTCAAACAGAACGAAATCATGAATGAGAAACTAACCCAACAATGCCAACACATTAAGGGGGGCAAAAAAAAAAAAAAAAGAATTACACGACTCAACTTTACAAGTAAAGTGGCCTTACCTGGACGTGACATCCTTGATTAACAGCGTATCACTCTTTGCAGCACTCACTAAACATGCAAGAAGAACAACCTAAGAAAAAAAGAGACTACCCAGTTCAATAACACAACATTTTCCACACCTAGAAATCTGAACAGATGCATCATTCTCTTCAGTTCACCATATATAACATTCAAAAAGAGCTCCAAACAAAAGGTTATCTATTTTCATGCAAACTCATATACGATTTGTTTAATTCTCGGTTCAACTTTGCTATCAAAAATGATCATTTACATCACCAACTAAACTATTCAGCAATCATATTCAGCAATCATTTTTACACGAACACCTTATACGATCAACACAGTAAATGATCCCAAAACAAAAGAAAAAGGATTGTGCTTGCCTGAAAAATAACAGAAGCAGAGAAGAAACCGAGAAAGGAAGCCATCGGTTGTTTCTCGGGGGAAAAGAGTTTACTCCCTTTTAGGCTTGTGCGAGGTTTGCTTCCTGGCAGAGAATACGGACTAAAATTGAAGCTTGGCTTGGTGGGTAAGCCACTCGGACACGAGCTGACTCATTGAGTCCATGTTATCCCCTTCTTTTGCCTTTATTGTCGAAGAATTAATTACGAGTTACGAGGAAACGACAAGCACAATTAAGAGTGATGAGTCATCGTCTTAAGCTAATTTTTTTTTAATTTATTACCTTTAAAAAAGAATTTAAACGCACCGTTTTGAATTTCGATGCACCGTTTTCCTTATTTTGGTTGCCCATCAAAAATCAATTAGATTACGCTTCATTTTCAATAACTACCAACTGAAATATAGATTTTTATTTATTTTTCATTAAAATTATTTATTATTTAATTTTTAAAAAATAATATTTATTCTAATTCAGCACATCTTAACACTAATAATAATAAATTTTAAAATTATAAAAAATTATTTATATTTTTAAATTTAAAATATTATTTATTAATTTATTATATATTAATTATAATATCATATTTAAAATATATTGAGTCTATCCGTATATCATTACTCTTTATTTTTTTTTAATGCAAAAATTCCTCAAAAGTTACTACACAAACATGAACATTTATTGCCAATCATTCAAAGATGCCCAAGAATTCATTCTTCCCATCAATTTTCAGACAATTATGTACATGCTGAACTGCAAAGCTAATCTCAGTAGCCAGGGGATGAAACTGTGATCTTTTACCAGCAATAAATTTACAGGCCTTGTTTCCAATATGCACCAAGCTGTAGCCTGCAGTAACTTTTACTCCTCTTTCCTTTGCTAACCATCTCATTCTTGCAGCATCTAGCCATAATCCATCTGCTGCATACATTCTTGATGCAAGTAAATAGCCAGCTGAATTCAGAGGTTCCAGTTCCAGAACACGGGAAACAGCTCCTTCTCCAAGCTCTCTGTTTCCATAGCTTGTGCAAGAGCTTAAGATTGCCCCCCAAGCACTTGCACCTGCCTTCAATTTGTCAGGCATTCTGCTAATCATGTCTATGGCGGTGTCAAGCTTTCCAGCACGAGCCAACATGTCAATTATGCATGAATAGTGTTCCAACGCAGGCTCAACTTCTTGGTCTTGAACCATTGACTTGAAAAAGGAAAGCCCCTCTTCGACTAACCCTCCATGGCTACAAGCTGATAACACTGAGAGAGTTGTCACTGCATTGGGACATAAACCGTGCTCTTTCATTTCAGTAACTAAAGCTAATGCTTCGTGCGCAAGGCCGTTCATGCCGTATGCTGCTACCATGACACTCCATGACACAATATTTTTCTGGGAAATTTGGTCAAAGGCCTTTCTTGAGGCGTCTGTGGCTCCACATTTTGAGTACGTATCAACAATTGCTGTCCCAACAGCCACTTCTGCTGCCAAGTTCATTCGAACTGCAATTCCGTGCACCCACTTTGACCTGCTCAGTTCAGCAGTAACTGAACAAGCCTCGAGAAGATTTATAACGGTAACTGCATTGGGCTTCTCCTGTGCATGGTTCATCTGTTGAAATACAGCAATTGCTTCATCAGGCATACCGCAATGTGTGAACCCAGCAATCATTGTGCTCCATAGTACTACATCCCTTCTCTTCATGTCATTGAAAAGTTTCCAAGAAAGTTCAACGACGTAGCACTTTGCATACGCATCGATTAAAGAATTTAGGACCAGCTCATTTGATTCATATGCTCGCCGGAGTATTACACAATGGACTGACTTGCATTCAATTGGACGGACAAAATACTTGCATATCTGCAGAATATTCACAAGAGTGATCTCATCTACCTCATTTACTTCCTTTCTCATTGCATACAACAGTATTAGAGCTTCTGAACAGTTCTCATTAAGCACTAACCCAGACAACGCAGAATTCCATGAGACCTTGTTCGTTTGAGGCATCTCGTTCAAAACTCTCAAAGCAGAATTGGTATCGGTTAACTTGGAATACATATCAATCAAAGAGTTCCCAACAAACACATCACAATCTAAACCTCTACACATCACCAATCCATGGTACATTCTTCCCACCCTCAAGTCCCTTAAATTAGTGCAGGCTTTAAGAACACTAACCAAGGTTAGTCCGTCCGGTTTATTCTTGACATCTGAGACCATTTCTCGAAACAGCTGCAAGGCGAAAAATGCTTCCTCACTCTGCAGGTAACCCCCGATCATCACACTCCAAGAAATAACATCTCTCTCACACATATCATCAAACAATCTCCGTGCACATTCCATGTCAGCATCTACATAAATACTTAATAAAGAATTTTGAACTGAATGAATTGCCCAAAACCCACTTCGAATTATATAGCCATGAACTTCTAATCCTTCACAGTACGCTCCAAGACTGCGACATGCCTGAATCAAAAGCACCAAGACAGAAGTATTTGGTTCAAACCCAAAAAGCCTAGCTCTGTTAAACCACCAAATCCCATCTGCTAAATTGCCGTGATCAAGGTGTCCATGTACCATTATATTCCAAGAAATTGAATCCCTACTACCCATGTAATCAAACACAGATATCGCCGAATCCCGTAATCTCCATTTCATGTAAAAGTCCATAAGAGCATTTCCAATTGAAGGAAACGATTCGAACCCTTGCTTGATCAAACATGCATGAATTGATTTTCCATGGACACAGGAAAGGTTCGAACATGCCTTGATAACGAGAGGAAACAAGGAATGGTCTGTTATATGAAATCCAGCTTTTTTCATTCCACGATAATGGGAAAATAATTCTTGCCATTTTCCAATGTATGACAACTCTTTGATCCTCAGATCCAAAATGTAGAGCTTTGAGCTCGAGAGACTAATCGGGAAGCGCATTGCCAAGAAGCAAAAGCGGGAACTTTCACTGATATGAGCAGCTTTTCCCAAGATTTGACATCCTGCAGTTTATTTAACATACGGGGGAAAATCTTGATTCCCTTCAAGCTGAAAATGCAGTGAACTTGCATAAAATAAAAACCTTTCTCAGTGTGGTAGCAAGATTTTGAATATTCACATGGAAAGCCAAATCCATACCACAGGCTATGCTGATTAAAGAAAAAGGAAATAATGAAAATATTAATTTCGCAAAATAGAATGTTATTGTCTCCATGACAGCAATAAGGCACTTCATATTTCCTTCTTTTTCATTTTGCTATTTCTGTTTGCGTGTGTTATAGAGAGGGAAGAGAGAGATTGTTAATCCCTAATGTTACAGTTTTTAAGATAGTAATTATCAAACATTACATATTTACACCAGTAAGACTTGTACTTCGAGACTGCCAAATCCAACGAAGGTTTGTAGTTTCCATGGTAGTATACGATAGCTGCATTGTCTATCTCAGTTAGGTTGAGGGCTGGGTCGTAGCCAAGTCCCAGGACATGACAGTTCCGGTCAAGTGGATAGGTGAGGTTGTAAAATGTAATCAATCCCGGTGGCAATGAGCCAAGTTTCCAAAGAGTTCTGCCCGCATTCTGCAGAGAGGTGTGAAATCATTCCGAACCACAATATCATTGTCCAAAAATAAGATATTGTCCAGTTTTGGGTAAACTTCAGGAAGGTAAAATCGAAGATGATTGAACATTGGCAAATATTTTGGCCAGCACAGAGAGAGAGAGAGAGAGGAAGGTGATTTGCCTTCAAATAACACTCTTTTTAAGTCTGGCAGATTCAAATTGACGTAGAACAGAACATTAAGAGGAATTCAACCACTTGAAACTGTCAATGTTCTCCGCTTGGATTGTAGCTTTTGGTGGAGCATTGACAAGAAACCACATTTTCATTGCAATGAAATTCAACTTATCTGTGACAATACGGAATTCGTGTTTCTCAGGTTCCTGTGCATGTGCCATACTAGAACTAACAACCACAGATGTTGCCAGTACATTGTCATCTATTGTCAGAAAAGATGGCATAGTGATATAGAGCTGGATTTTCAAACTTTTCATTGGCCGGCTCCTCTTTCTTGTGATGACCCCTCCAGATAATAATCCGCCGCAAGCTGCAATGGTAGGCAATGCAATGGTCTTGGGACGACTTTTGCAGCTAGCTGAATCAAAAACAAGCTCTTTTTCTTTAATGCACTTATGGCTCCAAAATTTTCTCTGCACCGTTGGACAGTCATACAATCGGTCCCTTAGCTATAGAGAGAACATGACCCATCGCTTTTGCTCGATTAAGTGTGACAAATCAAAATGTAGAAGTACAGGAGCAATACCTTGGGTGAAGCACAGCATCAGAATTTGCTTCCCCAATAGCATGCTGACTTTCTTGGCAGCGTTTCATAGGAGAATTATTGTTTTGTTTTGTTAACAGTGAATAAATCGACACCGTAATTGAGGGCGTAAAAGCGAGAGAAGGATGAGAACCATATAATCAAAGCTCGAGAGTGACGCACAATGGGAGCTTCCATGGGAAAGCAGAGAAGAGTGAGAATTAAAACGACAGTGCATTTATCCTCAGCCGGCTTTTGCTAAATTACGCTGCATGTGCGCATGATAAGTTAATTTAGAACAAATAATACAGTCAGTCGTTGCCGTTTCGTTTTCCCTACCCCATCAACAAATTCAGGACGGGAAGCCTTAAAACTCTGTAATCACAAGGCAAAAAATCTGGGCACTCTCTCGTGTTAATTAATTCCCTGATTTACATGGTAAGTAAATGAATCAAATGATAATTATTTCAAATAGATTATGGAAACTAAATCCTTCAATTATATAACCTCTTTTAGAATTTGATTTTTCCTTTATCAGTAGAGCTTGATTCATCCTGTCCAAAGGTGCCCCATCATATTACCATTGCTGATCACGGGCTGAAATTCCCGGAAGAAGATGGAAACTGTGAAGGAAAATCAATCTAAAAGAGAAGGGCATTATTATCTGCCTCTTTATATTCTGCATGATATTTTGGTCAGACTTCCTACAAAATCTCTACCCAGATTCAGAACTGTCTGCAAGAACTGGTGCGCCATGATTCTCAGCCTGATTTCGAGAAGTCACATCTTCGACGATGTTTATCAGAAATCCTGATGGTCTACCACTTTCTGGAATTTCCGATCAGTCATAACTTTGTATACAGATTAGAAGATATGGGCATGAGAGCAAGGAAATCTGCTGCTGATTTGTAATTCGGGAGTGAAATTAATCTTGTTGCTCGGAAATCTTGCAACAGTTTGATTCTGTTACAAAAGTGCGCTGGTGGTGGAAGATTGTTCTTTGTCTATGATGCCATCAGTCATTGGAAACTGTCACTGCCTTGTATACCAGCACGCGAAGAAACCCATTCAACCAGTTGCTTGTTAGTCTACGATGCTTCGATAAGACTGCATAAGGTGGTGGTGTTTCTTAAAACTTGTATGTATGAATCGTACTGTATTTATACGTTGAATGATCGTTTAACTTTGTCTGAGGACGAATGGAGAATGTTAGGCCTTTCATTGTCGCAGAAAATAAACCCATCTTCTACTCCGGTTGCAGTAGGAGGGATGCTATATTGGGTGGCAGCAACAACTGAAAGCTATGGTGTTTTTATGCAGTCATTTGGTGGTGTTTTTATACAGTCAACGGACATGGCGACAGAAAAACTTACGGGAAGAATTGAAGTTCCATGCCGACCAAATGGACCAGGGCTTGGTAGACATTACAACTTGTTGGTGATGAAATGATCGGTTTGTCTGATCAATGAAATGTCTAACGACGAGTTAGACATATGGATTCTGAAGTTAGTAACCCAAGGGGAGTGGATTAAGCAACACAAGATTTCTACTTTCACCAGAAATCCGTGCGGTTTCAACACTAGTCCCGAATATTTATCATTTCTGGCTTGCCATGGACAGTTGCAAGACTAGCTATTTGCTGGTGCCTGACCATCTGTCCAGGCTTCATTGGTACAACTTGAACACTGAAGAGCTGACTCCGATTGCTGTTGATGAATATTATCGCTCAAGACATTTACAAGCTGTTACAGTTATTAATAGTTAATTATGAAGAACACTAGGAATCGGAAGTATAGTGTTCAATTTCTTAAAGCAGGATTTTGAAGACGACCAGTGGAATCCCCATAAACACTGTCACCCAGAGGTATAAAAGTGCTACATGGAGGGAAAGGATTTAACAGATTCATAGAATACATAGTACAGCTCAAACTCAACCATTTTTGAGTTCACATAAACAAAAAAGTGGGAATTTTTTGGATATGAACAGTATCAATCTAGAAGATCTGATAGGTTATCTTAGTCCGGGTGGTGGTTGGCCTCGATTTCTGTCAAGATTTGTATGGAGTGGAGATCGATGGCGCAAAGGCTGCGTACTTTGTGGATGAGCCATTGGACGAGTAGGACGAGTTCTAGATTCCTTTGGTTTTTGTTTGACTGCTTCAAGACGTTCCAATGCCTGAAGTACTTCTCTCATTCCCGGCCGATGTTTTGGTTCCCCTTCAAGACATTTTAAGGCAAGCTGAGCAATTTGATGTGCAGCTTTGTAGGGATATTGTCCTTCCAATTTAGAGTCAATTATGTGCCTTAACTTCCTTTTTTCGTATAAATAAGGTTTGATCCAGTCTACCAAATTTTGTTGCCCACTTGGTCGGGTTGTGTCCAGAGCTCGTAAGCCTGTCAATATCTCAACCAAAACAACACCAAAACCATACACATCGCTCTTTACGTACAAGTGCCCTGTTTAATCAGCAGAATATCAATGTCATTACAAAGATTAGAGTTGCTGCAAACCAAGCAAAGCTTGAATCAGACCATCGAAGTTCAAAAGGGTTACCTGTGGCAACATACTCAGGAGCAGCATAACCGTATGTGCCGATAACTCGCGTAGTCACATGAGATTGACTAGCTGAAGGACCCAATTTTGCCAAGCCAAAGTCTGAGATCTTGGCAGTGTAGGACTGCAAAATAATAAAAGCTAAAACGAGTTAAAATTTTGTTTGTAGTATGATGACATCTCCAGTGAGATGCTGCCATCCGCAATAATTTCTGCCTTGGCCTTTTATCATATTGTGGCAAATCATTTTGAGAAGGTCAGAAAAGAGGATGTCAATTAACAGCTTCTGTGTCAGACACAAGTATCTTTGTTAGCAATGAAGTTTACCCCATCAAGCAGTATATTGGAGGCTTTGAAATCTCTGAAAATAACTTGCTTGTCGGATGTGTGCAAAAATGCCAACCCTGTAGCCGCTCCTGTGGCAATCTTAAGCCTAATGTCCCATGGAAGTGGCTGAACAGAAGCACCCCCTGCAAAATGAAAACAATAAGTGCAAGATAAGCAACAGGCCTTCTTTCCTTTGAAATATCATAGGTACTAACGTACGCACAAACGATAACACGAATAGCAAATAAGTGAACCGTCAATTGTTGTTATTAGCCTTACGTCCAAATAGATGGTTTTCCAAGCTGCCCTTTTGCATAAATTCATAAACAAGAAGTAGCTCTTTGTCTTCCCAGCAGTACCCCAACAACCTTACAAGGTTAGGGTGAGAAAGCCTTCCCAGGAAATTTACCTCGGCCTGCACCAAGAAGAAGATACAGTTTTAAAATATGTTTGTGCTTGTGAGCGCGTGTCGATGAGAAAGAGGGGCCGCACTTTGAAGGGTAGGGTATCTAAAAGTCACAACTTAGCTTGAAACATACCAAGATCCACAAGAACACTTGATTTCGACAATTTTCTAACATTCATTGCATGGTATTGAAATTATATATTACCGATAAGAACTCTCGTACTCCTTTCTAATTAATTTTAAATTCCAGACCCTAACTGCTAAGATGCTCCATACCACAAAACCAAGTCATACATCAACAAAGTCAGAAAACTGATAACTACAGAGTCTGCATCATTTCAAGTTTCAGGGTCGATAACTGTAAGTTATCTGCAGGGTTTACAAATTACAACAGTATCTTCTATGCGAGCAATATGTTAACTTTCCAAAATATAACCAATCAAATGACCATGAAAAAGTGATAAATGAAGAAATTTATTAGTTCTTTCTCAAGTTAAGTTGAATCACCTGCCACTCCTCAAAACCTTGCAAGCTCCCAGAATTCAATTTCTTGACAGCAATTACAGTTCCACTTCCGGTCTTTCCTGGCGCTTTCTCTTCGAGCCAACCTTTGAAGACCTTCCCGAAACCTCCCTCGCCAAGCACTGCATCACTTTTAAAACTCCTAGTCGCTGCCTTCAGTTCTGCAAAACTAAAGATCCTCAAGTTTGGGGTAGGCAATATCTGCCCATTGGGAAAAGCCTCATCCCCACTCGACGCGGAGAAATGGCTGTTCTTGGACACATTGCTGCTCCCAGAAGATGTTGTCTGACTGGTTGTCTGAGATATTCCTACATAGTTACCGAATCATCAGCGTGATTAATAAATTTTGAAGCCAAAATATGGGGTTTTAGAAGGACTCAAGGAACATAAAATTTTCCATTCACCCACGGTTACAGCACATAGCAATATTGCTTTTGTAATTACAGAATTCAATTAACAAATATGTAGTCAAGATTGAGCGTTTGGCCACGAATCATAGAGCAATTGAAATGGAAATCAACTTCCACCATCAATTGAAGCAATTCAGGGCTTCAAAAAGTACAGACCAGATTAAATTGAAACCCCCATGAAAGTCATGTATCTCATATTGGTGTTGATTGATAATTATTGAAGTGAAGGTCAAACACAGAGTTAATTGTATCAATATCAGTAAAATCCAAAGTATACTTCTTCTCATATAAAATGAACAAAACCCAGATGAGAAAATTAACAAACAAATGAAATATGGTGAACAAATACAATAGAAATGTTTAACAAAAAAATCATATACCTGAGCTATTGAGATTCCGAGCAGTGCTTGCTGCAGGATCATGGGGTGAAGAACTCCAGCAAATTCCCATAAGAAATTCTTTCTCACTTGTGGGATTTTACCTATACCCTGTTGGGATTTTCCCAGGCACAAGAAGCAAATTTATTGCCTATATCCAGATTGAAAGAAAAGAAAAAAGCAATACAATAGGCCCTTTTTATTATATATGGAGATGAAATTAATCACAAGTTGTTCAAGTCTCCAACTTTGATCAATCTAACTTTTCTTCTTTAAAACTTCAACCAACCTCAAATGGATTTTCTTTTCTACCAGCTTTTCAAGACTGGAATTCTCCGCTTCTCCCTCCCTCCACTACTCAAATCTCTGACCTCGACTGCCTGTTTGTATATCCCCTCAATTTTTTTTAACACATTACCAAGACAAGCACTTTTAACTCACTGTAAAGGTGAATCATGGAATTACCAGTAGCATTATAAATGTATTTTCTATCAAAAAAATACCATTGAAGACTCAGTCTTCCTCCCTCTGAGAACCAAAATGTACAACAAGTTTCGCGGGTCCGGTAGACTGCTTCTTCAACTTTATATTCCAAGTCAACTAGCCGTGTCCCTGGGTTGGCCAGTCAAGCACACGGAATTCAAACAAAGATAAATACTCTGAAAATTTAATATCATTTCTTTTTCTCCCCCATATGTATAATTTATTGTTCGAGTTATGTCATCTTTTTCCTTTACTGAAACAGAGCATCCGGTTAGTTAGTTTTCCTGTTCTTTATATCTTGCATCACTCTGCTTTTTTTTTTTTTTTTTTTTGCTATGTTATATGTTAAATTCAATTAGCACTGATTTATACTAAATCAATGTTGATTAGTATAAATTTGTATTTAAAAAATAAGAAAATTTACTAAATCATGAAAAGAGAATTGAATTTCTTAACATTTTATAATTTAAAACAAAGTAATTAGGGATTAGATTAAGTTGGTAATTGAATATGATCATCTTACTTGGTGAATAAAATTATTTGATGGCCACTTGAAAACTTAGCGGTTGACAAGGCATTTAATTTATATGTATAATTCAGCTCACAACTGTGGAATTTGGGGGTAGCATCAACACTTCCCTGAAAAGTAGGTAGGTTTCAACAAGTATGGCAAAAGTACTGCCATCAGAAGCACTTTTGGGGAGGCCCCAAAGTAAAAAATGTTCATATTTGTCCTTTCGAATTTAATCTTTGTATCCCATTTGGCCAATTTAATAACTTAAGGGCTTGGGACTTCATGACCCCTTGCCACAAAATGTGGGTGGTCCTTTCCCCAAAAATAACGGCAGATCTAGTCCAAGTTAGATGTAGATATCTGAGTTAGCACTGTGATAACCGGTTCAATTGATCTTTCATTGAACATGTATTTTGTAATATGAATTACATTAATTACATTAATATTATTAGTATAATAAAATAATATAATTAATAAAGTAAAAAAATATATATTTATTATTAATAATTATATATTTTTTATTTTATTTATTAAATAATTTTATTAAATTAATAATACTGTTGTAATAATTCATTGCATATTTTCTCAAAAGTTGGGCGTAAGATTTTCTCAAAAGGGGAAGGCTGCCTTGTTCATGTTGAAAACCATGACAGCTGTCTGTCTTCCATTTCAGACACTATCATTGACCACCCTTATAATTTATCTTTGATTCCACAACATTGAGAGTCTGGACTCTTGATTTAACATCTCTGTTTGACGGTTTCTTGATTTTTTTGGCATTATACATCCACTCAATGAATTCGAACATTCCTAGAATTTTCATGAGCTCCCTCTCTCTCTGTATTTAAATATTTAAAAACTTTTGTTGGCAGCCAATCTTTGAATGAAAAAGTTGAGTTTGCAGACTGTGACTTACAACTCACTGTAAAATTGACCAAGTTAGAGCGGTAAATTGCTGAATATAAAGTTGAAGGAAATAGGAAATACAATAAAGTTTGAAGGGATTGTAATCTTCTGTTGTGTTTGCTATTTGTAACATATCAAAGCAATAAGAAATGGCAATTCTGCTTGCTTTACAATCTGCGGAAAGCATTGTCTCAGCCATATGGCAGCAGGCTATATGTGTATGGTACAATCACTCGTCAGCAGATGCAACTGCCTGAAGTACCAAAATTAGATGATTTCACAAGCTGCAGCGCACTGATCTTTGATGCATGAAGAAAGAAATTCAAGGTGGTAGCATTTATTATGATGACGGAAGAGGTAGACTTTTAATATGCTACATGAATATGTGATAACACTGCATCTATAGCTTAAATATTCGGTATTGGAGGAAACGGGACAAGTGGAGGAAGTCAAAACCTCCATGCTCGCAGAGAACGAGGTAAGCATTTTCCTCAATTGCTTTAAATGGAGTGTTTTACTGGATAGCCCACACAACCAAGCCGCTAGATCCTGAAGATTCCGAGACTTTTATGCATCCGCTGAACTTTGCAATAGAAGAGTTCATCGAAATCATAGCAGCTCCGTGCCAACCAAGAAGAGATTTCTGGTGGATTAGGAATTCATTCAACTTGTTAAAGACAAAAGGACTGTTTGACGAATGTAGTCTCAAACGATGAATAAGGGATTTGAGTTTTAACGGATTCAGTACAAAGCAGTTCGATTAATCAGTACAAGTCCCCTTTTTCGTCCATAGTGAATAGACCGCTTACTTCACATAATGTCGAATATATTTTCACGCCAGAGCTCGATGCTGAGAGTTGCAACATTACTGTCTCTCATTGCAGAAAGTTGTATTGATACATGGATACTCAGGAGATGACACTTATTGCTGTATAAGCTGATTCTGTTTGCTATCCTGGCAATGTTTCTTTCATTGATTGTATTCAAGTTAGTGAAGCATGATGCTTGCTTGGTTCTTGTTTCTCGTATGGATATCTTTAAAAAGAGGATCCAGATAATAATCTGTTCCACTCTTTTAATTATGTGTGCTTAATCTGTGCACTCTGTACTTCTATCTCAGTTTGTATGCAGAATTCGAAATCCTTCTTGAAATATACAGGGACAGTTTTCTAATTGAAGGACAGAAGAATCATCCCAAGAATATGGAATGGAAGAGAACATGGAATCAACCCAGTAACTTGCCTCAAGATAGTCTCCAGAATATTTCAATTAGACTTACAGCATAATCTCTACTCAAATTCAAACGCGTCTGCGAAAACTGGTGTAGTGGGAAAAGGATCTCTTTGCAAGCGCTATAAGTGTGTAATTATTAATTAGTGATGTGAATTCTGAAGAATTCTGTCAAAAGCTATTGATTCAACAACACAAGATCTCCCTCTTGTCCATGGTTCATAAACCACCTACGTTAATAAAATCATATACAGATGGCTTAAAATAAATCATATTAAGACTTCAGATGCAAATAAACACTACAATTTTGCAACTTTGATCGGATATGATTACAAGCAAGTATTACACTTCAAGCATATTTTATTATCTATAACAAATGAAACCTTCTTGCTTTTGGAACTAAAAATTGGAAGAATACATTAATCTGTACAAGAAATGACCGAACTCTTTTACAGATACTGGTACAGTTGGGTGTGGCTCCAATCGCCTCCCCAGGAGTAGTGAATTTTGAACCACCGTTCTATGGTTAACATTATCAAGATAAAAATAAATAAAAAAAAAATTAATGCAGTAATTCTCAAAGCTGCAATGCTAAATCTGGTTGACTTGAATCTACTCGGCTAAAACTAGGAGATCCTGGAGAATGAAACCTCACATTCAAGTCAGGTGGGACTGGATCTGGTTTCTGTTGTGGTGACAACCACGAATCTGTTTTCCCATGTGTGGATAACCCCTGCCAAGTCGACTGACGATTTCCTGGTAACAAAGCTGCTAATGCTTCGTGTTCCAAGTTTGGCAATGATCTGCTAGGATTTATTGTATTTGTGTTTTCTGCTAAAATGGGATCTTCTGAGTTAGTATTTATTCTAGAGACCCTGTCAAGCATCTGGGATGACTGGAAACTGAATCCAACATGACTGGCAACTCCAATTAGTTTTCCCATCTGAGCTGGCAGGTTAGATCCATATGTACCATTAAATCCATTCATCCCAGGATGAAATGCAGAGCTCTGATGAGTCGGAAAGGGAGATCTTGCATTTATTGCTCCCAAACTGCTATTCGGTGTATTAAATGTAGTGTGCAAATTCAATCTCTCAAACACCTCCAGCTTTCTTAAATGGCCATCCAAGGGAGAGTGTGTTGGAGGTGCAGACTTCTCTAATGAATCCTCTCCTTCAGGTCTCGCGGTTAATTTGACTCCTTTCAATTCGACAGTGGAATGTGAGGGAGCAGAAGACAAATTCTCAGGAATCAAAAAAGGTTGTGATGATGATGGCAAACCTACAGTGGATGAAGAAAGCAATAGTGGCCTCTGTTGTACAACATCATTTTCTCCAACCCATCCAGGGCCAAACTTGACCCCAGCAGGCAAACACCTTTCTATCCTTTTTGCAGCAACTTTCCAGGCAACAGATCCAACATTTGCAGCAAAACGAGCTAGACTTCTTGTATATCCATGCTCTGAATGAAGCCCCACCTGATACAAGTAAGGCCATACCAATTATGTAACCAAAAGTAAGTGCTGGATAATATGCCCCATCAAAAATGGTCCACTGAAATGAGAGCAGCATATGCATGGACCACACACATGGCAGTTGTCTATTTAAATAATCAGTCCCCGAGGTTAACATTCAACTCTAATCTTATCAATTTATTTTATTTCTTTTGGTATTGTCAGATTTTGCAAAACATATTCTAGGATAATTTGTTTTAAGAGAATCCAAGATCCAACTTCATGGACCCATTGCATGACAGCAAGCCCCTCTTCCAAAAATTTAATCAATAATTGACTAGAGAAAGAAACATACAGTCATTAGCTGCTTCCCCTTGGCATCAAAAGTAGTCAACACAGATTGCTCCCTCCCTAACTGATGAAATTGTGTGTATGTGTTGCGCCTATTCTCATCAAGTACAAATTGTTTTTTACCATGCTTCATAGAATAGCCCTTTGACATTACAGCTGCAAGTAAAGATGAAATCTTCAGCCACCTTTAAAAATGGAATATTTGCAACAGAACTGCAAAACCAAAGTTGAAGCAGGGAAAAATAGCTAACGATAACTTTTAAACCGGTACCTTCATCATTCCTATCAAATTTGATCTCAGACAACAATCCAGTGTTTGCATCATTGCCAGAACCACAAAAACGTCCAGATGATTCTGCAACGCCAGACTTGTCTGAATGGAGAGTGCCTTTTCTCAAATCATGATTGGTCCTGGCAGCGTTTTCAGTCCCTGTAGCAAGATTAGTATCTGAGAACTCTGATTTAGCACACTCCAAAGAGGGCCTGCCCAATGGCTTTTTAAAATTCTTGGTCGGCGGTCTCCCTCTCCTTACTACTTTAGTTTCTGGTTCATTCTCATCACTGTCGTGCCTTAAATTCTCAAAATTCTTTTTTGCCACCTCTTGTATGGACCGTGCCTGGCAACAGAACCAAGATTTCAGAGAACATACAAAGATGGAATGAAAATGAAAAATTCAGAGTTGAAAGCAGACTGTACCTGTCGAAAATATATTGTATCGGGCGCATTATACAGCATTGCATTTGAGCATATTAAGAAAATGTCTTTCTGCATAATAACATAATCAAAAGTCAATATTCTCAAAAATTATATTCCAGTTTTATGTACACATATGGCTTTCAGACATTCGCAGGACAGGGATACTGGCCTTATCCAAATGATGTCTTTTATTTTCATTCATTTATTGAGTTTGCAGATTCAAAAGGTTCAAAGAATTCATGGTTATTTTCCACTCAGGCCCTAAAAATAAGGAAATATAACCATCAGTATCCAGCGGAAAAAAACATTACAGCATCTCATAGATTTATTATTCGGCACAAAGACAAATGTGAATCACCAAATCTTTTGCTTCTTTTCTACAAGGCAAGATTCAAAACTTAAGCCTAACCCAATTCTTCCAACCAGAGGCAATAACTAGGGGCACCAAATCAGCAATTGCAATACCAGTAAATTGCCAGACAATCATTTCTACAGACATTGAAAAGACCAATAAAATGACTAAGCATTTTAGAAATGTACCCAAAAGAACATCAAGAGGTAAAGGAATGTGAGGGGCTCAAGTCTATATCTCCAACATCATACACATAACATTCATGTCGAGCCATACCATCTCACGTAAGAGATGAGGTAATAGTGCTACACCAACCTCAAGGGGAGATGCACTAATATTGAGAAAGAAAAGTTCCTGGACTACAGCTTCCACAAACACATTAGCTTTCATGAAGGATTCTCAAAGCTATTGATAAAAAGGTCAGGCAGAAAGATGTCACATTGACACAGCAGGTTTCTAGGAATCTTAAATAATAACCCTCACAACAGATCTTTCTTCTAACATTCACAATTCCAAAAAGTACTAAAAAGTAAAAACTACAAGTTGCCAAGCTTGTAACAAGAGTTCCCAAAATATTACATTCACTGATGGAACATAAAAGCCACAGGAAACAAGAAGTAACCAATGAAGATTCCTTGGCACCAAAACAAATCTTAGGAATCGAAGCAGATTGCTGTCACTGAATTAAACAAGAAATTCATCCACTATACCCAGATAGCATGAGCTAATAGACAAACCTTGATTGCCAATAGGATGCACAAGATCAAAATTTCATAAACAAGAAGCAAATCTAACTTTAAACTTCAAAACAGCTGAGGCTTTGTCCTGACGTAAAATACATTCTAAAAGCAAAGCAAAAACCATAGACCAAATAGAAATAATGAAGGAAAAAGTGAATTGGACGATCCAGGTTCCTAAAAGATACAGTCACAGGCATGTGAACCAACCTCGAATTGTTCCAAGTTGGCATAAGCTCCATTAGTTAGTTTCTTCCTCACAGTCCCAAAATCCATAGGATGCTCAATAACTTCATGGTAGTCTGGCAGCTGCATACAAGAATGAATATTAAAAGAAAATAACAATACTTAAAGCATGCACATAACTCCTAAAGTTTATGAGCCATCGAATTAAAAACACAAACCAAAAAAAAAAAAAACCCACTTGCCTCTCCCGGGTCCACTGGCTCAGAAAACACGCCATATGTATCCTTCCTGAAATTAACACAAAACTCGGTGAACATGAAAACAAATGCTAACATGAAAGAAATCAAACAGAACACACAGAAACAGAGAGACGCACTTTTGAAGCCTATCGAGGATGAACAGTAATAACTTTTTATCTGGTAAAGGGGTTGAGGGTCCCGATTCCAACTGAGCCTCTGCATGTTATCAACCACAATCACACTAAAAATATTTTTAAAAAAGCCTTTTTAACATATGGGTATGTGAGATCATTAGGAAAGAAGTACAAAAAGAAATCAACATTTAAGCAAATGGGTTTATCATATAACAGATTATTAGCAGCAGCAAACCTTGGTTGTCATTTGTTGGGTTGGTACCCGGAACAGACTTCTCTCCCTGAAAATGAAACCCAACACAAGCAATTAAAAATTTTTTAAAAAAATGTATGCATAAAGCAAGAAAATAAATTTGTGGAAAGGCAAAGCAGCACAGCATTCAAAATTCCAAAAAGGGAAAAACAAAACCACAGTGCATTCAAAGACAAAAATTAACTACGAACCAATAACTCGAAAGAAAAGACAAATTTCCACTCAGATTTCACAGTCAAAATCATTATTCTTAGTATTATCTTTATTTAAAGAAAGTCATATTAATTGCTGCTAACAAGTAAAACCAACAAAGAAAATTAAAAATAAAAATCAAAAGTGCCCGAATTTCAAAATATAAGTACCCAGTCAACCGAAGTTTCTAGAAATTCCAAAAGCACATTTTTTTTTACCTCTTACAAACAGCCCGACGTTGAAGCTACTTCCAAATAACAGTGCCTAACATTAATTTCCGCGGAAAAAATTTCGCGCTTTTTATTCAAAAAAAAAAAAAAAGTTTACTTTTTTCATTCAAGCACTCAAAAATCCTGTACCTTTTCATAATCGCCACTCCCGGATCCACCTCTGATCGCATTGATCTTCCGCTTCTTGTGACTTCCTCCGCCGTTTTCGTCCGAATCGGAGGCGTTAGAATTCGAGTTGAGCGAAGATTTCTGCAACTTGAGCACGAGCTTCAACTCCTTCTCTCGCCGATTGCCCTCCTCGTCATCTTCCTCCTCGGCCAACACCCTCTCCGGCGACGGATTCGGATTCCGCCGCGCCGATCGCCGTACGGGAGTGGCAGTGGCAGACTTGTAATTAGAGGTAAGATTAGTGGCAGAATTGGCTCCCTCCTGGTAACTGCTCTTCTTCTTCTGCTGCTGCTGCAGTTGTTCTTGTTGTTCTCTTCTTATACTCCTCTTCTGAAGATCTAACAGAGACGGTCTTCCTTTCTTCTTCTTACTCTTCTCCACTACCTTACCCATATTTCTTCCTTCCAACCCAACTCTCTCTCTCTCTCTCTCTCCGGTTTTTGTTTGAGATACAAACAAACAAGGCCTTATTTTTTTTAATAATAATTTTTTTATTATTCTTTATTGCATTTTATTCGCTTATTATATATTATATTATTCATTTCGTCTATGACCTTCAAGCGTTGAGGCACGTGCACGTGACTATCGCACGTGTTTTGTGTGGGATGTTGACACGTGTACAAATTCTTTTGTCCTACATTGCGATGGCCCTTGCTTGGCCACCTCCTTAAATCGTCCACCGTCCATGTGCATTGTTTTGCTTGAGTTGATTGCTATCTACCCAACTCCCCACATGTACTTCAAAGATTAGGTGGGACCGACGTGGTAGCTTCGGAGATACACGTGGCAGCATGTTGTGGGAAGTCAAAAATGGGTGCCTTGCTAAAAGGGTTCATGGAAATTATCAAGCTTTGAGAACAAGCACAGGATGGAGAGATCATGATTGGTCAATATGTTTGATACGAAAGGAAGAATCTTGAGTGCATTTTCGTCTTTTCATTTCAATAGTTTGTATTGGAATTTCCAAATTTGAGCGAGCATTACTGATGCTTCATATCATTTGTTCAATCAAATCAGACCGACCTACAGTGAACGTGGATGTCTGCGCTGAGAAGCAGACCAAAAAGCAGGATGGTTGTTGGTCTTACAGTCTGAAATACTCTCACAGTAATAAATTCCAATACTTGGGAGTGTTGATTGTTGTACAAAGACGCAGCCATGTGTATAGCTGTGTTTATGTGGCAAGCTCACCCACTTTACCCATTTCTGTTGTTCCTCAACAGAGACGAATATCACAGCCGGTAAGCGATCATTTAATCGGTTGTTTTCGAGAAATAAATTGTGTGTTTGTTGGGTTTTGAATTGATTTTGATTTGTTGATGTATTTGTTTGTTTTGTTGCAAGGCCTACGAAGGCACTGGGATGGTGGGAAGGAGGAGAGATTTTAGGAGGGAGAGATGAGGAAGCTGGTGGGACATGGTTGGCTTGCACAAAGGATGGTAAATATGCTTTCCTTACAAATTTTAGGGAAGTTCAGACGATTCCTCAAGCTAAAAGCAGAGGAGAATTACCAGTTCGTTTCTTGCAGGTGATTTCTTTTGTCTTCTCCCTATTTGTATAATCTACTTGTATCAACTTGTTTTCTCAATGAATGGTCCCTTTCGTCATGTTTATATTATGGGATATATCGTGGACTTGGAAGATACTGGACTTGAGAATTGATTTTCAATTAGGTTTTGGAGACTTCTAATTCTGATTTTGTTAGCATCTATGTTTTGGCTTATAGACGGTATGTTTCTATACACATATATATATATATATGATATCTCTAGTTATAAGATGAGGTGTTAAATAATGAATGGCCATGTAAAATTCTTGGATCTACAAGTGAAAGGACACAAGTTCAAGTAATTAGGCTGGACGAACATGGAGTGTTCTGCATACTAATAATGCCACCAGCCCTTATGGTCGATTAATTCCTAGAGACCATGATTTGGATCCGTTTCAGTTTGTTTAAAGCATCGATGTCATGGACAAAAGTTTTTCCTTGCAATACAGACAAGTTGGCGACACGCATGCATTGGGCATGTTTTCGATGGTTGTCCTCTTGGTTGAAAGTTGATTGAGTTCGTAGTCATGAGTCTGGAGGTGTTCAAGTGGACAATTTCGAAGAGTAAAAGGAGTCTTCTTTTCTGCATGCCAATGAATATGTTCATAGTTGATAGGATACTATAACCTTCTATGCTGTACCAGCCAGTTACTCTGGTTTCAACTCCTTAGCAACTTGTGGAAAAACAAGTTCTTATTGTTTATCCCGAAACCTTCAATAGCGAATAAGACCGAATTGTCAGTAACCAACGATGGCCAACAAAATGTGTTTTCGGCAAGAATTGTCATGGTATTTGCTTCTAATAGATTTGCTAAGGTTTAGTGAGACTTTTTTCTTCTGCAAAAGATGATTTCTTTAAGACCTTCAGATCACCATCACAAATTTCCTTGCCACAGAGCAAGAAAAAGCCCACGGAGTTTGCGGACGAGTTTGTGAAAGAAGCAGATCATTACAATGGTTTTAACCTGATAATAATGGATATTCATTCCAAATCCATGGTCTACATAACCAACAGGTCAGAAGGAGGTAAAATTCTTGTCACGGAGGTTTCACCCGGTGTCCATGTCTTAACAAATGCAGTACTGAATTCTCCATGGCCTAAGGTGAGATGTTTAAAGCTCCTCAAAGTACACAATCGTTTTGTATCTTATTAGTTTTTTTTTTTTAACTAATGTACTCAAATCAGTTCTCAGTTACCTTAAAAATTCCTGCTATTGGGTTTTTCTTCTACCAGGCCCAGCGTCTAGGCCATAATTTCAAACAACTAATGGAGAACTATGGTGAAGGTGAACTTCCCATGAAAGAAATGGTAGAAAAACTAATGACAGACACAACTAAAGACAATGAAAGGTTGCTACCTCACATTTATCCTCCGGCAACAGAATACTGCTTAAGTTCCGTATTTATTGACACGGAGCGCCCCTTGGTAAGTGCTTCAAATTTTCTGTCTCTCAATGCTTTTTTCCACTTTAGACCACAATCCAACGCAAGGAAAAGTTTTCTCATAGAATATGAATGTGTAGGGACGTTACGGCACCAGAAGCATTTCTGCATTATATGTCAAATCGAATGGGGAAGCATACTTCTTTGAAAAGCATCTGGAGAAGAACTTGTGGAAAGAGCAGACTGTGACTTATCAGATTAAGAAGTAGATGGTTAGCAGATATAACTCATAAGAAAGAACTGGCAGATCTTGTTGAAATAAACTTTGTCCTCTTCATGCTCTGCGAATTATTTACAGATTGTCCTCAACTTGTAACACGGCTGCCTGCCTTGTGCCTTCATTTATAAAGAAAATTTCCATGCCCTATAGCACTTTCACACAGTTTATAGATTTCATGTGCAACACATACAAAACATGAATACTGAGTCAAAATGGTAAGCAGATACAGTCAATTCTCATATGCAAGAGCTTACAGAATCAGTTGGCATATTTCTACTAGAATTCTAGGGGAAAAAAGTGAGTTCGGTGATTGGTTTAAGAGCTTGACAAACCCTCGCAGCCACAAACTCAGTTTCGTTTATTAATTTCACTACGTAAACATCCTTGTGTAGATTCAAGTCGCCTGCAACCCATCTCTACATTCCAAAACAAACAGTGATGAAACTATCTGATCCTCTAAGCTGATCAGGCATTATAAGTTGGGCATGTGCAAGCAGTGCCGCAACGGCAATAAGCCATGACAGTTTTATTAGCTTCAATCCTGCTGCAAGTGCAGGGATTGCAGCTGCAATGATCCCCGCATGAACACTTCTTGTGATCTTAATCTGTAGGTTCCAGTCGAGCACCTGCATGCATATATAGTTTTATAAAAGCACCGCTCTGAACACAAAAGAGTAAGAACTTTCAACAGTAGAAACTGGCCTTCAAAATGCACCACCGGGACAGGGAGCAAGACAACCGCAGGTGTCAATACCTAACCTCACTTAATCTGCCATTTTTGCCCTCATGTGAATCACTTACGATTTCAATCTGTCGAAGCAGGGTATGGTGAAAACATTTATTGCAAGCTACGAAATCCTTTAACATATCCACAAGTTCGGATCAGTTTTATTTATTACAACTGCGTAGAACAAGCCAAACAAGTGTGTACACCTTCAAGCTGCCACAAAATTGGCGAGAGATACATAGACAAACTGGTTATATTCAAAGCTTTACTAAACAAAACAAACAAAAGCAACCCATTTTCATCTTTAGCTCAGGCGGCGCAAGCGGCGCATGTGCAATTTTGGCCGCACCTGCAAAATGCCTTGCCGGTTCCAGACGCTTCCGCCTTGCCGCACGAGCAGGGCTTACAGCTGCAATGTTCGCCGCAAGAGCACTTCTTGTGATCATACTCACACGCAGTTTTACTCGTGCACCTGTTTAGTATCAGAAAACAATCATATTCTCGCATAGAAATTAGAATTAAAGTTATAGCAGAAAGAACATAGAGCAATGTGTACTTACTAGCAAGCAAGGCCGCTGGGACGTGGGGAAGGACTGCCACGTTTGTCATTGCAGCGAACTACGCCTCCTTTCAACACATCAGCCATTTTTTTTTTTATTTTTTTGGCTGCTTTAAGTTTAAAAAAGAAAATGCTGAAATGAAATTGCCGCATTTGCACAGATGCAACAAGATTTATGTAAGTTAAGATTTGAGTTTGTATGTGTTAGGAATTCAAAGCGGCAGAAACAACAGACTTACATGTGGGCAGAGAGGGCATGAACATTTTCATGCATTAAATCTACAGCAAACACGTTGCACACGCAAAATGGTAACCAAAATCTACAACCTTCGAACAAATACTGGAAGTTTACTGCCCAATTGCAGCTTACAATTTCACTGTTTTTAACTTTTGCCGAGGCTCGAAAAGATAATCAATTCTATCAAACGGTGCTCAACCATTTCAAGCGTTTGTTTAAGCATTAATTCCTGCTGATCCGATGTTAAACTTTGTTTAAGTAGTATATGCATTCGATCGGCTCCCAGTCCCAATACTTGGAATTGAAAGTGGATATGCTTTTTCTTTGTTCAAGGGAATTCTTAATTTTAATATTTTCAACTTGCATTAGATGATCACCAGGCAGCGTCACCTATGCTCTTGATCTGAACTTCTAATTTATCATGGTCTGGACTCTAAACTGTCGCAAATTTGTGATTGGCAGGCTTGACTGGCTAGATCCCAAATTGTGCATTGGTGTGTCTCAAAATTTCTGCTTCTTGGATTACAACTCAAAGTTCTTTTACCAATTTATGACAACAGAAATGCTCATCAGCTTTGCATATCAGAAGAGATCAATTGACCGAACCCACGAGCTCAATTTTTACTTATCTATTAAACAACGTAGATACATACATACACCCATAAAAGTCTGGCTAATCGCATACTGTTCCACTAACAAGAGAGTTGGAAGATTTCCTTTAGATGACTAAAGCTTAGTAAACAAAAGACGGCAGCACAAGTTTTCCTCAGTTCAGGCAGCGCACGTCGGACAGGCACAACCGGCGCCACATTTACAGAAAGCCTTGCCTGTTCCAACTACTTCTGTCTTCGTGCATGTGCATGGATTGCAGCTGCAGTGCTCCCCGCACGAGCATCTCTTGTGTTCTATCTCGCTCCCTTCCTTGTTTGCACACCTGATAATCCATTGCAAAATACAGAAGATTTGCACTGAATTTACATTTTTATAGGGGAAACGTATGCCCTTGAAAATATCTGTATCGGTTATAAACAAAATGAACTAAGAGAGAAGACTGAACAGATTCACCTGCAAGCCAGGCCGCCGGGGCAAGGGGAAGGGCAACCACACCTGTCGTTGCAGCTAACAACGGTTCCTCTCCAATCTGCCATGTTCTTCGCTTGCTTAATTTTGCACGAAACTGAGAGAGATTTTCGGCCTTTGTATTTATTTACATTACATGATTTTGCGTGCATAAATTACTGTCTGTTTTGTAATTAAACAAGTAGCAAATAGAATTTTAGCTCACAAACACGTGGCCTTACGAGGCATGAACTGTTCATGCAGTAGTGTCCATGAATGCACACGTTGGATAGGTTAAAGAAATTTGATCCAATTATCCGAAAAAATTTGGAAATTCTAGAAAGCCTTGGTAGTTTCTAGTTAATTCCTACATCAATATGTTTATCTATTGCATGTAAAATGAGTTTCCACAGACTTCTACCCTCCTCTGGTGATTGGAAGTTTCCATTCTTTCTTTAGGATGATCTAAATAATTTTAAGATAGGTTTAAAATTTAAGGTCGATTTAAAGATCAACTTTCTTTCCTCGAGCAATTTTTAATTTTCCTGTAGATCATCGAGCAAATAAAACAAATAATTCTTCTCACTAATGGGTAGCCCAAGTGCCCTCCTGTATATATTATCTGTGGATCGATATTGTTCAAACGAAAAGTTGGAAGTAAAGAAAAATCCGAAGAAGTTGTTAAATAACCAGATTTTGCTGGCAGAATGGAATGCCCTACACAAAGAAAATGAAAATGGTGATGGAGAGAGAGAGAGTGTGTGTGTGTGTGTGTGTGTGTGAATTCCACTTCCATTTTTGCTCCAGTCTTGAAAATAAAGGGTCAGAATTCTCTATTACAGTCATTCTCTAGTGCAATTGAATATGCAAAGGATGCCAGATTCTAAAATAACAGATTAAAAACCTCATTGAAAAAGAAACAAAAACTTGGGAAACCCCTGAGATGATTTGTAGAGGGAAAGGAGGACAACCAACCATTTAATATTGCTAGTTATTGTTGGCACATGTTCATGTTGCATCTGTTTCTTCATTTAGCTTCACAGATATAACACGATCATCACAATCAAATAGATACTGCCTCCACCAGATACATATACACATATATTTGCGTCCCACTCTTGGATTAGAATTTCTCATCTTCTTGTAAATTGTAGCACTAAAAATCTAGTGTAAACCTAACACTATCCTTGAAATAGAAAACCCTAATTGTCCTCATTGAGGGTTACTTGTTAATGGGGGTAGTGGATGCATGTGGATCTCCAGCCAAGAGATTGGGACAGTCTTCGAGTGGTAGGTCTACTTTTATGGGTGGATTAAAATCAACAGTGCCTCCTGACTTGTTATTGATATCTTTTGGTATTGCCCTTTCATTAATATTTTCACTCTTCCTTTTTAATTTTCTTTTTCTGTTCTCTTTAATTTTCCATGAAAACAAAAGGGCAATCTGAGTTAGCCTAGCCTTTCAATCAAGCATGATTCGTGGGGCAATATGCATGAATCACCATGAAACATGCTTTCTTCCCACTACTTCAGCTACAAACAATGCATTCTCTCTGTGATGCAGTTAATGAATTCAAGAGTTATAAGAGTTCATTATAGAATCTAATAAATTGTTGCCCTAATAATATGGTACAATGTAGATATTTCAAATATCTACAAGAGAGAGAAGTAAATCAATTGAAACTATCTATCTGCATATGGTAAAAGACAAGATAAATTGACCCAATATTTATTTAAATAGAGACCAGTTAATATTTGTCTAGTTTAACAGCAATCATTTTTATGTAATCACCACCGCCACTCCAGGAGGATTGGTATTTGGACTTTCACCTTGGAGCATGGAGCCTTCCAGTCACTTTGTGTGATTGTTTATCCCCACGGAATAATGAGTTACACGTCCATTGTTTTACAAATTATAGGTTGCAAATGTACCAAGCAAAGCTTCACTCCAACCAAGGCAATAAAGAAACTCAATTTCAAATTTCAAATTTCAACCCATGGGGCCAAACCAACCACCTGTCGACTGAAATGAATCATGGCATTGGCTCACAAATGTCATAAATTAAAATTAACCTTTTGGGTCCCCAATATTAGCTGTGAATCACAAATGTTCAATCAAAGTTGTTTTGGTGACCTCTCATCTCAGAGCCTCTTCTCTTCCATCCAATCCCACTTTAGGACAAGAGTATGTTTGGCCCACTCTTAGTTTAGCTCCATCAAAAATATGATTCTATCATACAAGTCCTTTAAGTCCTTAAATTATTATGTTTTAATTTAATTATTACTACCATAGTCATTGAAAAGAGGGGATTTGCTATTAGTGGACACCTTTTTGCTTTGATAGAATTTGACTTCAAGTTGTGTGATTAATATTAAAGAGCAACATGATACTGATTCGGCTTCATGCATAACTTTTGTACTTATTTTAGCCAATAATTTTGCAATCTGCTCATGTCATGGTTATGTTACTGTGTAAACATACTGACGCCATTGCATTGCAGATTTGTAGTCTTCTTCACTCTGACTTCCAATAGAAAATGTTTTTCAAAAACAGAGAAAATACTTTTTACAAACACACTTTAGTCAAAATCTTAATTAGTTGGTGTTCTTTCTCGTTCACTTTATGCTCTAATTGCGCTAGCATAAGCATTCATTTACATTTGCAGTGTGAAGTTGCAGAAAGATCCGAGATTTCAGCCTGAGTTTTAAGAACTTGTGCGATTCTCTGCACAGAGCACAAGCATTCTTTAACATTTGCAGTGTGAAGTTGCAGAAAGATCCAACATTTCAGCCTGAGTTTTACTAAATTGTGCAATTTCCCGTCACAGATTCTGGAAAAATGGCAGCAATATAAATTTTACTTGATTCAGAAACATACGAGTTTCTAAATTTTGAACTGCTTTTGAAGATGAAAGTAACCCAGAAAAGTTTCTCAAACGGAAAATCTATCAATATAAATAATTGAACAGCTATAAATTAAATCTCTTTATACATCTTAACAGATGGAAATTCAATCAAGAGCATTTGGTCCAGCACAAGCTTTCAGAGCAGGACTCCAAATCCACTGAACCAAAAACTTCCTTCCTCTTCTTCCATTCATGTTAAAAGTTCTTCCTTGTTTATCCTTCATCACTTGCCCAATATACCCGCCGCCGCCGCCAGTGCCGTACAACCCTTCACACAAGTCTCCAATTTCCGTTGGGGCCGTCGGATCCTCCCCCGCATACCACGCATTCACCAGTGGATTCGTTGATAGTTCTGCCAGCTCGTGAGCAATCACACTGATCATCCCGTCAACACCCACGTCCCCATTCGGTGGTTTCAGCGATCCGGGCCCTCCGCCGCCCATATACCCCGGAACGGCAAACGGGTATGAGCAAACTTCAGGACACTGTTTCCCGGAGTTACCGATCCACGCATACGGCAAAGTGTAACCCACCATTGACGGGAAAGTAAAGTAGTGGAATCCACACACTGCGCGGCAGAAGTCTTGCATGGTGACGTCATCCGCCGTGAGAATGAGGTAGATTCCGTTCTTGTGATCGACGGGGAAAGGCGCTGACTTGACGGCGGTAGCTATGACTTGCTGAACGGACAGACGGGTGAGAGCTTTTCCGTGAGAGTAAAGGTAGTCAGTGTATTCACCTGCTATCAAAATCGTCCGGGAAACATTTGCACCGGTCTGGTCAGTGTAGAGAGACACCATTCGCCACCAGTCGGAGACGGTGGGGTTGGTGCGGGGTTTGTGTTTCCCAGCCGTGGAAGAAACGGAGAGGAGAAAATCCTTGATGAGGAGCTTCTGGGCATTACTCCACCGTCCGTACCAAATTAAATAAATTTTAATCGGAGTAGAGGAAAGAACCGGGCCCATGTGGTAGCGCAGATTGATCAAGTTCGATGAACCTTCGAACTTTTTCGAGGAAGAAAGTGGGGAAAGCGGGAGTTTTGGGTTGAACAACTCGTGAGATTCTGTAGTCAGAGTTTGCGTTTCTTGTGCTGCTGATGCACAAGCAGAAAAAGGCAGCAAGAGAATGAAAGACAAGAGAACAAAACGGTGCAACGGCGGCGACATGCTGGCTGCAGAGGAGGTGGTGGTGTTGGTGATGGTGGCGAAGAGCGGGAGGAGGGGGTATATAAAGGAGGATGGGCGGGGTTGGGAGAAATGAATTTGCTGGTGACAGCTGAAATGCTTATACGAGCACATACCACCACCACCAGAAACATCATCCTTCGTTTATTAATAATAAATAAATAAAATTAAAAAAAATTATATTTTTAATTAATATAATAAAAAATTTTATAAAATTTATTTTTAATTTTTTATAATTTAATTTTTTATTAATTATTTTTATTATATTATTTATATTAATGTGATAAAAATAACAAATATAAAATACTTTCTGCTACTATCGCAACGAAATCAATTTGACAGTTTTTATTTTTTTTATAAATTTAATTTTAATAATAAAAAAATAAAAAAATAAAGAATGAGTTTATTTTATTTATTTATGTTATAAAGTTATTTATGAAAAAATTATTATTAATTATTTTAATAAAAATATGTTTTACTTTTAAATTTATTGATACTTATTAATATATTAATATTTTTAATTATTTTTAATTTTAATTTAAATTCTTATATCTATTAAAAATAATTATTATAATAATAGTTAACAAAAATATTTTTTAATATTTTTTAAATATAAATACACATTATATTCATTAATTATTTTTATATGAATAAAAGTAATCATTTTTATTAAAATATTCTATGCATTTCATAATTAAAAATTATATTAACTTTAAATTTTATTTTCAAAAATAAATAATTAAATATTATAAATTTAATAGGTAATTTAGTAATAAATATTTAAATTTATACTATATAAATATATTTATTAGTTTAAAAAATATTTTATATTTTGAATACATCACTTATTTTTTTTAAATTCATAAATTCAATTACATGTGAATATTAAATTTGTTTATTAAAAGTTATTTAATTTTCAATAATATTTATAAAATTTTATTATAATCATAAATAATAAATTTTTTCTAATTATATTTAATAGTTTGTTTGTCTTTAAAAAAATTAAAATTATTAAATAAATATGACTAGTTATATGAATTACGATAAATATAAAATTATAAATTAATAGACTTAAGAAAGAATAATAAGAATTATAGTTTACAAAATGATATTGAATTTTTATAACAAAAATAAATATTAATAATGATAAATTATTTTTATAAATAATATAATATAAATTTAATAAAATTTAAAATAAATAATTAATTAAAAATAATTATATTAAATTAATTAAAGTAAAAAAAGGTATACTAAAATATATAAATTAAAGATAAAATTACAAATTTATTTATTTTAAAAGAGTAAAAAAGGATGAGAATTCCCTTTTTTTTTAACTCGAAAGAATAAAGATTATTAAAAAAAATTCTCTTTCCCTCTTTGTTCTTCTAAACAAACCAAAAAATTATCATTCTTTTAAGGATTCTTCCTTCCTGATAGACAAAAATAAAAATTTTTTATTTTTATTGATAAAGTATTATTATTATTATATTAATTTTACTGAAATGATAAATTTATTTTACTTAAAATTTTTTTCTGATTACTTATATAACTCAAGAGTGTCTTAAATATAAAAATGTGATTAGCAAAGTGAGAAAAAAATCACATGCTAATAATGAATTAAATAATCTTATTACCCTATCTAGCACTCTCTAGCGTGACTCTATTGAAATTGAGAAAGCCGAATTAAGTTCAAAATGTTGCGCGCGTAATCTTAACAAATGTGAAGGGTGTAGGCCCCAATTGCTACAACTTTGTTCTGTTGAGGCCCACAACACCCATGACTCATCACTCGTATTTTTGCTTTGTTTCTTGCCATCCATCTTCGCCATAATTGTCCGCTCTCACTCTCCTCGTGACTGGCAAAATGAACCCAACCCAGGGACTTTATGCGCTGCTGATCTTTCTTTTGTTGTTAGCCACGTAAGCAAATGAAACATCCGCTGATGGACCACGTGGGTGCCTATTTGTCACTTTCTTATTGGATCAAAAAAAAAAACCGCGATAAATTTTGAAGCTGACGATCAATTTATATCTGTCTGAGTAGCCCATGCCATGTTCAGCTAAATATCTGTTCTCTGGATCTCTGCTTTAAATCTTATTTAATAAATTGTATGGTTGTGTACTTCTTAGGATTATTTTTAAAATTTTTATTTTTATTACACACGAGTAATTAGAGATAATTTTTTTTGTGACGGAAGTAATTAGAAATGAAAAATAGGTGATAAGTTTAAAAACAAAAGATCGATCACGAACTTGGGTTAGACCAAATTTCGGACATGTGACAAAACAAGTTGGCTAATAATTTTTTTTCTTTTAAATATGTTTTTTTTATTTTTAAAAATTTTAACTTAGGTCATAGATCGGCACGGATCTGCCTTGAACTAGCAGCCCAAAGGGCTGGGTCTTACGGATTATACCAGATCACAAAATTTTTACACGGACCCTTCCCCTATGTCCTCAAAGACCTAATTTTTACCCGACTCCTAAGTCCTCAAAGGCCTATATTTTGCGCAACTAGTGTTCAAGTGGGCTTAAGAGAGGCCTGCTACTAGTCCAACAAGGAATTATTTATAGGCTGACTTCACTTTTTGAGATATTTATTCATTGGGCTGGCTGGATAAGGTAACCGCGCATGGGCAAATTGGGTAAAGACTAGGTATGCTGAAACCACGTCCCTTAACAAATCACCAACACAGGGTGGTCGGTCATTCAGGCTCACTCATAGTACATGGCTGTTCATTCCATCCCCCCCTTCCTCCAGGATACTAGTATTGTTAACGCAACATGCATTCGACAGCATGAAACCAGCCTGACGAAGTTTATTATTAGTTAGTCAGGCAGAGCAGCAAAACTCCATTTCTATTTTCCAAGTTCAAACAGGTTGTTGCATGGATGGGGTTGAATTGAAGGTTGAAAATAATACTCAAATATATACAGGTTTAAAACACGTTGAACTTTACTGAAACCAGTTCTCCAAAGCTGAAAAATCAACGTCAAAGATTCAGGACCTCTTTATTCAATGAGCATCACGCCTCATCAACCGTATGGTTGATAATGAGGTGATGTAAAATAACCCAAAATGATGACAAATATTAACACAATGACTTGATATTCATTTGAACAATGTATTCTTCACGACTTGATCTCCATTGAAGCATACCAAGTGCCTGAATGATGCTCGATATCACCTGTGATGATTCAGTTCTTCCTAGAGATGATCTCCATTAGTGCAGACCAAGTTCCAGAAACTGCAAGGACAAGTCCGAACACCGCAATCCCCACATCCAAACACTGGCCTGTCCACCTCATTTCTTCCTTGAACACCAGGAAGTGAAACAAGGAAGGTAAAACAAATCCCAAACCACAGCACACGCTGCTCCCAACCAAAGATAGGAAATCTGCAAAATTAGGCACAAATAAAGCAACCAAACTAACGAACGAAACCAGCAGCCATCGCAACCACAAGCAATACTCCCCGCTCCAAAACCGCCTCTCAACGATCTCATAAACCGGGTGCATCATCAGTGGGAATGTGAAAAATAGATTTATACAAAGACCTAATTGAATCGAAAGGCTAACAAAGCCATTCCCTAAATTAGCAGTGATAATATCTTGAGTTTGATCGCCAAAAGCAAAATAACTCAATGCGCTAAACCCCCCGTACATCAGAGCAATAAAAGTTACACTCAACCACAAGATTTTACCAAAATATTCCTTCTTTTCCATCTCTGATTCTAATGGTAAAACCATGCCAACGCCTTCAAATGCATACACGGCTACACCAATGCCATAAAAAGACACAGATAGTGTGCCAAAAGCCATAACCTCAGGCCTGTCTTTCAGAAAAACTACTATATCATCTACCATGACCAAAAACATTGAACCTAAATCAACAACATCAGCAAAAATACTCAAAGGAGCCAAATGGGTTAACGTTGGTATCGAATTTAAACCCAATTGGAATGGAAAACAACTCCAAACGAAGAAACCTTTGGCCGAAAAACCTAGAATTGTCGTTTCTTCAAAAAGACTAACCAATGTATTAGCAATAAAAATCAGATACCCAACGCAAAAACCAGCTTGCGAAAGAATAATCAGGATATCAACAGTACCCCTACCAATGGAACCACAAACAACGAATCCCAGATCACCAAAAGAATTAATCTTTGCGAACCTGTGATCCGAAGACTCAAGCTTGCGACGTGTGTAGACCAACAGCATCATACAGTGACCGGACAATGCCGAGACTGAGAATAAAATGAGCAAACCCATGAGCCATCCGGTCTGTTTAAACGCGTAAGGGAGTCCCAAAACGCCAGCACCAACCACGGCAATGAAAACGTTGGCGAAAGTTTTGATTTGGGATGATAAAGTTTTGTCTTCTCCGAGCAGTGGAGTGTCTTCTCTCGGCAAAATTTTTCCGCGTTCCTTTGATGACGAACCGGGTTCGTAATTCTTGGAAATTCTCATTGATCGAACTGAGAGTTAATTTTTTTTTTCTGTTCTGTTCTGCGACTGCTTATTCAATGATTCAATGAAGGAACGACAATGGTGAAGTTATCAATAGAGAGTTATTCTGAGAGGAAGAGAGATGGGAGATGCTATTTTTCTGGGACTCAACTGCCGGCTGTTAAGACTAAATAATAATTTTTCTTTTATTTATAAATTTAAATTTTTTTAAAAAAATATATTTCAATTAAGTTTTAAAGTACAAAATTTGTATCCTACTCCACCACTAACACACATTACGCATTATTAAATGATTATTAATTATTAATATGATAAACGACGGCGTTTGGGTCTATCGTCTTCTGAAGCAGGTGATTTCATTTGTTTCTTGTCCACGTGGGATATTCTCATTCGTGGAAAGACATAAATATTACCAATTAAATGGTCTAAAATTCCAAAAAACAAACAAAAAATTGGAAGAACATTGCTGAAGACTTGACTGTTAACAGTCGTATCTGGATTCTGACGGGATAGACGGTTCGATTTCAGCAACTTCTTACTCACGCGAAGCCCCTTCAATAATGATTGCGGAAAACAAAAACAGAAAAATGGCAAACGTGATGTGCGATTTCCGGTGGCTTCTCTTAGCGGCTGCTGCTGCTTTCATTTACATCCAGGTGCAATTCACGTTATTCGTTTGATCCGATTTCGCTCTAATTTTGCATTTTTTTTTCCCTGGTTATGTGATAATTAGGTTTGATTTCGTTGTTCTGGTTTTTAATTATCTTTAGATGCGGCTTTTCGCCACACAATCAGAGTATGCTGATCGCCTTGCAGCTGCAGTAAGTACTTTATGAAGTCGCTTTCTTTCTGTGTACTTTTGCTTTCGCTTTGTCTGTAATTTGGCAGCGATTTGATTAGAGCTGATGAGATTACTTCATTTACGATGCCAAATGTGATTTTGCTAAGCTTTTAGCATGAGAGGAGTGTTTGGTCTGGGGAAAAGCTTTTCCTTTTTGATTGTTTAAAGTAAGTTGCTAATAACCAGTGCTATCAGCAATATACTATGTATAAATGGATCATATAAGTTCATGTTGGTGAATGAGTTTCCTTTTGCCTCCTTCCCCACATTTTATGGAGCTTATATAGCTAATACATCTCACGAATAACTTTGAAAATGTTATCGAGCAATTTTTTATTTTTTAATTTTTTGCGACCAACATGTGATTTTCTGACAGGTTGAATCGGAGAACCATTGCACAAGTCAAACGCGATTATTAATTGATCAAATAAGTATGCAACAAGGGCGGATTGTGGCCCTAGAAGGTTTGTTTCTTTCTCCACTCTCAAACATGTTTGACTTACAAGTAATGTTGTTTATTATAGATAATGGCCATAATCTCTCAGTTGGCTAATTGAAATTATTAACTTCTGTTTATTGGAATAAGCCCATGGAAGTTTTGTATTCAATCAATCACTAAGATCATGCTGTTGTTTCAGAAGAAAAGAAACTCCGGGATCAAGAATGTGGAGAACTGAAAGCTCTTGTCAAAGAACTGGAGAGTACATTCTTATCAACAATAAAGTTTCTATTTTATTTCTCAACATTTCTTTCCCTTTTTTCCAATAAAAAATATAACAATGCATGATAATTGATACATTTATTTGGTTTTTAGATGACAATTAATCGAGATTAAGGGAACTGATATACTTGGAAACATTGTAATATGTTTATGTCAAATTTAAAATTTCTCATATGCTCACATAGCATACATGTAATCATGTTCAGATAGTTTACAAAGTTAATGTTTGCCATTTTCCAAGCATGTATGGTTTTTAAGTCAGTGCTATGCTGATCTAGATGTATTGGTAGAAGAAGATCATATTTCATTTCTGAATCAAATATTTGGGCATTTTCCTTTGTAATTTTTCATGTTCAAATTGGATCATTTGAAGACACTTACTGTTCTCTCCTGCTTAATGTTGTAGGGAGAGGTCTAGAAAGGTTAATTGACAAAGTTCAGGTTTGAACTATATAAGGCGATTCTTAGTTTTTTCCTTTTAGAGGTCATTTCTTTTGGTCATTTTCACCAGGCTTTTGCTGAACTCTTTAGGTGCCAGTGGCAGCAGTTGTGGTTATGGCATGCAATCGTGCTGATTATTTGGAAAGGACTATTAATTCTATATTAAAGTATGTTTCATATTTAGGAATTTTTTATTTCTTAGTCTTGAGAATTTAACAAATTAGTATGTATTGTCAGTTGATACTGTGGCCTAATTCAACATTTCTACAGATATCAAAGCTCTGTTGCTTCAAAGTATCCACTCTTTGTATCTCAGGTACTTATGTCTGTGGGCATCTTTTTAGTACATAGGTACTTGAGGGACAAGACTGATGAATATGTTTGTGCATTTTAGGATGGGTCTGATCAACGTGTTAGGAGTAAGGCTTTGAGTTATGATCAGCTAACATATATGCAGGTAAATGTACAATTCATACTCTGTCATTTAGCACGTATTTGTTCAGGGCAGTATTTTAGTCCTTTGGTCCCCTTATTCTGTGATGGTATATCACGCAATTATTGAGCCTCAACTGTTTATAAACAAGGAAAGTAGTGGCATGCCTTCATTGCCTTAATTGCTAAATTTTTTCTATAAGCAATGTCCGGATATTTATGTGTGATTTATCTGCATTTTCAGTTTGCATATGCATTATTTACAGTTATTAGACTGATGAAGAAATGTGATGCAAACATTCCATGAGAAAGTTGCTGGCAGTCTAAATTGGTTTCTAACACTTATTGCAACTTTATGATATTCCAGTTTTTGTAAAATTGCCTGCATGAAAGTTGTTGTCCATGTTTTAGAAATAGTTGAGTTTGGATTTGGAAATATATATTAGTTTCTAGTTAACTGTTTAGATCTATTTTACCATCAGGCCGAATCTAAGATTCACTGAATACTAACTTCAGTTCATTGCAGCACCTGGACTATGAAAATGTGAATCCTGAGAGACCTGGGGAATTGATTGCATACTATAAGATTGCTCGTAAGTGTCGCTTTCAACTTTGCTACTTGTGTCATAGCTTTTGTATAAATTTATATCCTAAAATATTATCTCTCTCAAGGTCATTACAAATGGGCATTGGACGAATTATTTTACAAGCATAACTTCAGCCGGGTTATCATACTAGAAGGTGTTGTTGTCTTCCTTCAACATATCATCTCAAAATTTTTGTTCTTATTTTTTAATGCATTGCTTGGTTATCGCCCAGAAAATGTACATTCTGATTAAATAGTTATTTTTTTTTAAGACAGATGACATGGAAATTGCCCCTGATTTTTTTGATTATTTTGGGGCTGCAGCAGCTCTTCTTGACAAGGATAAGTATGTCTGAATGAACTCAAGTTCAAATTTTTTAGATTTTGTTAATAAAAGACATTGAGATCTAAAGTTCCTGCAATCAACGAGTTTTCTTTTCTTAAACTGTGGTAGGTCTATTATGGCTGTTTCCTCATGGAATGACAATGGACAAAAGCAGTTTGTTCATGATCCTTGTAAGTTTTTCTAAACTTTTTTTCTCCATATGGTAATCATTCTAGGACAAAAATCAAGCTTAATGCATATTTGTTTCCATTTCCATTTTTCACTATTATTTGCAACCATTCCAATAATTCCAATAATATTGTTGATTCTTTTTCTGTTTTTCGGAGGAGCAAATCATAATTTTGTTTTTGCATGATATTCAGTCATTATGTTTGGATGCATGTTTTTCTTGTCTTGTAAGCCATTTAGCAATCTGGGTGCTATCTTAGTTGTCTCATGCCCTTCCTTAAAAAAGTTTTATGCTAATGGGCTTTTCCATCAGAGATTTTTTTTCTGCTTTTGCTGCACAGCCATCGGAAGACCTTCATTTTGTTTAGGCTCATTTTGTTGACCCATCTCTTTATATTCCACTCTCCATCTTTGCGATTGTATACTTGAAGGCCTGCAATCATACGACGATCTTTAAATTAGTTCTTGCACTACAGTACTAACTATAAAGGAATAAGTTTCTGAAAATGCTTTCAATTAAGACATTTGCCATATTAATTGTTATCAAATCTTCTCTGCAGATTTACTTTATCGCTCGGATTTCTTCCCTGGTCTTGGTTGGATGTTGACTAAATCTATATGGGATGAGCTCTCACCAAAGTGGCCCAAGGCATATCCTTGCAGTTTATGTTATTTTTTATTTTTCTTTAGTTTTGTATCTTAAATTTCCTCTGGATAATGTAAATCTCTTCTAAAATTTTTTTCTTTGACAAAACTTCACTTACTGGGATGATTGGTTGAGGTTGAAAGAGAATCACAAAGGTCGACAATTTATCCGTCCTGAAGTTTGCAGAACATACAACTTTGGCGAGCATGTATGTTCTATTCATTTCTTCAGAATTTTTTTGTTTTATACCAGCTTCACTTACAGCTATGGATGTGTATGCGTTTGTTGTGTTTCTGTTGTTAATTACTTCATATATACGGTCACCCTAGATGTTGAATATTTGAAGCTTTCTTCGAAACCTTCATTTTTGAGCATTGAATTTCCTCATCATCGTTGATGCTAGTTCTTGTTATAATTTTCTTGCAGGGTTCTAGTTTGGGGCAGTTCTTCCAGCAATATCTGGCACCAATTAAGTTGAATGATGTCCCAGTAACTACCAATTTCTCCTCTATATTGTTCTGTCCAATGTCTATTTTGAAATTTCTGTATATTTCTTGCATTGCCAATGTTAACTTTTTCCATGTTCTCTTGCAAAGGTTGATTGGAAGTCAAGGGATTTAAGTTATCTAATGGAGGTAATATGGTATTTGAAGTTATAAAATTGAATGCAGCCATCCTTTTTGATTCTTTTATTACTTCTTGGTCAAGAAATTGTCTTTTATTCTTCTAGGACAATTATGTGAAGTACTTTGCTGAAATTGTGAAAAAAGCTACACCTGTCCATGGAGCTGATGCTGTTCTGAAGGCACATAATATAGAAGGTGATGTGCGTATTCAGTACAAAGATCAGTCACACTTTGAAAGCATTGCGCATCAGTTTGGAATCTTCGATGAGTGGAAGGTAATTTCTCTGGAGTGACTGGTGGGGCATCTCTCATTTCTTTGTTAATTTTGAAATTGCTGGGAGCTACTTTAGAATTTTTAATCCATAGTCTTTTCTTGATATGCGGTCTGATAAGTGCTTCAATCATTTTACAGAATATGGTGGCCGTGGACCACCATAGTAACTGTTGCAATCTTTAGTTGACTAATCTTTAATCTTTCTTGTCGTTAAGTGGGTCGAATATCACCTCATGCTTCTGCATACATTCCCTTAAGTACATGGATTGTTTTTATTTTCAGTTTGAGATTGGGAAATTATGATAATTATAACCAATGCTAATTTTGCCCTTAGTATTTGTAAATATTCCATATCTGTAAATTGCTTTTGTGTTGCTTTCCCTTATGCCTGTATTATCCACATCACCAGGATGGTATACCGAGAACAGCATACAAAGGGGTGGTTGTTTTCCGATACCAAACACTACGGCGCATATTTCTTGTTGGTCCTGATTCTCTCAGGCAGCTCGGGATTAAAGATCCTTGATGTAACAAAGTTTGGTAACTAAACACCATATTTTGTCTCCTTTTTTTTTTTTAACTTTCTATTTTCAGAAACTTCTTTAGCCAAAGAGTTAGATAGGTGACATATGTATTTCTGTGTCTTATCAAACAGCAAGAATGAGGAGAAAGTACATTCTTGCTGGGCGGCAAGGTTCTAGCTGAAGAATTGTTTTCTGAAGCTTGAAGGCGTGCTAACATGTGATGCAACGAGACGATCAATACCGTTCACAGATAGGAGCTGACGTGCTAATGCAAGTTTTTGTTAACTGTATAAACTTTTATAATGTAGAAGATACCAAATCTGTTTGCTCCTGAGAGTAGGGAAATATTCCGGCTTACAAGATCATAAGCAGGTGTCAATGCATAGAGGCAGAAAAATCCATTATTTTTGTTTGTAATTGAAACGGTTTTCTTTTATTTCTTTCATCACTGGGGATTGAAAAAAAAAAAAAAAATGAGACGAAAATATAGTTAATACATGAAAAGTTTAGAATGAAGAATTGCAGACATGCATTGGCTTGCTTCGGTCATGGTTCATTTTTGCATTAATTCAACAATTTGACAACTAATGTATAATGATCAAATGAAGAGATTGCTTATGCAGCGAATAATTATTGTTATATTTATTTGTTTTAATTTTTGTGTTTAATGTTTTAAATTTTTTGTTAATATTTTAAGTATTATTTATTATATAGTTTAAGTTTTTTACTATGCTTGTATTTTAAGTTTTTGATTCATGATTTAAATACTGTTTTTATTTTCTTTATATGTTATAATATTTTTTGTTACAAATTTTACAAAAATTTAAAAAAATTTGTGAATGTAAGAATATATTATACGCATCATAACCATTTTCTTGAATGTATTATTATTATTATTATTATTTACCAAATTAGAGACATACAAATCAGAGCTTAACCAGAGAATTTATGTCAACACAGACGCGGTATGGTATACTCGATCAAACTCATTTTCGAGTCTCTGTGTTGTGTTATTCATGTGGCAAATTACAGTACTCAAATTAGCTGCAAGGCACTACAATATCTTAAAATTTTGATGAGATTCTGCAGTCATTTGCATAACCACACAAAACAATGAGGCCCAAAAGGAAGAGCAAAAGTTTTGCACTGTAGCAGATCAACATCTCTATATATCGAGTGCCTGCGTTGGAGAGCAAAATGTGTGATCATCGTTCATCCTCATCGTACTGCACAGTGCACACCATAAAATCGTTCTGGGGCTGGTGGGAAACCCCAAAAATTTCTGCTTGCTCCTACTTCACTGAGACAAGGTAAAGCTGTACACACTTTTTCTTCGTGCATGCTTACATGGATTCATCCATAAACTTTATACAAAGCTTCTATCAGTTCATACACTGTTCCTTTAACAGCTAAAAGTAGTTGACAACATGATTTTCGTATTTGAATTTGTTTGAAGGATTAAGATGACACAAGTTATAGGATTTGTAGTTGGGAATCAAGCTGATGGAAGAGCTTCAGTTCTTCCTTAGCTGATTTGGGAATTTGAGTGATCATTTATTTTGGGGTTTTATTTAGGGAACTGCTTCTTAACTTAAGCAGTAGAAGATTGAGGTAAGATATGTGATTATGTATTCCAGGATGGAGAGTGGAAAACAACCAAAAATTCTTGAAGAAAAAGAAGGGCGTTGCTTGCCACAACATATTGTCTATGATATTTTACTGAGACTTCCTGCAAAATCTCTACTTAGATTCAAATGTGTCTGCAAAGAATGGTTCAGTATGATATCTGATCCTGATTTCGCCAAGGTCAATTTCCAGCTATGGATATCAAAAATCATGATTATGTACTGGATTCCGATGTCTGATCCTGCTGTTACTTGTGCGTTCAAACTAGAAGAGAAGGGCATGAAAGCTAGGAAATTGGATTCTGTGGTTGTCAAAAGTGATTATAATTACTGTCCAGAGCAATCTTGTAACAGCTTAGTACTCTTGGAAGAAAAAACCCCTGTTGGTAGGTTATGTCTGTATGATGCCATCAGCCATAAACAAAAATTACTGCCTGTTTTTCCTAGAATCCATTTCGACAACTGCTACTCATTGATCTTCGATTCATCAAACCGAAAGTATAGGGTGATTGTGTTTTCTTATGAGCTACAAGATCTACATAAACTGCATTACATATACATGTTGGATTTTGGGACGTGGTCCGACTTGGAAGATGAAATATGGAGGGAGTTGAAACCTTCGGTCACCCTGAGAAAGAAGGGAAAATTTTCTTCAATTTTTCTTAAGGGGATATTATATTGGATTGCCTGTGCAGCTGAACCTGTAAAACCTGTTGATGCCGAGGCATTTGTACAACCGCTGGACATGGCAACGGAGAATTTCTTGGGAAGGATACAGGTTCCATGTCAACCACATGGTTTATTCAGCTCGAATTACAATTTGTTCGAGATGAAAGGATCTCTGTGTCTGATGAATGCGGCGAGTGTTCATGGAATGGAAATATGGATGCTCAAGGATTCGGCACATAGCATCTGGACAAAGCAGCACGAAATCTCTCTTTTATCCGTTCTTGATAGACCAAAACGTTTCAGAAGTATGTATGAATTTGATTTTTATCCGTGGCTGGTCGTGGAGAGTTGCAATGACCAGTTGACATCTATTCTCGTGCATCATAACTTTCATATGTATTGGTACAACATGGTAGATAGGAAGTTGAAGCGCATTGCCATGGAATTCGGCCACGTTCCGGGAGCTGTTTCAGTCCTTGATTGAGGTTTAGTGTTTTGACTGTCTGAATTTGTAAATAGGAATAAAAAAATTTTGGAATTATAATTATAAAAATTACTTAATTATTTATACTTACTTGATCCTTAAGGCCTGGCAACACTTTCTTTTCCAAAACAAATCTGACAACAATTGGAAACAAATAATGGATGTGATGATGAGAGCACACGCTATACAGTGGGAGACGTTTATCCTGACGGCCTGAGGGCTTTGTTTTTATACAGCCATGGGAGATTCCGACGGGAAAGTTGATGGAAATCATCAAGGCGCCCATCGCCATGGCAACCGAAGAATTCGTTTAATCTGAAAGGCAGGTTTTGTTTGAGATGGAAGGATCACATTGCTCGATGCATGCATGCATGCTATGTCTGCTGATGAGTTAAACATATGGGTTCTTGGGCAAAGCATTTGGATTGTCAGCCATGCAACTTCATCTATAAAAGCACACCGCTTCAATCTTAATCACACTTTCGTGCAACTTTACATGAGGGTTTCAATTACTAAAATCAGATTGGATGCCTGTGTATAGGGCTTAAGATTAATGCTCGGGCCTGTTACAAGCCCAGTGCATGTCATTCCGGACCGGCCGATTATGAGGTCTAAGAAACCCAATGCTCTCCGATTTTCAGTTTCTTCATGCATTGACGAAGCAAAGCTCTGAGCAAGCCCCAACAAAGGCATCAATTCTCTCAAATGTGTTAATTCTTTCTTTAATGTGTTATAAAACCATCTAAATGATTTCTGGAGCATAGTACTTCCCTCACTCGATACAAAATATATTTTAATGTCATGTTTGACCTTTTCTTCACCCACCTGCTATTTGATGCTCAGGTTCTTGTTGCTCTTCATCAGGTGGTCATTCCTTATCTTTCTAATCCAGTCATGTTATGGTGAATTTACAAACCAAAGTTCCTTTTTCTTTGGGGGATATTGATATCTTTTTGTACTTAGGTTGACTTCGTACCTGAGAATGTGCAGTGACTTCTTAACAAGATCATATGACATAGGCGGTGTTGTTAGTGTAATGGCTCTTAGCAGTCTCTTCATCCTAATGACACAACACAGGTTACAGTATCCCAACTTCTATGAAAAACTTTAGTCTCTATTGGTGCTTTCTATCTTTATGGCAAAGCATGGGGCAAAATTTTTTGAGATAATGCAAACTGCTAAATAGTTGATTAGGGATTTCTGGTTAAGCTGAAATCACATATAAATCCACAGTTCTTTGATGTTTCAGAAGGTTAAACAGAATGACAATTTGAATTTGATTGTCATGAGGTTTTGAGTTGTTATATTTTTTGATGTAGCTTCTTGATTCTTGCCTGAAGTTGCTGCTTCCTCCAGCATACTTGGCTGCTGCTTTTGCAAAGAAATTGAGTAGACTATCGCATTCTGTCCCTCCTTAAGGATTGTTGGTTATTACAGCTTTGATTCACAACCTTTTACAGAGACATCCTTCAATTCAATCAACTGTTTGATGCAATGCGTACCAAAACCATCTATTTATTTACTTTATTAGTATTTTTTTTTTTCTGATTAACTTGTATTCTTTCTGGTTACTTTATTGCATTGCAACAACATCATAATGTACAGGATTGAATTTCATACTATGTGAAAACAAAATTTTTGTGGTTATCTGTGCAGGAAGATGGCAATGAAACCAAAAAATGTGATCCTAAAGCACAGAAGGATTATGGAACTGTGGCAGATATATCCAGTACACAACCTGGCTTTGATTATTTCATCTGTGAGGAACTGTGAAGTCTAATGCCATGAGCAAGTCTTACACCGAGTTTAATCCACTTAAATGTTCTTGAACACATTGGTATCTCAAGTTTATTTATATTATCTACTTTTATTTATTTATTTTCTGTTTATTCATACACAAACAAGTGTTTGTATGCTGGTATGTGCATTTTACTAATGAATTTCGTTCATTACCATGACTGCCCACCTGTATCAAGGTACGTGCTTGATGCCTGAATATCGCATATGCTACATGCATATATGTCCTGCAATAATTGAATTCATGTGCTGATAGGTTGGTCTGGTCGCTGGAGAATGATTTGACAGTTAGAGCAAAAATCTCTGAAAGAACGTCCAAGATTTTAGTTCTGGTTCATGTGCAACTATTTTGGGAGAGGAGGTAATATTGCCATTTTCTATGCTAATTCTTCCGGAGTTCCATTGAAACTTTATTATGGACATGAACGCAAAACCTCTTGCGCGTTCCCCTTGATGTGGTCATATTTTTGATCCAGTTCATAAATTTTGTTGTGCAGTATTCATACATTCACAGAGTCTCATGAACAATGAAATTGCAGGTTAGGAGACGGGTAAAACAAGTCCCGCTTGCATTCTACAAAACGACACCACATCTCTGTTTTCAGACAGATTTTGCTGGTTGGACCTTCAAATGTCAGGAAAGTAAGTCTGCGGATAATGAAAAGAACATATCAAACATGTGTGAAGAAAATGTTGACATTCCCGCCAAGCGGCAACGGATTGAATAGTCATAATCTTTGTAGGGAGGAGATGGTTAATGAAACCAGCTCATGAAAGTTCCAAGAGTAGTTTGAGTATTCTGATTTTCGATGTCTTCTGCCAATTTGTTCTTGTTGATGTCTTATAATTAAACCTATAATTAAGAAATTCATGAGTCTCTATAAAAGGAAATTAAATATAATTAAAAAAAATTCAAATCCTCTCTGTATTTATATACAATATTATATAAAACAGAAGTCAAATTTAGATAATTCCTGGATTGATTCAGTTGAATTTTAGGATAATTATTGGGAATTATCCAACTCAAACAATGCAATTGGCTAGCTAATTCTGTATTCATAATCACAATGATATATTGCATAAAGTCAAATATTAGGAAAATGGACAATGGGGGTTGGTAGAAAATGCTCGTAGTTATAATAAAAAGGCACGACTCCGCATACAAACATGGCTGTCCTTTGTCGTGTACATTGTCATTTTTGTCCGAGAGATCTCAAGTTCCCGTGAAATTTAGAGCTTTTTCACCGCGACAAGCCTCTCAAAGCAGTTGCGTTGACTTCCCAGAACGATTTTCGATCTTCTTCGGGGTTCATGTCTTCCCATTTTCTCTTTTAACTGTTCCTCTGCATTGCCACTCCCATTACCCATCCGGGATTTTTTTTCTTTTTCTTTGAGTCGTTTCTCGTCAAGGTATGTGCTTTCTCGTCATTTTATGCTTTTTGGCTCAACTGGGATTCTTATTATTTTTTAATTAAATAAAGTAATACCGTGTTTTTTTAATCTGGGCTGTATGGGATCTATCTTTTGTTTTTGAGAAATTTTGAGGGTTTAAGCTTTTTAAAATTGACTTTGTTTCGAAGTGGATGCTCTTAGTTGATTCTTATGGTTGTAACTGTTTCTTTAAGTTCCGCATTTGTGCTGCAGATTTCCCGTTTCTTGTTAGATATATTTAAAAATGTAGTTGGTTTATTTAATTATCGTGTTGTATGTTTGATAAAATGCTTTACCTGGCCAACTATTTTAATATTCTTAGTGATCTCTGGTTCAATGGGCAAAATATGAAATTTTTTCGAAATAATACAGTGACAACGAGGATCAGGTGTCTGAAGAAGGATGTGAATTGTATCGATTACATAAATTGATTCAAGCTTTTTTTTTTTTTCCGCAAACAAGCTTTTATTTTTGCAAATTCCTTCATTTTCTGCATTTACTGATATCTTACAAAGTGTATAGCTCTATGTGTCTCTAGTTCTTCCTGTTTGTTTCTTTGTTCTAATCTTATGATTTTTCTTTCTAGGCTCCATTAATGGGTTTTGAAGACTTGTGAATTTGCAGCCATCATTCTTTGGACCGCTTGCTAGTGGTGTTTGTGAGCTCGTACAAAGTGTCATTTAACGACGTTGACTTTTAAGACATTACTTTGTAGCAATAAAGCTTGAAGTATGAGCTTGTGAAATTTCCAAAGCGATACCTGATTGTCATTTTAACTTTCATTAGCACATGTGTATGTTATATAGAGCGTGTGGGCTTCTCTATTGCATATACTGTGGCAGCAGATGCTGCTGGAGTTAACCAATCAAGCAAAGGCACCAAACTTTCTGTCTTCTATTATGGTTATGCATGTTCTCAGGTGCCCGGCGGATGGGCAGCCCAGAGAATAGGGGGAAGGAAGGTTCTCCTTCTCTCATTTGTTTTGTGATCATCGACTTGCTTTTTGGTGCCACTGGATCCCAACAGTCTTTATTTTGGTTGTGGCTCGCTTGCTTGTTGGTGTGTCACAAGGGTTCATCTTCCCCTCGATCCAGAGTGTCCTAGCTCAGTGGGTTCCCCCACATGAAAGGTCTGGATCTGTTTCACTTGCAACTTCTGGGATGTACTTAGGTGCAGCTATGGGAATGCTTCTCCTTCCACCTCGTGAAGTACCAAGGTCCCCAATCTGTTTTTCTTGCTGAAGCAGCATTAGGTGGCATGTGGTCGCTTCTTTGGTTCAAATATGCCAGCGACCATCCTCGGTCTGATCATCCAAAAGCCACTGCTGCTGCTTTTGGTGAATCTTTGCTGCCAATGAGAGGTAATCAGAAGATGAAACTGGTGAATGGAGGAAATTCTGCAAAAGCTGCCAAAATCCCGCGGAAAAGAATTTGTCAGTTTGCCAGTTTGGGCAATTGTGGTTAATAATTTCACATTCCATTATGCTTTGTATGTGCTGATGAATTGGCTGCCAACGTACTTTGAGCAGGGCCTCCAGCTCAGTCTTCAGGAAATGGGTTCTTCCAAAATGATGCCTTATCTTAACATGTTCATATTCTCAAACATTGGCGGGGTGGTCGCTGACCACTTGATCACCAAAAGGATCTTGTCTGTGACTAAAACCCGGAAGTTCTTGAACACTGCAGGATTCATAGTTGCTTCTCTTGCATTGATGGCACTTCCCATCTTCAGAACTTCTAGTAGGGCCATCTTCTGTTCTTCTGTGGCTCTTGGTTTTTTGGCGTTGGGAAGAGCTGGCTTTGCAGTGAATCATATGGATATCGCCCCCAGACATGCAGGAATAGTGATGTGAGTTTCTAATACAGCTGGTACATTAGCGGGGATTATTGGGGTTGATCTGACTGGACAGCTTCTTGAAGCTGCTAAAACTACATATTCAGAACTTTCAAGTCCAGAAACCTGGAGAGCTGTGTTTTTTACACCAGGGTTGCTCTGCATTTTAAGTATCTGATTTCCGTCAATAGTGTTAGCTAGTGACTGGTGAGCCAGCTAACTCATTCCAGCATAAAATCCCCAATGAGGAAGGGTATATATTGAAGTCCTCACATGCCAAACAAGATTCAAAGAGATCAACATAGAATGGATACCTATGCCATAACACAGAATGGGTTTTACTTTCAATGCACATAATATTTTCAAGTTTTAAGACATCTGGATATGGTTGATTGACCACATGGAACATCCTTTGCCCTGTTGGGGGTCGGCAAATGTATGATCAAGATTGAAGGAGACAATTGGTTGTACTGTTGCATGGATATCCCTGCCCCATTTCCCAGATATTATCCTCAACATTATTTGCCATACTGAAACAGCTGGGTTGATTCGAACTGTGTATTAGACTCCAAGGGCTTTTCTTTTTTCCTAGTAAGAGAAGTCAAATAATTAATTTTATACTTCATCTTTGAACTGTATGAATTTAAATTCGGAATGTGAGGAAATAGTTTGAGAATCTTGTGAGGTGATCGACATGTTCATGTAATTGTTTTCGTCCTGAAATTTTTTGCTAGGGACTGAGACTGGCCAGGGAAAAGCACTACTGAATTTCCTATTTATACAGAGCTAAGTGCATTTAAATCATTATGAATTTGAGGCACAAACATGGCAACCATGCATCCATTAGCCATCATCTCCAAAAGCAAAAAAAAAAAAGTAGTGAAATGAGCCACCACTTAAATTATTTGATAGAAGTATGTTGTGTGTTTAAAATATTTTCCTTCTATCTCTAGTAGGAATTTTTTTTTTTGGTAGAAAAAGAGAAGAGAGGAGGAAAAATCGTGGTCCATTGCCAAATATCAAAGTCATGGCCATTCCATTGCTATCAAGCGCGAAAGTTCCATTGATCCACTTGCAAAATGCAAATGCAATTAGTAATGGTGCACTAAGTGACAAGACAATTTTGCAAAGCATCCCTAAATATTAATCAACTTTCTGGTGGGGCTGCCTGCCTTGGATTTTTTGACTCTTCCTTTTTGTTGCATGCTAGTGCTGATTATTCCAGATATATTCCCATATCCCATCGAAGCAATGAATCAAATCTGCCGAAGTTTAGAACGTGGTGAAATTCAAAACAAAAATTTACAGCGCATCATAAAATTTGTAGATAAAACTCCAGTATTACTATTACATATATATGCTTTATATATATATATATATATTTTATAGGTAATATTTATAACTGATTAAAGGGTATTAAAGAGTTATCTTATCATTCTAATATTAAAATATGTAACTTGGAACTCACTGACATTCCAGTCATTTTATTGTGGTCTAAGAAATAAAAATATAAAAACATGTGCTAACTTCGAATTCCAGTACTCTCAAAATACCCAGGAATTCCAGGAATCTCAAGTCTTGAGTTCCCCAACTTAATTGGCTTCTGGAAATTTACAGGAACGGGACAAAGCTTTAAAAACATGTGCTTGCTTCTTAGAGGCAGCTCGTTCACACGACATGCCACTAAATTTCCAGGGTCCCACCGTAAAATTAACTTTTGACTTTTTCATCTCCCACAATCGATTACAGAAAATTGAAAATCCTTGAAAATCAAAAGAAACCCCTTTGTGCTCTCATTAGATTTCCTCCCATTCACGGTGCTCTCCGTCACTATCAACAGTTCACAACCACTACCATGCTTTTCATGTGATCCCATATCTCTAATAAAGCATAAACGTTTTACTTTTTTTTTTTTTATCTTAAATTAAGCTCAAGCCTCAGATCTCTGTTGCTATTTTCTCCCCCGTTTCCTCTAAAAGATTTCATTCATGATTATCATAAGGAAAGTTATGGTAACCCAACTTCGCAAGTTGTTCCCTGTCTTTATCTTAAAGTATTCTTGTAATTAAGATGCAAAGTGCCCACGCCTGAGCTAAGGGTTTCTTATCTTTTCTGTGACTCCTCCGCGCTTTTTAGTTGTGAGTAATCGTTTTCAGAAAAAAAAAAAAAATTGGTTTTTAGTTTGTAGGTTCTCTTTTGGCATTTTGTGCATAGTTGGTCTCTTATTAATGCATCTTTTGCCTGTCTTTTTGGGATGGATGGTTGTGTGAATGGTAGTTCTTCCTCTGATCTCTTTAGATTGGCTTCCTTTTGACTATTGAGGTGATTTTTTGTTCCTCGTGACAGACCAGAAATCACCAGAATTTTCTCTTTTGGTCATTCGTGGTTGGTATTGCTTGATTATTTATTACTCGTTTTAGTAGGACAAGTTTTCTGTTTTCTCTGTCTGCCTTTTGATTTTCATGTCTCTCTATTATGAAGCTTGTGCATTTGATCGTTTTATTGCACTTGCTTTGTTTGTTGGAACTTCAAAAGGGTTTTTTGTGGGAACCTATTTAGCACATTAAGTTTCTTAATGCTTTTCGATACCTTCGTGTTTTTGAGTCAATTGTGCTAATTACTTAAGTTTCTTTTAACACTGAATTTGTGTTACTATTTTCAACAATTGAATTTGATTGCTCACCAGCATTTGTTGTCTGTCTCATTTTGGACGTCAGGCGGTCAGATTCACCATTTAGCATCACGATGAATCTGGTTTGGCTCGTGTCAATCTTCATTTTCTGCACAGGAACATCCTTAGGAGCGGCTCAAAATCCTGATGTTATTAACATTGGAGCTATATTCTCTTTCAGCACTATTAATGGACAAGTTTCAAGGATTGCCATGCAGGCTGCGGAGGATGATATTAATTCGGATCCTGCCTTTCTTGGTGGAAGGAAATTTTCTATAAAAATGCATGATTCCAACTTCAGTGGATTTCTTGGCATCATGGGAGGTATAATTTTCCAAGGACTTATTATTTGTCAGTTTGTTTGCGAGATTTTTTTTTTTTTAAATCTTGTCCCTTTGTCTCATTCCTTCTAGTAGAAAACCATTTTCTCAGTTGAATCAGTCGTACTAAAAATTTACTTTTCTCACTAATCTCAGCATTGCAGTTCATGGAGACTGATACCGTGGCTATAATTGGTCCACAAAATGCTGTGATGGCCCATGTACTCTCCCACCTTGCCAATGAACTCCAAGTCCCACTATTGTCATTCACAGCTCTGGACCCTACCCTGTCACCTCTCCAGTATCCTTTCTTTGTTCAAACAGCACCGAATGATCTATTCCAGATGACTGCCATTGCAGAGATGCTTAGTTACTATGGTTGGGGAGAAGTTATTGCAATTTTCAGTGACGATGATCAGAGCCGAAATGGTGTAACTACATTAGGTGATAAGCTTGCTGAGAGAAGGTGCAAAATTTCATATAAATCAGCACTTCCCCCTGATCCAACAGCCACTGAAACTGATGTTAGAAATGAACTAGAAAAGATTATAATGATGGAATCTCGAGTGATTGTTCTACACACTTTCTCAAAAACAGGTCTCATGGTTTTCAATGTAGCCCAGAGTCTTGGGATGATGGATAGCGGATATGTCTGGATAGCTTCCACTTGGCTGTCAACTGTTATAGATTCAAAGTCGCCACTTTCTTCGAAAATTGCAAACTCCATCCGTGGAGCTCTGACACTTAGACCACACACACTTGATTCGAAAAGGAGGAGGGATTTTGTGTCTCGGTGGAAGAAGCTGAGTAACGGCTCTATTGGATTGAATCCTTATGGTTTATACGCCTATGATACAGTTTGGATGATTGCTCGTGCTTTGAAATTTTTTCTGGATCAGGGCAACACCATTTCATTTTCAAATGATTCAAACTTAAATGGCCTAGGGGAAGGAACTTTAAACCTTGGTGCATTGAGCATATTTGATGGAGGGCAGAAGTTTCTGAGAAACATATTGCTTACCAATATGACAGGTCTAACAGGTCCAATTCAGTTTAATCTAGATGACAGATCAGTCTTACATCCTTCGTTTGATATAATCAATGTAGTTCATCATGGTAATCCACAGCAGATTGGATACTGGTCTAACTATTCCGGGCTCTCTGTGGCACCCCCAGAGACACTTTATGCAAGACCACCTAATCGTTCAACTTCAAACCAACATTTATCCAGTGTGGTATGGCCTGGAGGAGTAATAACAAAGCCTCGTGGTTGGGTGTTTCCAAACAATGGAAGGCAATTGAGAATTGGAGTCCCTGATCGAGTTAGTTATCGAGACTTTGTCTTTAGAGTGAATGATTCAAATATAGTTCATGGGTATTGCATAGATGTATTCCTTGCCGCTGTAAGTTTGCTTCCATATGCAGTTCCATATGAATTCTTTCTGTATGGAGATGGTCTTAAGAATCCAAGCTACAGTGAACTCGTTAATCAAATCACAACTGGGGTTAGTATAATCTAATGAAGAAAGTTCCTCGAGTTACTTGCAACAGAAAATGGTGAGCACATAATTCCAACCAATTCTGTGATACTATTTTGTAGGTTTTTGATGCTGTGGTGGGTGACATTGCAATCATCACTAACCGCACAAAGACTGTAGATTTCACTCAGCCATATATAGAGTCAGGGCTGGTTGTGGTGGCCCCTGTCAGGAAGTTGAATTCAAGTGCTTGGGCATTCTTGCGACCCTTCACTCCATTGATGTGGGCAGTCACAGGAGCTTTTTTCCTTCTTGTGGGATCAGTTGTTTGGATCCTTGAACATAGAATAAATGATGAATTCCGAGGGCCACCTAGAAAACAGATTGTCACTATTCTATGGTTAGTAAATGGAACATTTCAAAATCATAGACGTTTTTGTTTAAATAATATATGCATTAGCATAATCTGTATCATTTGACTTGTAGCTTGATTGTCTTGCATTTTGCAACTCCTTATCAGCATTCATCTTTGATCTTGCAGGTTTATCTTTTCTACACTGTTTTATGCCCACAGTAAGTTTTCCACTTTGAAGACTGTGCAGTGTTTCGTCCAAGAATTTAAAATTTCCTTAGTCAACACACCAATGCTGGCTTTCTTTGTATTTTCAGGGGAAAACACCATGAGCGCACTTGGACGAATTGTGCTGATCATCTGGCTTTTTGTAGTTCTGATAATTAACTCAAGCTATACTGCAAGCCTGACATCAATCCTCACAGTGCAACAACTTTCCTCGCCCATCAGAGGAATTGATACCTTGATGACTAGCAATGAGCGTGTAGGATTCCAAGTTGGGTCTTTTGCTGAAAATTATCTACTTGAGGAACTCAGCATTTCAAAATCTAGACTAGTGGCTCTTGGCTCACCAGAAGAATATACCCTCGCCCTTGAGAATGGAACTGTTGCTGCCATAGTTGACGAAAAACCATATGTAGATCTGTTCCTCTCAGAGCACTGCCATTTCTCAATTAGAGGCCAAGAGTTCACAAAGGGTGGCTGGGGATTTGTGAGTATTCTGAGATTTAGTATTCATATCATATAATTATTTCTTAATTTAAATTGTGAAGTAATTTGCTAGATTCTCAACAAGAATAGATGATGGCCATGAATTGTACTGCAGTTTATAGGCAACAAATATTGAATGATTAAACACTATATATCTAATAAAGTTGCAAGTTGAGGCTGCCCGAGTAGACATCATAGCCTAAGTTTCAATGCAAGGATAGGCGTAACTAGAATTTTGTTGCGAAATCCACCCTCTATACCTATGATTAATATTAGGATTAGTTCTCTTGAGCAATTGAATTAGGCCACTATTATCCATATTAGTTGCAATCAAAATTGTTACAAAAGACCAGCTCATGCTGTCAAGAACTGTATTTTTTAACTGATTATGCAAACGGAATTGTTCAATGTTCAGTGAGATTCTGTTATTTACTGGAAATTACATGCGAGTTATAGACCAACTGATTTTCTTAATGTATGTGTTCTATAGGCATTTCCACGAGACTCTCCTTTATCAATTGATATGTCAACAGCAATTCTCAACCTATCCGAGAATGGTGAACTTCAGCGGATCCATGACAAGTGGCTTTCAAAGAAGAAGTGTAGTTCCCAGAGCTCCCCCTCTGACTCAGAGCAGCTTAAAATACAAAGCTTCTGGGGACTATTCCTTATCTGTGGGATTGCGTGTTTCCTTTCTCTCCTAGTATACTTTTGCTTGATGTTGCGCCAATTTAAACGATACTATAGCGATGAACTAGATTCTGCTACTACCAGTAGCTCTCGCTCTGCACGCCTCCAAACATTTCTATCATTTGCTGATGAAAGGGTGGACAGGGCGAAGAGTAAGTCAAAGAGAAAACGTGAGGATATGTCAACATATGATTACGGGCAAGAAGCAGAACCAAGGGATGGATCTGGAAGAATAAATAGGGATATTTCCCTGGAAAGGTAGCAGTATACTGATACTCGGCTCCATTAATAGTTGAATTTAGTGTTCATGTAGAGATTTCATGGTTGTGCATACAAGAGCAATATTTTTAGTGTAGATGATGACATGTATGATACTGTAATGGTACCTGTAAAAATGTGAGAACTAGTCTGTCCGTAGAACATGACGACATATGTAAAATGAGAATCTGCCATTGTAGTCCTATCTTGAGATCAAATTCAATAAAAGTCTCATTTTTATTTCTGTAAATTTGGATTTCAGTGGTTTATCTTCAAACTACAATTCAATTAAAGATGTGTTTGAGATTAAAATGCAATGACTATAATTATCGTGAAATATTAATGGAATGGTAATATTCTTGCAGTGCTTTCAACCGACGTTAACAGCCTCTTTTGATGTAAATGGAAACAATATTTCCTTATTTCTAAATGTTGAAAAGTTTAAGGACACAAATGTTATTATCGCAAAATAATTATATTTCTTCACAGTTTGGTTGTCCGTTAGCTTCGTCTTTTACGGTGATTTGGCAAATGTCGGCCGCTGTCTGGACCCACATCAACCCAAATCCTAAATTCCTATTGCCCATTGCTGCTTTCCAGATTTAGAGTTTGGTCGCATGTGACGTCAGCAATTCAAAACATAAGCAAACTAAACTGGTTCTGAGCTGAACACTTCGTCCTCTCTCTCCCCGTTCTGTCGAAAAAACCCTAATCAGTTTCTTTCTCTCCACAAATGGCGGTCTTTTTTTCATCTGCAGTAAAACCCACAATTCATTTCGCAGTCTTCTTCAATCCTAACCCCAAAAAACCAAATTTTAAATGCAGATGTTCTCTTCCCACCGTCACCACCACTGAACCGGAGCCGGTTTTCACTTCAGTGAGGACCTTCGCGCCGGCCACCGTTGCTAACCTTGGCCCTGGCTTCGACTTCCTCGGCTGCGCTGTCGACGGCCTTGGCGATTACGTCTCCCTCCGCGTTGATCCCAGTGTACACCCTGGTGAAATCTCCATTTCCGAAATAATCGGCCCTTCCAAACTCAGTAAAAACCCTCTCTGGAACTGTGCCGGAATCGCCGCAATCGACGCCATGAAAAGACTGGGTATTCGTTCGGTGGGATTGTCACTTAGCTTAGAAAAAGGACTGCCTTTAGGATCTGGGCTTGGATCCAGTGCAGCCAGTGCGGCGGCGGCTGCGGTGGCAGTCAACGAAATGTTCGGGAAAAAGTTAAACCCGGATGAATTAGTGCTCGCCGGATTGGAATCAGAAGCTAAAGTTTCCGGGTATCACGCCGATAATATCGCCCCGGCGATCATGGGAGGTTTTGTTTTGATTCGGAGTTACGATCCGTTAGAATTGATGAGACTAAACTTTCCTGAAAAAAAAGAACTATTTTTTGTACTAGTTAGTCCGGAATTTGAGGCACCCACCAAGAAAATGCGGGCGGCGCTGCCGGCGGAGGTGGGAATGCCGCACCACGTGTGGAACTGCAGTCAGGCGGGGGCGTTGGTGGCATCGGTATTACAAGGGGATGTGGTGAGGCTTGGAAAGGCCTTGTCATCGGATAAAATAGTGGAGCCAAAACGGGCGCCATTGATCCCAGGAATGGAGGGGGTGAAGAAGGCGGCGATTGAGGCTGGGGCGTTTGGATGCACCATTAGCGGGGCAGGCCCGACGGCAGTGGCGATTGTGGATAATGAGGAGAAAGGGAGGATGATTGGAGAGAAAATGGTGGAGGCGTTTAGGATAGAAGGGAACTTAAAGGCCGTGGCAATGGTGAAGAGTTTGGATAGAGCTGGTGCTAGGCTTGTTGGCAGTGTACCCAGATGAAGAACTCCATCCTTTCTGCTGATATTTGGATTTGTTTTCTTTTTGAGAATAATGTAATGAGGCAGGGGTTTTCTTGATGATCGAATGCTTATGGTTTCTTTGTTCTTAGTGAACTCTTGCTCTGTTATCAGCAGCAGTCTAGTTTTGCAAGTATTGGCAGCAATTCAATGCAATCCAGAAATCCAGATAGATATAATTTGAGCTGTGAAAGTAGAAGATACGGCAGGAATCGAAAGGTTTTATTTAGAATTTAACAGACGGCACAAAGAAGCAATTGATTTAAGTCATTTCAAATGTTAAAAAACAAATTGGCAAAAAAAAAAAAAAAAGAATGTTCTTTTCTACAACAACATAAAAAAGCATTTTGTTTTCCAACACCACCTAAGGTAAACCAAAAGGGAACAGGGAAAAATTGAACTTCTGTCAAAACTTTCAATATCTATGGCCATAATCAGTTGTTCTTGCCAGCAGCAGCCTGTTTTGAACCAACAGCGAAGAACTCGCTAATCACTTCGAGAGGCATGCCCTTTGTTTCCGGAACTTTTAAGAAGACAAATACCCATGATATGACACAAACAACTGCATACATGCCAAAAACACCGGCCAGGCCAACAGATTTGAGCATTACTGGGAGTGAATAGGTGACAATGATGTCGCCTATCCAAAATGTTAGAGCACAAATGGCAATGCAGAGGCCACGGACCCTGGTGGGGAAGATCTCTGCACAGAGTATGTTAGGGATTGGACCAAACCCCATGACGAAGCAACAGAAATAGAATATAACACTGACAGTCGAGATTGATGCATGCACAATTTGATTCATCTTTATGACGCTTGAAAGGACTAGGATGATAAGAGATGTCACTAAGATGGGGATTGTACCGAGCAGCAAACTCCTGCAATGGAGGGTGAAAACAACAGTTTAAGTAAGCCACATTAAAAACAATAACATTTAATTTTGATAGCCGAAGTTTTGCAACCTTGAAAGAACAGACCATGCATTAAATTTTGGAATGACTTTTAACATTCAATGGCGTGTTGCATTTCGATTAAGAGGGAATTTAAGCCACATATGCTAAAATCAACATTAATGTTTGCATACATACAATGCCAAAAAATCAAGAATGAAACATTCAAAGGTTATGCATGACAGCACATACACATTACAAATTGCAGACGTGAAACTTATAACAATATTCTAGCTACATCCATGCATCACTTTCTTTCTGATCAGATTCATTACAAGCTTTGTGAGCCATTGAAATTTTCTCTCTGTCCAACAACGACTGATTATGAAACATAAACAGAGTGGAAGATAAAATTACCTTCTGCCAGAAATATCCACGAGTCTCATGGCAACAGCTATAGATGGAAGCATCAACAAGGTAGTGATAGCACTGATGAGCAGTGATGCAGAAGTTTCATTAAGGCCCAAATTTGAAAGAAGAACTCCAACACCTGCCTGCTCAAGAATTTGAGGAGTGTAGTAGAGAACCCCATTTATGCCAGAGAACTGCATTTAGAAAAGTCAGAGAAGAATAAAAGATCTTAAAAGTAAGAAAGTGACACTGCTGCCAAAAGTAAAAATATATCTGAGAACAAATGCATGGTAAAGGTTAATGAGTCATTAATATAGGAAACAGTGAAATATGTTTGTGATGGACAAGTTTGTTACTTTCCACACGAGACAATATAATGCAAAATCCCATAAAAGAGAGAGTGCGCGACATACATACATAAAACATACTAGAGAATTAACTATCTAGCAAGGATATATCTCCCAGTCACAACAGATTTCTACGAAGCAAAATGTATTGACAGCAATATTCTTTATGAAAAGAACTCATTTTAAAGAATAATAAAATATGATAGGCCAGTGACATGGAGAGAAAACAGGGTATAAATGTTACTCTTTACCTACACTAAGCACAGTTTTAAGACCTGTGCAAATCAAACACTGAACTTACTGTATGAGTCATTCTTGTTGAAGGATATACTCGATCTCATAATGCATAATTCAACAATTCTATAGGTAGCAAAGACAATGAAGATGATGGTGACAATGGGATGTATCAATTTGAATTTGCAAAAATAATTCTAGAGCCCCAGAAACTCCCAGACAATCTCGGAATCTTTCCACAAATGCATGTTATATAGTTAGACACTAAAATCAAGCAACAACTAACACCAGAAAGTAGATGAAATCAAAATTCAGCATGCCATTATACGTTTTCAGACCTCTTCAGGTTATCACTCCTCAACAACCTAATGGAAAAGAAACAAGATGGTGATGTTCACCAATCACATGACCAGAATGTACCATTCTGCATACCACAGGTTATCGGTGTCAACTAGGTGCAAATGTTTTAAGTTTCCAGGAAAAAAACAATAGAAGATGATAGTTCTTCCATTGATCCTACATTTTACCTGCTGAAGTATTTGAATTCCCACCCCAACAAGCAATGCATGTTTAACTCCTGGTTCAAAGAGATCCTTCCAACTTGGCCCTTTTGCCGCAGTTTCAGAAGGATGAACCATAGCTGGTCCAACCGGATGCTGATCAGCTAGCTCCCTGGAACAAAGAGCCGGTTGACTCACCAAAGCAGCAGCCTGTATGAATTCACCTCCTTCCGGGATATCCTCACCTGGCAAAGAAACTATTGATCCACGATGAGATCCAGGGACACCCTCCTGGCGCAAGTAAATTCTTTTGAATCCTCCTTCTTTCTTTCCATCTTGGCCTTCTTTTTCAGACCATTTCCACGCCAACTGCCAACCTCCACCAATCCCCATTGTACTTGTCGCTTCTCCTTGCACCTGACTGCCATGTCTCATGGTTGAAAGGCTTCCATGGGCATGTGGAACCATGTCCTTCTCCACACTCGTTGCCTGACGTGAGATCAATGGGCTCTGCAAATTGTCATCAGACTCATCACCGCCAGCATCAGATGCATATTCCTCACCCTCTCTGGTGAGGCTCTCCTCATCCCACTCTTCATTTCTAGGTTGATTCCCTCCCACACTAAACATGCTGCCAAAGTGAGGAAATAGAGTGCTTCGCATGCTTCCTGTATCAGGAAGCTTCTCATGCACACTGCCAAAAAGAGTGACAAGTGGATCCATTAGAGGCATACTCTGGTTTGCCATGCTCCCACGCCTTGAAACTAGACCGAGGGCACTCTGTCCGGTGACTGGTTTAGCAACCCAGGAAAGACCTTCTTCAGGTCCATATAATTTGATTTGATCTTTATCAGCAGATATGTCGTTATCATCAGTCAGTTCATTGGCCGGACCAATTATGTACTCCTCTAAAGATATTTCACCACCAACACCAAGTCCCTCAACCAGTAATGCCATCTCACCTGTGCATCCAAGGAAAATTAACTGGTCAAAACAAAGTTACTAAAGAATGTGCAAGAAATTATAGCCTCATAAGAAGACAAAATACAAAAGGATAAAAGTATCATCATTACTCCAGTCTATGAACTAACTGATTCTCTAGTATTCAGCTTTTTTTTCTTCTAATTTTTTACTTTTATTTTTTTGATAAGAAACAACAGAGCTGAAAGATATTTAGTAATAAGCTTGAATAATTTGGCCTTCATAAAGTTTATATATACATGAAAATGATCTTAATTTGTGTACAAAAAAAATATATCAGATCATACACAGAGAACCACTAAGCAACTACCTCCATATGCAGATATGTGTAGGATATCATATTATAAGCATATTATGCAAGTTCACATTTAAATGTTAAGACTTCATGCAAATAAAATTATGCATCAACAATAAAAACAACAGTATATTTTCAAAGAATCAGTGCAGGAAAACCAACCAGAGACATCTTCCCTGCCACGCAAACTCTGCAAAACCCTCTTGGCCTCAAGCATCCGCCCTTTACTCACAAGCCACCTTGGAGACTCCGGCAAGTAAAACATAGTAAGCACAAAATAAACAAGAGATGGTATAGAAAGAACTCCAAGCATTAATCTCCAACTTGGGGAATCCATCAGAGACATCCCAAAAACCATACAATAAGAAAAAAACATTCCAACACAACCAGTAAACTGCGGAAGTGTATTCAACAATCCCCTTATTTCAGGAGGAGCTGTCTCGGATATGTATACTGGAACCAGTGTAACTGCCAAACCAATTCCAAATCCATCTAAGAGCCTTGCCAAGAGTAGGACATAAACATTTGGAGACCATAACATTACGAGGCCACCAAGGAAATAGAGGACAGATGAGATTATTAGCATTGGACGGCGACCTAGCCAGTCAGATATGGCTCCAGAACATGTAGTAATGCAAGTAGCTCCAATAAGTGACATAGCCACAATTAGCCCTTCAATGGTGGGATCACCTTCCAATCTGAATTCTTTTTTAATGTACAAAACAGCCCCTGCAGCAAAAACAGGAAAAATATTTCGTGAAGATAGCTACGATAACTAAATTCTCGTATTCTTTAATGAAAAAATATTTGGATCAAATTCAAACAACATCAATAAATGAATAAATTTGTCGATGAGGTATGAAAGTGACCGTTCGCCGCTCAAAATTCATCCCACTTTGTATGTTCTATGTAAAGCAATTCATTCCTAGAAAGAAATATCTTCATCGAGTAACTTACCTGCAATAGTAGCATTATCCCATCCTTGCAGTAAGTTTCCAATAGCAGCGGCAATCGCCACAAGCGCAGCTGCACTCATTTTCCCAAGAAACTAATGTTGCTATTCTCTCAGTCCTTTCTCCACTTAGCAACCTGAAAAAAACAAACCTTAATTCACACAGATCATACACTCAATTCATCAAATTGAGCAACAGAATGACCCCTTAAACTTCAAACCTCTAGCAAGCAGCAAAAAAAATAAGAAACACTAACTAGTCTCAGTGTAAAACCAATTGGATCCCAGATTCAGAAACCACGAAACAAACCAAAGTAAAAATAAAATAGACAAAACACGGCAAACCCCGATGTCGAAATCTAATAAGAAAACAAAACTAAGTGGTTATTTATTTCATTACCTATAGGCAGAAGCAGAAGCAGAAGCGGAAGCGTTTGATGAAGAGTTTCAGGAATCATCAGATGCAAAAAGGGCCACACGGTTCCTGCAAATTGCCATCGGATGATGTCAAAAAAGTGGGTCCTTTAATGATGAGATTTTTTATAACAATTAAGATAATGAAATGCAAATATAAATTAAAAAAGAAAAGGTAACTTTCTTATCGGCCTAGAGGAAAAAGCTAGAAGAGAAAACAGAAACTATGCCTTGTGCATTTGTGACACCTGCCACTGTGTCCTCTATCTGGCTTGCACGTATTGGTTTTCTGTAAAACGTCATTCAAGCCAGTCTATTTTTTGCATCAAAATTCATGAAAAAAAGAGATAGAGAGAGAGAAAATTTTGTTCAGTACAGTTTCAAACTTTACCAAAGCAATCTCTTTGGAGGACGAACAGTCCATGAACAACAATGGGTATATGTGGACAAAACCATTTACGTACCATGGACTTAGGAGATTGGCTTTCTTTGAGATGCAACCATCAAAAAAGAAATACTTGCTACAGATCAGATCATCATCAGAAGATCCTTGAGTATAAAATAAATTTGATAAATAGATGAATGTGATGCTGTTTTCTCAGCCATTTGCTTTCATTAGCTGTATTTAATATTAACAAGATCTTTAAATGGGTTTGTTTTGTTTGAGGCCGTTAACAAGAAACATTTAAATAAATGAAAAAAAAAAACTAAATTTTTACAGCCATCGAAGAAGAAGAATAATGTAATACCATTTGCAGTTGCAGAGAAGGAATCCGCTCCAGTCTTAATAATTATTATTTGTTTTTTGGCAATTCATGGAGATGAAAGATTGACTTACATTTGGCACCCCCCACCTTTTGTGGGTCTGGTTTAGACGAAGTTACACACAAGAATTACTTTCATTTTGATTTGATCACCTCATTAAGTTTTCATTTTTACCTGAATTCTTCTTTCAAAAGGCAATTTCATCCTCGTACTATTAAGTTTGCATTAAAAAAATAATTTCCTTAATTTAATAATAAAAATGGTACCACATGATTAAATAATTCATTAGATTACACTAGACTAACTTTAAAATGCAAAATAATTGACAAGGAAGATGACAAGTGTCTTTCTTTTTGCGGAGCATGAAAAGGAGAGTGCTGATGGAAATCTTGAGCTAAGGTTAATGAAATTACGATGAAGAAAGTTTCAAGATAGAAGTTGATAGTCAATGGTGAAATAGTAACTAAACCAAAATAAATATATAAGGTTGCAATAATGAGAACTAAAGACACTTAATAATCTTGTTAAACAACATGACAATTTTAAAATAAAATAAACAAATGATGACAAAAAAAGATGGTGGGGTTCTAATAACAATTAAAAGTAGGTAACAAAGCTTAAGATTCTTCATGATTGCGGGAGCTATATGATGCATATTAACAAGAAAAAGTGAACTTTATTTTTAATTTCCAAAGAGAATTAATTGTTGTGGGCAGAGTGCGAATACACTAACAAGTGTGAGTCCAAGAAAAATTATACAAATCAAAGGCTGTTCATCAATGGATGTTTGTGTATGGTGATGATAATTACCCCTTCTCTTCTGAAACTCATTTTACTAAAAAATAAATAAATAAATAAATGAAACCCCATGTGCAAAAATTAATTGGTTTAAAGAATGCAGGGCACATTCTTTAATATTATGAATTCTAGGGGGTGTTTTGGATTATTTTAAACTATGAAATAATCTCTTGCAATTATCTTGTATATTTTGCAGATGAATGTCATGACTAGGTATAATTGCATGTTGGATGACCTTACTCGGATCCGCACTCTCGGAAGTTCCGAGGTCTAATACCAGGTTTTAAGCTTTCTACAAAAAGATATCTATGCCCTCAGATGGCTGTTTACATAGAGACATTCCCTCGAGGTTAATGTAGTGATGTTCAAATATTAAGTCTATTCATGAATCTAAAGCTCATTAAAAGGGACGCTCGCCTAAATGTGTTGTCATTTTATTTGCGCATTGTATTTAGAACCGGGAACGTGGGGGTATTGCCGGCAAGTAAAGAGAGAACAGAAGAAGTCTCAGTTATGGCCCCAATCATCAAGGAAACTGTTGAAGGCCTCGTTAGCGTTAGCTACTCTTAGCGGGTCTCTTTTTGTTATTCTTCGAACGAAGTTTTTAAGGAGAAATGTGGGCTTGATAGGTTCTTTTGAATGCAGCAGAAAGTAACGAGAGTTTTCACCTGGGTATTATGGAATATGCGCTATTGGAGGAATGCTCAGTGCCGGGACTACTCATCTTGCAGCTACACCTATTGATGGCTTGAAAGTTAATATACTAGTTAGTTGTTTTGCAACCTGTTCATTCTTTTTGGATTTCTTTATTTTTTTCACATTGTTAATCCGTTTTAGCCTGCTTTTGGTCTTTTCCCATTCTGGGCTGGTTGATATTGAATTATGGAAGTTGAAGAGTTTGAATATGATGAACGAAAGGGTTTCTCATTGTCCTTTTTCTTATTAGTTGTATCTTTTTTTTTTTGTTCCTTTTCGGAAGTTTTGGCTGTAGAGTTGGCTTTTATTTACCATGCTATGCCTTTCTGTTGTAGAGTATGAAACTTGGAGATAAATATTATAACTACTTTTAAAAAATACCTAGTACTGGCTTTGGAATTGTGATATATATATTTTTTTTCAATTTCCTATTCTTGTGCTTTCTGCTGACTTTTTGGTTGTTATTTTGTTGGTGAGTTATTCAGAATTTTTTGCTGCCAGCAAACGCCAAAGACTTTTAGTTGGTTCACTGTGATTGAATTTGATATCATACGGTCCCATTTTGTTGCTCAATCCATAAAGTAGTGTTAGTGTGTCATTAATGCAGCTATCGATCAACTTCATTTCATCTTATTGGATAGGTTGTCCACGATCACTTTCCATCACATAAAGGCCACCCAAATTGAATATCATTTATACATTTAGGTTTTTTTGTTTTTGGCCATCGAGCCGCAAGGAAAAAACAATTGTGTGCTTAAATGGAAGAGTGGAAGTACTATTGCCAAAGAAAATTAAGGAATTCAGTTAGGCAATATTCATCTTACTTCTTTGCTTAATATGTCAAGACAAACTAACTATAGAAATGGTAATTAGATGTGATTTCCACTATCATGCCATTCCCATTGTTGTTGAAGATGATTCGGTTGTATTTGACATGTTTAAGAAGTTGGTTGATCTTCACAAACCTTTCCTCTTCCTCATTACATTTTAGTTCTTTTTCTGGTACGTTTCTTTTTAACACAAATAGTTTCATCGTTTTGTTTGTTTAGGTAAATCTACTCAAGTATAACAGCATTTCATCGGGGTTGTCTACCCTATGGAAAGAAAAAGGCCCTTCTTCCCTTTGGAGAGGTTGGTCTGGAAAGTTATGTGGATATGGTGTTCAAGCTGGTGGCAAACTCGGTCTTTATGAATATTTTAAGAGACTTTAAGCTAATATCTTGGTCAATTTTAACAGGACTTCCATATTCTTGTCAGCAATGCATCCGCTCAAATTTTTTCTGATGTAGCACTCTGTCCTTTTGAAGCTCTCAAAGTTCGTGTTCAAATACAGCCCCTTTTTGCTAATGGTTTGAGTGATGGATTTCCAAAAGCGTATAAGACTGAAGGATTCAATGGGTATATATCATTCTAATGAGTGATCTTAACTTTTTCCTTCTTTAATGATAGTTAATAGTCCATATTTTATTGCAGTTTCTGCAGAGGAATTTTTCCACTTTGGGGCCGTGATCTTCCATGTTATGTTTCTGCTTAACTGCATTGTTGACATATTTATTTGCTTGGAGAGGTTGACATTCCATTGATCAACTCTGATGTTTTATCTTCTGCTGCTACTGTATATTGTTCATGTCTTTTGGGAGCTTAATCCAAGGGAACTAGAAATCATGACAGTGGTATAGTGCCCAGTATTGCAATGTGCAGAAAACATGTGCTGACTTATCAGTGTAGCCAATCAGTTGGGTGCAATTGGCTATCAATAGCAATCATCTTGAATGAGAGTTGTTTATGTCTTTCGGCATCTTTAATTTTGATAAAAAAGTTTTACAACGTTTATTTACTGTTTTCCCCTTTTCTGTGACTTGCAGACTCTATGATCATATTTTCAATGTTTGACCACTCAGTGGACCTTATATATCAAAAAATTGATCAAAAGTGAAAAGAAGATTGGTTGAGTGTTCAACAGCTTGGCATGACATGTTTAGCTGGCTATGCAGCTGGAGCTATTGGCACTGTAATCTTCAATCCTGCTGACAACATTATTGCCACTCTCTACAACAGAAAGGCTAAAAATGTGCTGCAAGTAACGCCTATGAAAGCTTTTCTTCTTGATTTTTCTTCTTTTGGTTTAGAGCAAATGGCAATTGCATTAGTTTTGGCATCATTTATCCCAAGCTGTAAAGAAAATTGGGTTTCCTAATCTCTTTACTGGAAGCCTTCCTATTCGGATCGCAATTGTTGGACCTGTTGTTATGTTGCGGTGGTTTTTCTATGATACTATCAAAGCTCTGAATGGATTGTAAGTGCATTTTTCTTGTTCCTCAAAAGTAAAAATCAGTAACAACCGTTCTTATTGAAAAAATTATTTGTTGCAGTGTTGATGACATTTACATTAATTTTTTTTATTATTATTATTCTTTCTTCTAACCCAAATTATATATGAAGTTATGGAAGGCATACAAGTTGGGGGCTTTGCCGATGTGTGGAGGAAGCTAATTTATCAGCTTATGTTGATGGGAGTGAAAAACCACATTTCTATCCTGTACAAGTTCTGCATTTCAGAACTAAGGAAAATGCATCATCCTTGGAGAGATAACGGTGAAACTATACTTTTTCTCTAACATGGACACAATCTTCTTCTTGGGCCAGTTAACAAACTCGTTTCCCCTCGATATATTTATTTCATGCTTGCTTCTCTTCAAAGTGCTTCATAACTAGTAAAGCTGCTTTAAAGTTCATATTTTTGCGCTTCCGAAAATAGTAGCACAAATTCTCTATGGACTATTTATTAGAAAATGTGTATATATCTTTTCTCTGTAATAGGATGTCACATATTTTAATCTTTACTTCCATAATTTATTTAATCGTAGAGTTGTATGCAAGTAAATTATGAAAGCTTGCATAGGAGCAACTGCACAAAGTCCAAACTTTTGTAGATAACATTTTGTATGTAATTTATGAATGCTTTTTAGACTTGCTAAAGTGATTTTTTTACCAGTCTTTGAACATTAGAATGGATGATCCCAATCATCAATGCAGATTATATTTGTCCTTTGCATCCATGGTCAAGCATGTGCTATATGCAGCTGGCAAGTTATTGCTTGCATGGCTCTGAGAGTGATTGAAGAAACAATTGACACTGAAATTTGGAAGAAAAAGTTGCTTGTAGAAGTGGTTTGTGTCATGTTTGTTGGTATCGTGAATCTTCCCTGCTCTGATGCATCACATACATTACCAGTAGATTTTGATTCCTCTCTGCTTTTCTAAATAAAATTTTATCATTCTCTGTTGTGCCAACTTAATAGGATTTTAATCTTGTTCATATAGTTGAAAATTTCCCCTATGGATGCATACACCTCATTGTAGAGCATACAAAATTATATCAACAATCGTGATCGGGAGTGCATGTCTAGCAGACACAAGAGGAAATCTTCTCTCTTTCCCAAGTACTTGTATGGCATTACATTAGTATGTGGATCAGTTACAATTGTTATTTGCAACAGAATGTTCTGGGTTGTATTGCAGGGATAGACGCCGGTCATCTTAGGAGCCAAGCCTTTTTGTTGGTATATACATGTTCTCCGATTAAAGATTGCAGGAAAGTCGGTGATTGAATGGTAGGTAGTGAAGTCTTTATCTGCCACAAATTGACAAAGTTGTCCACTTCTGTAAGTCATTTTCGGGCATCAAAATTTGTAAAAATGCTGTTGGTACAGGACTGCCTTGTAACTATAATTTGTGTCACAAGATATCATGGTGCTCACATTGTCATCAAAAAGGACATGCAGTTCAATCTAGGACATGTTTCTAATTCTGGGAAACTTATTAAATGACCCTGCAGTTGTTAATTAATCTATTATGAATGCTTTCATAACCATAATCTTTTACACTTGGAACAAAAATGCAACCCCGATGGAACCTTTTCTCAACTGGCAACATTTAATTCTGATCAGCCTAATCAACTTCCCAGGCCGCCTCTTCTTTCTACCTGTTGTTTCCTGATCCTGTTTCGCCCAATATTGACCAATAAACCAACAACGGAGAGAGTTCAACTTTAGGGTTTGTAAGTGTAAAGATTAAACATCATGAAGAGTAATAGCTCTTATATGTTACGAATCATTAGGTGCTAATTAATGTATAGTGAAGACTACATGCCAAGAAAATTTGGGTGATTTATCTTTGTCAGAAGGAAAAATGGTAAAATATAAAGGAGGATTAGAGGATCGTTGAAAGATTCAAACTTTAAAGTGAACGATACAAAGTCAATCTTCTAGTTCTACCCTTTGCTTAGAATCCTCTCTGGCTGGCTGGAAAGACTAGAGAGAGTTCTACACGAGAAGACTAGAGAAAATTCCACATTTTGGATTTTACACTTTCAATAAAGTCAATACAAAACAGTATTTATCTCAATATAGTTTGGCACGTGGGAATCAAACCACCCACCCCAGTCAAACCATATTTGTTTGAACTGTCCTAAATTTAGCAATCTAGATTTTTTATCTGCCATGGAAACAAGCTGTAAGATTTTGACCGAGCATTTTGCAGACAAACTTAGACCCACTGTCTTTTAACCGCGCGTGCAATACACGTACCAATCAACCCACACGCATCAGAGCAAAAACTAACCCAATATTTGTTCCCTTGTTTCGTTATCTTTTCATTGTTTTGTTACAGAGAGAGACATTTTGGGATCTCCGGTTCTTCACTTCCATCCATCACTTCCTGGAAACCGAGTAGAACTATTTCTTTTATTTTTTTGGCCAAAAAGAACAGGAATCTTATAGCCTATTCATTGAACATCATGTTGTAGATGATGGCGACTTTGTGAAGCCGCGGTTAAAGAAAAGGAGAAAAAAAGAGAGACAAAAAAGAGTTAGCTGGTCAGCACTTCTATCCGATGTTTCTTGGCAACACCATGCTAGCAATAACTACAACAAACGAAAACAATTCATAGTTTTATTACAACTTTTGAAAGAATAAAAGATATCCAGCTGTTTTGCTATTGGATTATTTGAGATCCATTATCATCATCATCCAAAGTTAGACCTTTTGCTGCATCTTTGTGTCTTCGTTTATCATCCTTTCCATAACAGCTGGTAATAGATCCATTTTGTAGATGTATGTTCTATGCTTAAATTACTAACTGGGTACTTATTATCTCTGTGTTTCGTGATTGTACTGTGTTTCAAGATTTGTTCTTGGAAGTTGACTAGTAAATATGGAGTGTTTTTTTTTTCTTGATAACGTATATGGCAGATTATTCTCTGTGTTATCATAAAACATTCATTTTCATGATTCTCGACTTGGCGATTCTGTTATTTATCTTTTTTTTTTTCCTTTAAAGATGAGGAAAGGTATCGCTTTTTTTATTTTCTTTTGGAAAAAGAGGAAGCTTTAGGTTTGATCTAATATGAGATGCTTTGAGTCTCGGATTTATTGCTTCTGCATATTCCTTTTGTCATCTGTCAAGTTTCTAACTTGAGGTTTCTTGATTTATGTCAGTGTAATTAATGAGATATCGGCTATTGGATGAGGAAAAACGCCGTGAGGTAGAACTTCGATTGTTTGATGGGCAACACATGCCGTGGATCTTTTACAGGAAAACTCTATCAGGGCAGCAATCAGCCCGAAGACCATTCCACCAATTCCAAGCGTAACACGAACTCTGATCGTTCCAGTTCTGAATACTCTCCTTCTAGCTTGAAATCCCAACATCAAATTTCTCCATTTGCCAAAGAAAACCATAAGAAAGATAGTTCTCTACCTCAAATCAGCCCCTTCAAAAAAGATACTGTCATGAGGCGCGGTATTGATAACCAGACTTGTTATGTCTTAGGCCATAGGACTGCTAATATTCGCGATCTTTACACGTTGGGTCGTAAGTTAGGACAAGGACAATTTGGCACCACTTATTTGTGTACTGAGCTTTCGACTGGTATTGAGTATGCCTGCAAGTCAATATCTAAGAGGAAGTTGATTTCCAAAGAGGACGTGGACGATGTCAGGAGGGAGATTCAGATAATGCACCATTTGGCAGGTCACAAGAATATTGTGACGATTAAGGGTGCTTACGAAGATTCGTTGTACGTTCATATTGTGATGGAGCTTTGTGCTGGCGGCGAGTTATTTGATAGGATCATCCAGAGGGGACATTACAGTGAGAGAAAGGCGGCTGAGTTGACAAGGATTATAGTTGGGGTTGTCGAGGCTTGTCATTCACTTGGGGTTATGCATAGAGATCTAAAACCTGAGAACTTCTTGTTGGTTAACAAGGATGATGATTTCTCTCTCAAAGCTATCGATTTTGGGCTGTCAGTTTTCTTCAAACCAGGTAAAGGATGGCTGCTTTCTGCTATTTAATTATTGAGTTATAGAATGCTGAAACATGTTAAGGAAAGGGAAATTAGCAGAATGGTTGTCCTGGGGTCATTTTGTGATATGCTTGTATAAACATTTTCTTCTCTATTTATCGTGATCAATTGTTATTATTGGTCAAAATAATTTTGTTTGATATTGTGGATGCATATTTAAATTTGTTAGAATGGATTTGAGTCACTGCCTAATTATTGAATATGGATTTTGAAACACTAAAATGACTAAAACACAGCTGAAGTGTAACAGTTTTTGTACCTTTTCCTTGAAGTTAATACTAATGCTTAACAAGAAGCCGAAATCAATTTTATGAGGTTTTTTTTGCTCATGGTGTAATGGGACTTTTATGTGCCCCGAAATCAGTGCACTCCTGAATTTCTTTTCTGGTGCATCCTTATATGTCACTTTTTACTTTAGGTCAAAAATTCACCGATGTGGTGGGTAGCCCATACTATGTTGCTCCGGAAGTACTATTGAAGCACTATGGGCCAGAAGCAGATGTGTGGACAGCAGGGGTCATATTGTATATATTGCTTAGTGGAGTGCCACCATTTTGGGCAGGTATGCACCACTTGTTATGCTGCTGTAGGACAGAATGAGCTTTTCACTTGGTTTGCAGCATACTGAAGTGTTTCCTGTTTGGAGTTTAGAAACACAACAGGGAATATTTGATGCGGTGTTGAAGGGACATATTGACTTCGAATCTGACCCCTGGCCTCTAATATCCGACAGTGCAAAAGACTTGATTTGGAAGATGCTATGCTCTCAACCGTCTGATCGCTTGACAGCTCATGAAGTGTTATGTATGTGTAACCTACTCTGTTATTCTAATTGATCTTAGGTCATATTTTATCCTTGAAATTAGGGAGCTGCTCACTAGATTTGCCTTTTGTCTTCTTTGTCGTTCTCATTTCCTATATGATTGCTCAGTAGTGGCAAAATTATGTGAAGAGTGTAATAGCAGCTGAGTTAAACCACTTTAGCTGAAGTGATTATTCTTAAAGTTGGTTTTCTGTTATATTCGGGCAGCAATGTGTATTGATTGGGGTTTGCTGCCTTGTCATCACTTCCAAACAAGTAATCTTTCTAAATCAACTGTGTGATATATATAGCTCCTTTCTGCCGATAATTCCGTGCAGTAATTAGTAATTAGTACTATCTTTTGCATATGATTTTGCTGCTTTAGGGAATTGATAACTGGAAGATTCTGTTTAAGTTGGTATTACATAATTGTAAAGGTAGTTAGCTATCTGATTGCATTTCTCTTTCCTTTTTTTCAATTAAAAAAAAAATCTTGATTCCCACATGCTTCAATATTAAATTGAGATATATTCACTAGACCATTTTCTTAGCTTATCCTTAATTTTGGGATTTTGTGGCGAATAAATCTAGCATTAATATCATTCTTTTGAAAAAGTTTTGCTACTTTTAGGAAATTTTTGAGTATGAAAGATTCTAGCTTGGTAGGAATTCAATATATTTGTCAATATGGCATGCCATCCTCTTAATTTGATGGTTGTTTCTTTTAAATATATAGCTTTCAAAATTAAGTTTTCCCTGTCGTGTATTTAGGTCATCCTTGGATCTGTGAAAATGGAGTAGCTCCTGACAAGTCACTGGATCCAGCTGTACTTTCTCGCCTCAAACAATTCTCTGCAATGAATAAATTGAAGAAGATGGCTCTACGGGTAAGTGCAAGTGCATGAGCATAATTTGTGTACGCCAATTGGTACACTTATTGCAAAATGCACAATCACTTTTTCAAATTTTTTTGTGGAAGCATAAGAAAGTTTTGTATTTTTTTGTCTCTCACTACTGTTCCTGTGTTGTTAACCCTTCCAATTGGAAAGCTACTGACAATTAATTTTGAGTCATTTCCTTTTTGGTCTTTTCAATGATCAGGTTATAGCTGAAAGCCTTTCTGAGGAGGAGATTGCTGGTTTAAGGGAAATGTTCAAGGCCATGGATACTGATAACAGTGGTGCAATTACATTTGATGAACTCAAAGCTGGTTTAAGAAGATATGGCTCGACCTTGAAGGATATAGAGATACGCAATCTTATGGATGCGGTAAGAATGCATGAGCTTGTATGTGTGCATGTTCACTTGCGCGCATGTGCATTTTTTTTTTGTGTGTGTGTGTGTGTGTGTGTGAGAGAGAGAGAGAGAGAGAGAGAGAGAGAGAGATGTGATTAGTGTTGTTTTCGATAACGATTAAATTTCATATTTCTTCATCACATTTTTTTCGGGGCCTTCTCTCTACTTCTCTTTTCCTTCATCCCATATTTCCCTTTTATTGACCTATGTGGTTATTGTGAATATTCTGTCATCACATTGTTTGATTATATTCTAATTAGCCAAGCAACTTTTATTTTTCCCAGGCTGATGTGGACAATAGTGGAACAATAGACTATGGGGAATTTATAGCCGCAACAGTTCACCTAAATAAATTAGAACGAGAAGAACATCTTATTGCAGCATTCCAGTACTTTGACAAGGATGGGAGTGGTTATATTACAGTTGATGAGCTTCAGCAAGCTTGTGCCGAACATAACATGACAGATGTTTTCATTGAAGATATAATCAGAGAAGTTGATCAGGATAATGTAAGCTGTGTAATTGATCACCTGTCTTTATGTTTTTCCTTTTTCCAAATTTTAGATACTGATTGTAATATTTTCCATGGTATCAAAAGTAAAATATTCCCTATATGTATCATCTCAGGATGGAAGAATTGACTATGGCGAATTTGTTGCCATGATGCAAAAAGGCAACATGGGAGTGGGTAGAAGAACTATGCGAAACAGTCTGAATATGAGCATGAGAGATGCACCAGGTTCCCAATAGCTTTCAGTCATACGTATTATGTACAGGTATTTTTCGGAATATAAATATTTCTTTCATATGTTTCCTTGTAATGACTGCAAAAATTTTCCAGTCTTTCCCAGTTTTGAGATAATATCTCTGAGAAAATCAAAAAGTTTGGCTGCTGTAGTCAATAAAATTTTGCAAATGAATGGTGGAAGATTCGAACTAGCCAGATTATAATAATTTGATTCTTGTTTTCAGCTGATGGATAATTTTCAAAATGCAGTGAAAATGGCTTATATCCATAGATATGCTTCTCAAACTATTGTTATCTGTACTTGCATATTATATTCTGACTTGACATATTTGCTGATTGCACAGCAAACCAGAAGAGGATGATTGGTGATGATGCTCGGAAACTTTCTTAGGTCTCCGAAAATTATAGACTAAGAGAGATTCTATGCTTGAGTTGTCAATAGACGTTAGCAAGTTTGCTGTATGACTGAACAAAATGGTGGTAAGCTTAGTGAACCAGATATGAAGTGATTACTTTATTGAAGTTACTGAATTTGCAGTGTTTTTCTTATCTGATGTTCTTCTGTTAGTTGAAGTAAATGGATCTGTGCCCTGAACAAATCGAGAAGCTAATTTGTATGAACTGTAAAAGCGTTACAAATTAATGATTTTTCATGTCAGTGAGCCCTGAAATTACGTATTACATAATAAAGGAAATAGAAAATGCAGCAGAAAAGCACCTGTAGGTAAAACCATTACTAATTTGACTTGGCATCTCTTCCAGGCTTCTGTGATAGTTTCCAGATGTGAAAATTAAGTATGAAAGTGGAAGGTTAAAGGTGCTGGAAAATTGAATTTGGAAATGCAACTAATTCAACATATGCAAATGGATTCCATTTCTGGTAAAATATGTGTTATTGTCCCTGATGAAAAACCAAGATTATGGATACGTTCACATCAGAGCTTCCCGTTTGCAGTCTAATATGGCTAATAAGAACTAGAATACTGATCAATGGCGCCCCTTCTCTTGTACTGAATTTGTAATCACTTGCTATACACCATTCAAAACCGCAGTTTCTTGGGCTACTGAAGTTTCCTGAAGAAAGATTATAAAAAGGGAACATGTCAAAACAAGCACAAAAATTAAAAGAAAGTGACGATAGTTTATAAATTAGGAGATCAATGAATCTATTATTTTAAGTTCGATATTAAATCTTATAAATTAAGTTGCCTTTAACTTTGTGTCGCTGGAGAAGATGCATCTTGATGTGATAGCATGCTCATGATCGAACAACCATCCGGCTTCAAATAATGTTTCACCATCTTCACTTTCTTTTATTGAACACCATAGTTGCCGTGGAAGCAATACTAGATCACGCTCATCTCTTGTTGATTTCTGCATACAGTCTCCTGAAAGTGGTTGGATAAGATCCTGGAGATTTGACAAGAAGTTTACAGCAGATTCCAATCAGCCCAGAAAGTAACATTTTGACAGAGAGTGAAAAATCCAGAAACTGAAGCAACAGACGAGAATGAGTTGTTAAGCATATCAGTATAAGTGTGTGGGAACACAAAGGGAGGAAAAACAGAAAAATTGAAAAGAACTTCTAAAAATCTATTCTTTGATAGCTAGTACAAGACGATAACATGATAACTGAAGTCACTTGTACCAAGGCATTAATGATCTCCCATTCTTCGAGAGGACCGAGGGCAAAAGCAAAAACCTAAGCAATGGAGGTTAGATAGTGACTGAAGAAAATGATGATTATCCTCACTCTATTAATGATTATGGCAAAGCTCATAAGGATGTTTGCTTTCTCCCAATCATGACCTTGTTAGCCACATCAATTTCCACAAGATTGTTCTAAACTAACAAATATATCCACTTCATTTTGTTCTTGGAAACTTGTTTCATTAACATTCAAGGAACTATCTTAGAAGTGCATAATTAGGACTGGATATTTTAGGGCGCCGTTCTAAATAAAAATCAAAAAGCAGCAATCATATATTTCCCAAAACGATTTACATATCTGAGTAGTCTTTATTGATGCGGGACTCTAAATTCATAGAAAATACTAACAGAACAGAAAGCAGATTAAAAAAAAAAAAAAAAAAGAGCAAGTATTCAAAGTTCTGCAAATGACTTATTTGAGAAAAGCAGAAGCATTTGATCCATATTGCCATCACAGAAAATACTAGCCAAAACAAAAGGAGGAGGAAATTCAATAACTCACACATTGAGAACTGGTAAAACTGGCAATAGCACAAGGCCCCTGCCAAACCCCAACGACCTCTGAAGCTTTCAAAGCATCTGTAGCTGCAAAAGCCGAATCGCGAATAGCACATCCCCCAAGCTGATCACCATTTCTAAATGGTCCATACCACTGCTCGCAAAAAACTCTAAATTTATCCAATACCACCTTTTTATCTTGTACGCGGACAACCTGAATTATCCTCACACGGGATTCTCGATCCTTAGGATTGATCAAGCAATGTTCCAACTCAAATAACTTAAACATATCATTATCCCCAACTGGCCAAACAGCTAGATAACATCCATTAGATTGATATGCAAAGGCGGAAACTTTATTATCTACACCTCCAACGTTTCGCTCGTCAATGCTATATTGTGTTGCAGCATCTGCTTCGCATCCAACAGTTGGAAGTAGTTTTATTGATTTGTAAAACATAATATTCTCCTCTGGTTGAGCAAGTGTTGGGCACTGTGTTTGCCAATCGAAAACCTTAACATCCCACTCTCTGTAAGTTTCAGGAACAACAAATTCTGGAAGTTCAATTGGGTTTCCTTCTCTTGTGAAATCTGCCCCAAATCCGTCCCATTCGCCAGCAACATTTTTGGCAAATTCTGACCATGCTTTAACATATTAAAATGACACTAAAATTAGATGAAAATTGCAATTTTAACGTCAAATATACTTGCTTGCATCTTCCATTTGTATACAAACATAACAAGTAAGCCGAAAAAGAAAATGAAAAAGAAAGAGGAACTTACAAGTATTTGTGGGAATGGTAGAGGGATTGGAGCTTTGAACATCAACATTTGAAAAGCTGGTTTTGGCAATACAAGATACGGGTGAAGTTCGAAGGTGAAATTGATTGGTGGGTTGCAGATGAACAGGATAGAAATTGGATTTGGAATGTTGACGATGTATGCTGGCAAGCTTTAGTAATGGAAAACTGAGGGAGTTTAAGGTTCTGTTCTGAGAGATTATGCTGTTAGCTGCTAACGCCATTGATAAAATCACTTCTCCCTCCAGAAAATCCAGTTATCTGGGAAAAAGTGAGTTTTGAGTTTGACAGCTGCAAGAGCATCAACATTTAGTGGCCTGGAAGAAGATTGGAGAAAGGAAAGAATATTCTCGATTTGATTCAGAAATTGACAGAACGATTGGATGAAATTTGGGTCAGCTTCCAAGCCCAACTCAACAAATGTACTTCTCTGTTTCTGGTCCGAGTCTGACAAAACGTCTCTGGACTCTAACTAAGCCAAATCCAACAAATGGATCATTTTTTTTTATTTTTTATTTTTTTCCATATTTCTGCTTACGGATGAAATCCTAAAATGAACACTATTCTAAATGAAAAAGGGAGAAGAAAAGAAAAATGTGACTTGTTATAGTTAGGTTTGTTGAGATCAATGTCATACAAAGGATTAGTCAATTCTCAACTACCCTCGTGCATCACTTCACTTGCTAGTTAAGCATAAATTGCACGTTATTTTTTACTCTCATTTTTCATCTGCTTTTGCTTACACGAAGGAACTTGAAAAGTAACAAGTTTGGCAACCGTGCTTCTTGGATTTTAATCTCACAAATATTAACCACAGAAGCACTTCATTTTATTCTTGTACAACCGAAGAATTGGGCGTATTCCCAAATGGACAATAATAATAAAAGCTGGCAGAGAGTTGAGGATAATCAACAAGGCCAGGGGACCAGCTACCTACTGATGCATCCAGACAGCCTCTTCTTGTACTCTTGCTTGCCAGTGCCAGCGGCCATTTCCTTTTGTCTCAACTTCTGTAACTTTTCCCACCTCCTCTCTTCCCTCTGTTTTCTTACGCGAGTGTTTAACAGTTAAAAGTTCAGAAGATTATACTGCAAATTCATGCTCCATCGCCAAAATAATCTCATACACATACCGCCGTGGGGATAATCCGTGTTCAACATAGTCGAACTCACAACTGTATTAGTATTAGTCCACTGCTTTTCTTTCTGTTTACAAAATGAAAGATTTGAATTGATTATGCACCGACACTTTCTTCTTAAATCGAGGAGTTGATTCCAATTCCAAATCCACTTAAATCACAATCTTTCTAAGATAACCGACAGCCCCCCCCCCTCCACGGCTATGCCTTGAACTATCGTCATGAATATATTATACCTTTTATCTAAATTTTTCCATTGACTTGTACCAGTCGGACAAACTTTCTCCAAAGAAGCAAGCAAGCTTACCAAAATTCTGGCATCATTTGGTTGGTGTACAATCATGTTGGTCCTGCCTGGCAATCATTGCTATTGAACTTTATTCTATGTCACCGACGATTACGGTTCTCCTCGCGTTAACACTTGCAGAAAATAATTTTAGACACACGGAAGCAGCCGCGTTATTACATACCAGTATCGTTTGTTCTTTCAATTACACAGTCAAGCCAAGCCATGATGGTATAGGCTATCTAAAATTAGTTGAAAATAAAATTACCCTTCAAACTCAAGATTAGATCCAGGAAACAACATTTAACCTTGTATTACATTACAAAGATATATGAAACAGGAACAAAAATAAATAAATATAATCAAATAACAAGAACAACAACCAATCATATTTACTAACAAAAGCAAAATTAAAACTGTCTAAACATAGTAAAATTTAGCCAGTTGATTCATGGATTCATGCAGTTGTATAGAACAGATCCAGCTGCTAATCCACGAATGTTGTTTAGTCGACATTGTTGTTGATGAGCCCGGATGCAGATTTAGATCTCTTCTCGTCTCCAGATCATAAAACTCACATATAGTAGAAGAACAGAATAGTACTGTAATTGCAGCACGAATATTCAATACTTTCCAACATTTAACAAAAATTTAACATTGCATGCAAAAAAAAAACTCTATCCCTTTCTTCCATCTGAATCTTGAATTCTTATTGTTCCACCTCCATGCATTCTCACGGCAGACAGTTCGAACATTTGTCTTGAAACCCCTTCCCATTTTCGAAATTCTTGGAGTAATCGAAAGAGCTGTACTTGCAGGTTTGGGGAAGACCAACTTTATCAGATCCCATGAGTTTTCTAATCTCAGACCTGACCTTGCAAAAGACATGCCTCCAGCTACCTTTATTGTGGCAGCCGAGAATTCTTGTTTCTTCCTCGTTCATCTCCAGATCCTGAGCAAAGGTTGGTTTTTTCGAGAGGATCCAAGTCCAGCCCCAGTCGCACCATTTTCTTATGGAAGTTCCCGCGTATTCTCCCATGGCGGAAACGGATTTAGATCTCTGAAATGCCCATGAAGTTGTTTGCGAAGAAATGGGCTGGATCTTCAGCGACAGCGAAGACAGTCGTCGACGCAGGCCCGGTTGCTGCTCATTGGATTCTGTCCGCGAGACGGGGAGAGAATCGCTTTTCGGCAAGAAAGTTTTCTTATGAATGCTGTGAACAATGGAACTCATTGTGATGCGATGAAGAGACTTAGCAGCTTAGCCTTTCCTAGCCGCCTAGCAGAGAGATGCAATGCAGTTCAGGTATTAGAGAAGAAAAACAGCGGGTGTTCGCAGCTCCATCACAGGCTGTTTATTATTATTATTATTATAACTATATTGTGGTGGGAACATGGTGGTGGGCTCCATCATTTCTATTCAGCAATTCATTTATTTTCGACTTCTCGGAAAAGCACTTTTGAGAATTTGACGAGAAGAAGTTAACTTTTTCCTCTGGCTAATGATTTTAACTTTTTTTTAATTTAATAATTAAAATCTCATTTCATTTTTTAATTAGGTGTTGATTAGCTGTTAATCAAGTTTAAGCCAAAAACAATGCCAACAAATGCATCTTCATGGGTGGTATATATTCATTCATTAATCCCCCCCTTATGACATTATTTCACATGTTTTCAAATTAATTATAATTAAAAATATTATCATGTATTTAATGTTGTTTACAAAATAATTCAATGTATAAAAGTAATATTGTAACTTGAATTTTAATCTTAAACTATTATAAAATTATGTCAAGCGTTATAAAATATTATTTTTGTATTTAAAATTAATATTATGATATTTACATAATAAGAATGCTTAACTTGCGATAAATTGGAGGGAGTAGTTGGAAAACAAAAAAGCCTGTAATTTCTCGTGGCTCGCCCATTTCTAGCTGTCGGTTGTGAAGTATGGATCTGTTTACGGTTTACCATCCCTTCTTTATGGGCTATCTTGTGGGCCTTTACGACAGAATAAAAATGGGCTCAACACTGCATTTCATGGGCCTTCAACCATGGTAAATTTTTGTTAATTAAACAGAAAACAATATCAGCTTTCCAGGTTGATGGATTTGAGTTCGAGATCTTGGCTACGACTGACGAAATCATAATACTGAAATTTTCACGAAATTCAGAGATCTCGGAGCATCGAAACTGTGTCCGATGGAATACAGGAAAATCAAGGACGAGGTAATAATTTTCCATTTCTCTGTCTCTTTGTTTTCCACTTGTTCCGATTTTAACTGTGAATTTTCAATGGACTTGCAGGATGACGGCGGAGGTGGCGGTAATAGCGATGACATCGAGAGCTTGAGAGGAAAACCTCTTTCAGCTCGTATGTTTTTTTTTTTTTTTTAAATTTATTTTTGGTAAGGAACTAAAGATCAAAGTTTTCATTGCTTTCGGCTTATTTGTTTTTTTAACTGAAATACAGTTACTGTGAGTAATGTGGCTTCAAATTCTGGTGAATTGGCCAAGTGGAAGCGCAAGTAAGTGGGATAGATTTGGTTTTTGATGTAAAATTTTTATTTTTCGAAAAACAAAATGTTTCATTTCAATAGGAATGAGCTTGAAAATGGATATTTGTTTTGTCACAGGTCAGTTGTTACACTTGCATTGACTGTTCTTACGAGCTCCCAAGCAATATTAATTGTCTGGTCTAAGAGAGCTGGCAAGTATGAGTATAGTGTCACCACAGCTAATTTTTTGGTGAGGAATACGCATATGTAATGTACTGCTGTTAAATATCACTTTTTTGCTTGAATGCTGATTGACGTTGACATTTCATTTGCTCTTTGTGGAAAATTAGGTGGAGACTTTGAAATGTGCATTATCACTTGCTGCCTTGGCAAGAATTTGGAATAGTGAAGGTGTTACTGACGATAACAGGTTTTTATTTATTTTTTTCTTTTTTCTCTTTTCTGTTTTGAACCTTTTTGGTTTCAAATTTTTTTATTTATTCTTATGTTTGTTTTTAAAATTTGAAAGATATGCAGAAAATTTATAGCATGATCTTGCTGAGTCAGAGTTATCATTTTAAAAACTTTGTGATGGTGTTGCTAATTTTCACTTGCCCAGTGATGCAACTCTTGGTACAATCATGTAAGCTTATTGTAATTCTTATTCCCATTTTTATCCTGCTATCGAAATAGGTTAAGCACAACATTGGATGAAGTTATTGTTTACCCAATTCCTGCAGTACTTTACCTCATCAAGAATTTGCTTCAGGTTGGCTGTGGTTGTCTGTTATAAATAAGTATTATTCACTGTCGTTTTCTTTTAACAAAATGTTATTTTGGTTTATATTTTATGTTGCAGTATTACATCTTTGCGTATGTGGATGCACCGGGTTACCAGATACTGAAGAACCTGAATATTATCAGCACTGGTGTTTTATACCGAATTATACTTAAGAAAAGGTAGTTTTTTTCCTGCGTTGCGCTTTGCAGTTAAAATTGATAAGAAATCACCTGTTTGTTCAAGTCTTCTGAGGAAAAAGCCACTGTTTACTTGTGCTAAAGGTGCTTCTTACTAAATGAGTTCTTGCAAGAGTCTAACTAGGTATATCTAACTTGTATTTTGTTTCCAGGTTAAGCGAGATTCAGTGGGCAGCCTTTATTCTACTATGTTGTGGGTGCACCACAGCACAGCTGAACTCTAAGTAAGATTGATCATCAAATTGGTCCACAGTTTGACTAATTTATGTATAATTCTATCTATAAACCATTAACTAGGAATTAAAATCTCCAATCTGTTATCATGCATGAGTATCAGGGATTAGGAAACATTCCAATATATACAGCTGTTTGCTTCAAATTTTATTACTTCAAATTATATTGTTTTTACTGAATTTATTTTACCATGCCTTAGATTTATGTTCTTTTGGCAGCTCAGATCATGTCCTTCAAACACCTTTGCAAGGTTGGATGATGGCCATTGTGAGTAGCTAACAAACTTGAGGCTCTTAATCCAGTGGAAGTAAGAAGTTTAAAATGAGTTTCATAGCTTAATATTTGCTCTTATAACAGTTGGTGATTCATTTTGCAGGTAATGGCACTTTTAAGTGGTTTTGCTGGAGTATACACTGAGGTGAAATTTTTTAATTACACTAATGTGCTTTATTTAGTGCTTGTATTATTTCCTCAGCAATCATAACTTGGACAAAATAGATATATCTTTCAATAGTATGTCAAGGATTCTTCACAAACAATGAGGAAAAATCTTGATTAGGTTCGGAACTCCATAAATGCATGGTGCATTCCACATTGTAATGATCTAGAAAGTTCACTTTTAACAGTATGTTTCATTTTCTCTGGCAGGCTATAATTAAAAAGCGACCTTCAAGAAACATTAATGTGCAAAACTTCTGGTTGTATGTCTTTGGGATGATCTTTAATGCTGTTGCAATAGTGATTCAAGATTTTGATGCAGTCATGAACAAGTAATTCTTCTACTGATTATGCTCTTACAGTCAGTCTGCCTCTCTCTTCGTCCATGTGTCATTGTGTGTATCAAAGTGCAACTAGATTACTAAATAATGGATTGACCATGCCTAGATATCTCAAAGTTATACGTAGTTTACAAGCGATCCATTTTTTGTTCAGGGGGTTTTTCCATGGGTACTCATTAATTACAGTTCTCATGATTCTTAATCATGCACTCAGGTACTTTTCGCCTCTTTTATGCCTTCGTTAACTCTAGTAGTTACTTGTTTTCCCTTTTACGTTCTATTGTGCATTGGATACTGCAGATCTTGAGCTCCAAGTTTCCCTTGGTCAATTTCCATCTGTTGACTTGATACTGTTTGCATGATTAATTATTTATTTTTTCCCAATGCAGTGGAATTGCTGTCTCCATGGTAATGAAATATGCAGACAATATTGTGAAGGTAAGCTAGATACCTTACTTTTGTGCTAAGTCCGATCTTCTAATCTGCCGTGTTACTCAAATCTGTTGAATAGTTCTCTGTACACTGGATTATTCAGATTTAGTACCTTATTGCAATGACCAATTTCTTATTCTTCAGAGCATCTTATTTGAGGAAGTTATGGCTGATAATCAATAATGCATCAGCAGGTTTCTTGTCCCAATATCTGAAGTTTTGATATTGATTTAGTTTCAAAATGTTGTGCAGGTGTATTCTACTTCTGTGGCAATGCTTCTTACAGCTGTTGTTTCCGTGTTCCTTTTTGGATTTCATCTTTCCCTTGCCTTTTTCCTTGGTGCTACGTAAGTTAACTTTCAGCATATGCTATTACTTGCCACAATTGTGATTTCAGTTTAAGAATTTTGACCTCCTCTTGTCCTGCAAGAATGGCCTTGGCATCGATGGTCCTGCCCAGCTCAAAGTCAAGATATCAGAAATTATTAACCATAAAAACAGAAATCTAGATACTTGATGATTCAATTGGTTCTTTTGACATCACATTTTTGGTCTTAGATTTCAAAATTTGCTGCAGTCCGTGCTTGGGGAAACAGCATTCGCTATTTCTACTCATTTACTAGTCTATTGTGTTTCCAGTGTTGTCTCTGTCTCGGTATACTTGCATTCAGCCGGAAAACTCCAAAGATAGGGGGGCTTTGTCTTGCTGCCTGCCCAACTACGCTATAGCAGTACGCTTTCATTGTGTTTGCAATGTTGTTGCCATTCTCAGTAAAGTAGCATTCTGTCGGGAAGCCACAAATGCATTGGTTACTTCCTCTTGCTGCTGCCTGCCCAATTGCACTGTCAATCTAAAGGCCAATCTCCTGAGATTTTTTGGTTCTTTCTTCCAATTTATTATACTGGATTCATCAAATCAAACTCAATATTATATACGTTATATTTTCACCTTTTTTGTAATTTTTGTTACAATTAGTTCAAGAATGATAACATGGACATGGAGATAATTGTGTCTGAATGGGATGTGGTGACTTGTTACATTTGTAAAAGACATCCTTGATTAAGTATACTCGAGCAGTGTAATCTGATGTTTTGTTTACAGCACCAGCACCCGAAAGCAGAATTGTGAAAATTAAACAAAAAAAAAAATTACTGGGATCTGCATGGAACATCCGATCTCAGTATTTCTAATCCAGGGCTGTGGTTATATTTCCCTATCCTCTGGTGCTGATGATATCAGGGTTGCAACTTTCTCTTGATTAAATGAACGTGCTTGGGACAAAAGCCTGGCAAAATTAAACCAAACCGAAAAGACTCAATATTCCAGAAACTAAAAACAATTCAATTTCGACCTATTTCACTTTAAAGCAACATGTGAAAAAAAATCTGTATAGCTTTCACCGTTTCCTCCCTTGCATCAACTCGTCTATGCTTCTCACTTCTGTTTTGATCATCCAAATAGTCTCCTTTGAAATGGCTCTCTTTTCTCATTCCAAGTTCGTACTTCTTGCCTATCTGTCTTTATCTCTTTCTGTATGCTCTGGTCTTGCTCATGATTTCTCCATTGTGGGTTATTCACCAGAGCACTTGACTTCTATGGGTAAGCTGATTGAGCTGTTTGAATCATGGATGTGTGGCAAAGCATACAAATGTATAAAAGAGAAGCTGCATAGATTTGAGATATTCAAAGAAAATTTGATGCACATTGATCAGAGAAACAAAGAGGTTAGTAGCTATTGGCTTGGGTTGAACGAGTTTGCTGACATGAGCCATGAAGAGTTCAAGCACAAATTTAGGACCGAAACCTGAATTCCCCAGACGAGGACAATCTTCTGGCGAGTTTAGTTACCAAGATTCTGAGGCTTTGCCAAAGTCCGTTGACTGGAGGAAGAAAGCAGCTGTTACACCGGTCAAGAATCAAGGTTCATGTGGTATGTCTAGAAAAAATCCTATGCATTTCTGCGTGTGTTTATGTTCTTTTTGATGATTATTATACAGTTAGTCAAGAGTAATTAAAAAATAATGCAAATGCAGGAAGTTGTTGGGCATTTTCAACTGTTGCAGTGGTGGAGGGCATCAATCAGATAGTCACAGGAAATCTTACTTCATTGTCCGAACAAGAGTTGATTGACAATGGCTGCAATGGAGGTCTGATGGATTATGCATTTGAGTACATAGTCTCTTTTGGTGGACTCCATAAGGAAGATGATTACCCATATCTTATCGAGGAAGGATCTTGTGAGGAAAAGAAGGTGAAAAAAAACTTTTATCTGAAACTTTTCTATGTCACTGTCAGTGCCACTGGAATAGCAATTTTTTCATTAATCAAGTTTATTTGATATGTTTTAGGAGGAGATGGAGGTAGTGACAATCAATGGTTACCAAGATGTGCCAGAAAATGATGAACGAAGTCTCTTGAAAGCACTCGCTCAGCAACACGTAAGTGTAGCTATTGTAGCTTCTGGCAGAGATTTCCAATTTTACAATGGGGTAAGTAATCTTATCTCACTCGAGATCCGAATACATGTTGCATTCCCCAACAAAAGGATTTGCAATAATGAATAGCTTGCTTTTGCAGGGTGTATTCAATGGTCTTTGTGGAACAGAGCTTGACCATGGAGTTGCAGCAGTTGGTTATGGAACATCGAAGGGGTCAGATTTCATCATTGTGAAGAATTCATGGGGATACAAATGGGGAGAGAGAGGATACATCGGGATGAAGAGAAACACAGGAAAACCTGAAGGAATCTGTGGCATCAACAAGATGGCTTCATATCCCATCAAGAAGTAAAGAATTGCCTGGTTTTTTGCTTTCCACGAAGACTTTCTTTTCATTTCGTTTCCTTTCAGCTGTTTCGTTCTGAATTCACAAAATTTGTTACGAGTACTGTCTTCAATAATAAATACCATGACTTAGTATTTCTTTCCCAAGACCAACTGCTCCATAAAAATATAAAGACAAAATTCTATCTCCAGACGAGCATATGTCCATTTCTGAGAAAAGCCATATCATTCTCCTAATTGTTAGTAACAGTTGTATAGGGCTACACTGCTTGCAGTTGTACTGTATAGTTCCCTAACGTTCACGTTACAATTTTCAACTCTTCTGATGTAACTTTCAAGTCTTTCATGGGTTATCCTTGAAAACGCAAAGAAAGTTGAGAAATGCAGTGAAAGAATTGAAAATGACACGGAAAAATTGGTAGGGCCACATGCACCACAACATGTTAGAGAAGGATGCTTGCTACAGAAAAACAAGTGCCCCTGGAGACAACATTTTAACTTGAATATAAAATAATTATATTATGTAGTGGAAATTCATATTTAAAAAAATACAATGCACCGGATCTCACAAGCGCAGCAAAATGTTCAGTCGGGCGCATATCTACAAGTTTCAGTTCCATTATTGAATGGAAGGATGAAATTTAACTTTCATCCTTGCCTCGTGCTATGTGCACTGGATGATTGACAATTAAATTGGTCAAGGAGTACACGCAAAGCATCAACATTAACTTGAGATTTCATTGTATTTGAAGACACAGTCGTAAAGCCGTCCTTCCAGAAACTGGGCAACCTCTGGATGTTTCACCTGCAATAAAGATGAGTCAAAAAAAAGATAAATGCACAAAATCACTAATAATTCATAAAGCAAATTCGAGAAAAAGCAATAACAAAAAATAATAATAATAACCCTTACCATCCCAATCTTAAGGGAATCACATTTGAATTGAGCATACAGATTCATTTGAATCCCACGACCCTGCCAAGAGCAATCAATATTTAAATTATTGTTGGAGAATTTGACATTTGAACCAGTACTGACATCTAGCTCATTGGTACACAAGGGAATATGTTACATATTGGCATTTTGGGTTGTAATTTTTGAACATTCTTAAAAACACACAAGGTAATGAACCAAGCCTCAACCGCAATCATTGGCATCTTGAAAATGTTAGAACATACCATGCCTTCCAAGATAACCAGGTCTGCATCACTCACCAGGCATGCAAGCTCTTGTGACACGCTTGAAAGATCAATAACCTACAAGAATTTCAAAATGAATGAGGCCATTACAATACACCAAAAAGCAATCATCATACACTTAATTGACAAAAAAAAAAAAATAGCACTTTCATTTCTTACCGGCAAATCATTGTCAGAATTGGCAATCAAAAGATTTGAAGTATCAACACCCAATAGCTGCCCATTTTCATCCTTCAATTGTAAGATTAGCACCACATTAGAGCAAACCAAGAATAAGAAACAATCATAAGTCTTAGTTTTTCTTTTCTACTTAATCACCTTTGATATAATCTCAATCAGTTCCAGGTAGGTTACATCATTAATTGAAGGTAAATCATTAGCAACCAACACAACCTGTATGGAGAAAAAGTGAAAGATCATGAAAACATGTAGACTTTCATCTAAATAACCGGAAAGAGAGTAAATAAGGAATGGGCAATTTCAGCTTTAAAGGCTTATTGATAAGCTCCATTATAATGCTAACCCAAAATTGAAATCTAACTGATATCTGACGAGCAACGAGACTTTTAAGGCAGTGGGCAATAAGTATAGTTATATGTATCAAATATTAATTACATAACAAGAAGCACCTAACAGATATACATGTATTGAACATTAATTTAAGAAAAAAAAAACCCAATTTTTGTTAACAACAACCTTAAGAAAAAATATTACATTGTTATAAATTCTGAGGTGCTTCATGTCCTTTCTGCTTGAATAAAATGCTGATTCAGAAAGGCTGATGGTATCACTTTTAAAGCTAGGCAGTACTCATTGGAAAACTTTTTAATAGAGAACTTTTAGGCACTTGACTGCAAAAGTCAGTTGCATAGCAACTAACATAGCTGAATATGAAAGCAAACCCTAGTTCCACGTTGGAGTAATTCTCTTGCAAAAGGCAGAATACCCAAAATTATATCCGCACCTGAATTATCAACAAAAATGGTAGTCTAACACGCACAACAATATAACTCATTACAACATGGGACAATATATCATAGCATTGATTATTTCTCTCTTTTATTAAGAAAAATACTCTCAAAGACGTGAAATCTTTGAAAAAGAATATCATGCAAAATAAACCACAAAAGAAGCTTGCCTTTTCCAAGTTTTCTTGCTCCATTTCACTTTAAAAGTGTCCAAGTGGTCAATAACCCAAGGCTGGGGGACAAGATTCTGACAACTAGCCAAAAAGGACATACCATCCCTAGAGAAAACCTCAGCGAGCTTCATAAAAAAAAAAAAAGAGCATATGATAAGCTATTAACTGCATAATAATTTAATCAGCTACCATGATGAGTGACAAATTCTCAGACAAAAAAAATAACATGTTCACAAAACATTCTCATAGCCATGAGATAAAAGATTAACCTACCTGTGCAGAACCAAGATCAAATATATTTCCCACAAATATTCCTCACACCAGATTCACTAGACAATTGCCTTCATTTTCAATAGCATCATTGAGACGAATAACATCCCCAAATAAGGATATAGCCTTTGCATTCTCTTCATCCTATGGCAATTTGTCACAGAAAGCTACATTCTTTAAGCAAAAACCAAAAAAACAAAAAGTAGGATGGACTACTCCACTGACTCCCTCTGCATCTATTCTGTTGTTTGACAGGCCAGCATTCCTAGTCAGTCAACAGAAAAGTTCAGGAGAATCAGGCTATGGCTCTCACATACCACTGCAGTTTGTCCAATCCATTTCGTTTCAGTCATCAGAATCAGATATTTTTATGTTACCATTCATTTCATTTGCATGTAAACTCTATAGGTATCGGCAAGTGAAAGAAAGACGTAAAGTATAAAAGTTTAAGATACACCTTGACTTTCTTGAATATATCCCTGAATCCCAATTCTCTAAGGATTTGCGCACAAATTAGGCAAAGAAGCCTAAATATCCCTGATCAGAGAAAATTAAAGAAGGAAAAAAGTTAAAGACTCTCCACACTACACCAATATGCAAAATCACCCTGAAAATTATAAAATGAAGTGGAAAACAACATCCCAGAGCTTGACTTACAATGCAATTAGGTGTTCCAGCATGACTTTCTGGATCTTTCTTAAAGTCCTCAAGTATCTCCAAATACCTTTTGCAAATGAAAACAATAATGCTATCAAAATTTGGATGGCACATATAATAATAGCATGACAGGTAAACTCATCCCAATTCTTGAGACATCTAAGGTATAAACATCTACTTCAAGAACCTATTTTCCAGGAAAAATGAACATTTAAATGTCACAATGTGCTAGACTGCATTAGAAACTAACCAATGATTCAAGTTCACCACTGCATAATTTTTGTTAAAAGAAAGAATTTGTTTGCTTAAGAAGCAAAAAGGAAACTCAGAATCAGCCAGTACTATATACCAACAAGAGTAACATAAGCATGCATATAGTAAGGATGATAATGTTTTCACTTTCAAAATTCACATTATTATATCACATTTGGTAAATCGGAAAATTTCATTTTTCAACTCATAGAACTCTTAATATTCTATCTCAAATTCAAACAATATCTCACATTGCAGACATAAAAAACAAAAAGAGATAGAAAGAAACATAGATCCTAAGTAAAACCAGATAAATACTGAAAATTGTAAGTTAAAAACCAACCTTTGAGCAAACTTTTCAGCTCTGACATGAGCATCAGTGACGGTAGAATCACTCTCAGCTCGTTTCCTGCAACAAAAAAAATTGAAATAAACTGGTAAGAACAAGAAAAAAAATCTAGGAGAAGCCAAATAAAATCAAATAAAGGGTTGAAAATTGTGACTTGAAAGAAGGGATGGAATTGAGGAAGAGGTCGATCCAAGCAATCTCAGTCGGGGTTGCTTTTTTGGGATAGTCAGTTGGGAATCTGAATGGAACGGTGCATGCCCTGTAGTTTGATTCGCTCGGAGTCGGAAGCATTGGGAACGGAACAAGTTTTGAATCACTCTACATTCTTCTCCTCTCGTTATTCGTAATTATTCACCCAATGAAGGAAGGAAGGAAGGAAGAAAATGGGAGCGGCTGCCGCAGAAAGAACAGCGCTATAGTATGCTCTGCAGGAGGAACGGTTTGAGTACTGACACCGTAATCTTAGGGGTTGTGCTGCGTTCGCCTTCCTTCAGCCTCTTTTGGAGATGGAATATGCTTCTACTATTACTCTATTACCATGTACTTTACATTTTCCTTTTACGAATTTTTTATTAACAAAAAAAATATATAATTTTCTAATTATATACGTAATCACTTGCAAATTATATATTTTAATTAATTTTATACTTATTTAATCTCAAGAATATTAGTGCAAAATACATGAACCCGTTCCATCTCTATCCAAGAAGGGTTTTTTAATAATAGACTCTCCATTCTTCGGAGTGAAACAAACATAAACCGGTGGTGGGATCTGGGTGCCGGTGTATTTTCTGGGATGGAATCCCTTTACTACCTTCCAGAGCCACCGCTGCGGCTAAAGATGCTGTCCGTCTCATGTTCTTGAAATATTCATTGCTTAGCTTCACCCGAGATGGGGGCTGCCGTCAAATCATCAGTGAAACTTTCATCAGTTTGTCTTGAGAACAGCCAGCATATAGATTTCCTGAGAATTTTATTCGAGCAGAATGTGAATGGTAACTTACTTTTGTAGGGCAAGAAGTGAAGGGACAATATGGCTGATCAATTATAGTTGCATTGTTCATGATAATTTTCTCGAATGTCATATTGGCGGCGGCATTGCTACCAGGTGAGTTAGCCCGGGTCTTAATCCTAGAGCCATTCTTGGCCCTTGTCATGGTGCTATCTCTAACAGCAAGTCCACTTACAGCTCCTTCATTCCGATATCTCTCCAAACTTCCAACGCTATATTGCAACAAATTTACTTGAAATAACGAGTTAAATATCTTCTTAAAAATATGATAAGAAAAATGGTGATATTTGACAATTTGCAAAATACAGTGGACTAAAATGATAGAATGTTCTACAGTAATGGGTTATGGAACATTACAGTCGGAAGAAGTTAGCAACTGAAGTCGGTGGGGCATCTATTATAAGGCCATGCTTTGGGTCCCGGGCCAAAGGTCCCTCCCCCAGTCAGACTTAGCCCTTGCATCCCACCAAATTCAACGCAGCCAGCACCGAATCTAAACTTGGACAAATTTGTTGTTTTCATCAAGTAACCCTGCTAGTTCATTTCGCAATTTCTGTCATAAACAAAGTACTTGCTCAACAATGATTCCAGATAACACACATGATGATAAAAAGAAAAACGCTGCCACAAGTGGTTAAAATTGGAACCTAACCTTCATATTAATGACTATATTCGACACACTTTTGCACTGGCCTCCAAATTTAATGGGACCAATCAGGTAAATCCCTTTACTTACCAGAAGATTCACTGCACCTGTTGTCTCACATGCCTCCTTCCATGCTGCTTCGAAGGCCTAAATCACAAATTAGTTGTGAAACTATTGCATTGATCAGTAAAAGTACTGAGACTTACAAAATTGCCAATCTCATTGACAATTTTATTGCAGTACACAGGCTTATGTAGCGAATTGAGATATTGAAACAATAAGATGCAAGTTGAATTTGATAGTATGAAGGGAATTCATGAGTTCAAGTCTAAGAAACCAAGTACTGGAAATTAAACATAACTGTGGCCGATATTCTTCCCACTACTGCAAAACTTTACTTCTGCTTTGGCAAATTGAACAACAGTCAGATTTTCGAGTCATCCAAAGAAAATTAAATCATAAAGCTACAACTCTTTAAATAAATCATCGAGGAGAGGGAGAGAGAAAACAAACTTAGATGCATCAGTTTGAACATCAGCTCTAGCACCAATGTTCTTGACATTTAATAGATTAGAGCTCTGTCCCCTGTGATGTAGGGTTTGCCTTCGTGCTACAGTGCCTTCTGCACCAGAACGAGCTGCCGTAGTCCCTCTTCCTCTAACAATAACAACATTGAAAAAAAAATGATGGAGAGAACCGACAGCAATTGGGTATGAAGGTCAAGATTCATTTTATTGCTACATGTCGGTCGCAGATTTAGAGTTATTGTAATGGATATCTTCTTCCAATCTCATTCAGGGTTCTGAGAGGTTTAGCAGACAGAGTGAAAATTTCCAGCGGGCTTTTGGAGTAAGCACGTCACTGTCATTATCGCCCTCCCCGACTACATTGGTGGTTAATAAGGATCACTTTCACACAATTAGTAAACATAAGAACGTCCAATCAACAAAATTTGGGAAAAAAAAAACAGTTTATAAAAACATTGAGCAGTTTTTCCATGCTCGGGGGCCATGGCCTTTCCTAAATTTATGCCAAGCACAATTTGTCACCTCCTCTACCTGAATTCAAGCTGATCATCTTAACTTCAACAAGGAGTACAAACAAGTAGTCCATAGACCATCAGATTGTACGAACACCAAGGCCATGCGCAAAACAAGTTGACAATAAAATCAATCATAATGCTCCATTTAATTTCATTAATCATAGCCCTTATTTCTTGATTGAACCAATTGGTGCGCTCAGGGACATCAAATATCTGTTTGAAAGAACTGCATACCTACATGTACATATTAATACATTGAAATGAATAGTTAAGTGGACGAATACAAATTACAGAATACATCCAGCACAGAGAATCATGAAATCTGTCTTTCCTTTGGAGTATGTTGTAAAGCCTCATTTCTTTGCCTTTGCAAACCTAAGGCATCGATACTTTTCCCCGCTTACAGTAATCTCAAGGGCTCCGTCCTGGTTATCTGGATTTGATGCAGTTCCCATAAGAACGCTTTTCTCTTTTTCCAAATTTTCTTTCTCCATCTTCAACCTTGCTTCTTGTCGAGCAATCTCAGCCTGGAAAAATGAATAATGTTTGAGAAGTTACTCAAATAATCATACCAAATACCTATTAACATTAAAGACTGAAATGACAAAAGGAGAGAGGTTATTCAAGAAACATTATGGATGAAAAGCGCTAATTTCGCAACCATTTTCTTAAAATGCATAAACTTTCAACTCAAGAGCAAGCACACAATTTGTAAAAGCACAGGTGACAACTACTAACGCCTTGTGTTTATTATAAAGACAACCAGGAAATCCAGGCATCCACACAACAAGTAAAAGTGTCACAAACTTCAAAATAGATGTAAACTAACAAATTGCTTTTAGAACCCCAATAGAAACAATAAGTTACAAGAAACCAAACATATGGAAAATTAGCACAGCCAATTGCATATAGACTACCCTAGGGCCATCTACAGACATCAAATAAAATAGAAAAGTGATTGCTTCTTCAAAACTTATGAACTGAGTTACTCTGTTTCTTACATCACAAGTGAATTAAACATCAACCCCTTGAATTATCCGGCATGATGCGGTGAATCGGTCCACATTTCTCATGGGAAACATTCAGCCCGCATGGCCATGAGCCATATACTATCTGAATTTAAATACTTAAAACAAAACAAAAAAAAAAATGCCAATGTCAATGGAGGTACAAATGCCCGGACAAAACAAGCCCAGGTGATGGCTTGGCAATGCCAGTGCCCTGTGGGAACACTGTAACGGCATTGCACAGCTTTTTTTCAACAAACACGCATCATGTATGCGTTTAAAGGTGATTTTGGGAAAACTTAAGCAAAAGCGTTTTAACTGCAATTTCGTGCGCGAGAACCACAGTCAAATGTGAGCGTCGCGCGCGTTCGACTGCTACGTTTGACCTAGGTTCACAAAATTGACTTCAATTCGCTCTAATCAATTGTTTTCAAGGGCCAATCTAGACGTTGTATTGAATTATGAAAACGAAATGAGAATCGTAATCTGAATGGTGGAACAAAAAGAAACGAACCTCGCGGCGAGAGAGTTCGGCTTTCCAAGCGGCTTCACGTTCGGCGACTTCACGTTCTCGTTCTTCTATGTAACTCTGCATCTCTCGTTCTTTCATAATCCTGTCTTGTATGTCTGCATCTAACGCCTCTTTCAGCTCCTGTACGAACTTGTCTACCACCGCTTTTATTCTCAAAGACATCTTTTGTTTTCACTCTCCGTCTGTCGTTATCACTGCAGCTATTCTATTCGATATTCATGTTCTGAACAAAGTCGAGGGATTCGGGAGGAATGTGAAGGCAAAGGAAGGAATTTTCGTGAACAGGCAGGAAGAAAATGAAGGAGCTTCGGGACCTTTTGTTTTGTCCCACACTTCGAGCTCAAATTGAATCCGGACCCGCAAGGAAGCGGTGCGTTTTACTGTCAATGTCGTACTCAGTTACCTATAGTTTTGATTTTCTTCATTACAGCCCCTAACGTTTTTATACTTTGGTTACTTATGATTTGCGTTTCTTCGTTACGGTCCTCAACTAAGTACGTCAATTAGCAGACTTTCACTTGAGAGGATAGAGATTACCAGGTGCTGAAGCTAAAAATGGACTGTTAACAATTTACCAAAAAAAAAAAAAAGACATGATTTTGAAGGGCATTTCAATGCAGGAATGGAAAATACTACTATCATCACTGTCGCGTCCTTACTCGGTTACACCGTTGGCTTCTTTTAATACGGGCAACTCACCGTTTCTGCTTGACGACTTCACCAGATTCTGCTACCAAAGAAACCTACCAAGAGCTATGAAAGCCATGGACACCATGCAAAGGCTTGGAATTCATGCTGATTCAATCACGTACTCCGAGCTCATCAAGGGTTGCTTGGCCCGTGGTGCAGTTGACGAAGCTAAACTCATTCACAAGCACGTATTCTCTGGTGGTTTTGAGCCGAAAACGTTTTTAGTAAATATTTTTCTCAACATGTACGTGAAATTTAACCTCTTGGAGGAAGCGCAGACTTTGTTCGACCGAATGCCTGAAAGAAATGTTGTTTCTTGGACAACCATGATATCGGCTTACTGTAGTACTAAGATGAATGACAAGGCGCTGGAGTTTTTGATTTTGATGCTTAGAGAAGGTGTCAGACCAAATATGTTCACTTATTCTTCGGTATTGAGGGCGTGTGATAGTTTAGTCAAGCTTAGGCAGCTCCACTGTAGTATAATTAAAGTTGGGTTAGAATCCGATGTCTTTGTGAGAAGTGCTTTAATTGATATTTATGCAAAATGGGGTGAGTTGAGATATGCAGCGTGTGTTTTCAATGAGATGGTGACTGGAGATTTGGTTGTTTGGAATTCAATCATCGGAGGGTTTGCTCAGAATAGTGATGGTGACGAGGCTTTGAAGCTTTTTAAGAGAATGAAGAAGGCAGGGTTTTCCGCTGATCAGTCGACACTAACGAGTGTTTTGAGAGCCTGTACTGGTTTAGCGTTGCTAGAATTGGGGACACAAATTCATGTTCATGTATTGAAGTATGATCGTGATTTAATACTTAACAATGCACTTCTGGATATGTATTGCAAGTGCGGCAGTTTGGAAGATGCTAAGTCTGTTTTCAATCGGATGGAAGAGAAGGATGTGGTTTCTTGGAGCACTATGATTGCGGGTTTAGCGCAGAATGGGTATAGCCAAGAAGCTTTGAAACTATTCGAGTCTATGAAAGTTTCAGGGATGACACCAAACTATATAACCATTGTTGGAGTTCTATTTGCTTGTAGCCATGCAGGGCTTGTGGAAGACGGGTGGTATCATTTCCGATCTATGAAGAAGTTTTATGGGATTGATCCAGGAAGAGAACATTATAGTTGCATGATTGATCTTCTTGGTAGAGCTGGGAAGCTAGATGAAGCAGCGAGGATAATACATGAAATGCCATATGAACCAGATGCTGTGGCATGGAGAGCTTTGCTTGGTGCAAGCAAGGTTCACAATAACACAAATCTAGCCATTTATGCTGCCAAACAGGTTCTGAATCTGGATCCGCAAGATCCAGGAACCCACATACTGTTGTCTAATATCTATGCAAATTCCCAGAAATGGGATGATGTAACTGAAGTTAGGAAGGCAATGAGAGAAAGAGGGATCGCAAAAGAACCAGGGTGCAGCTGGATTGAAATAAACATGCAGATTCATGCTTTCTTCGTAGGAGATAGCTCCCATCCACAGATAGATGAAATCAACAGGCAGTTGAACCACTTAATTCGCAAATTAGCAGCAGTGGGTTACGTTCCAGACACAAATTTTGTCATGCACGATCTTGAGGGGGAGCAGAAAGAAGACTCAATCCGATACCACAGCGAGAAACTGGCAATTGTTTACGGTCTAATGAGCTTGACACAGGGTAAGACTATTAGGATCAGGAAAAACCTTAGGATATGTGGGGACTGTCATATGTTTGCAAAACTCACAGCAAAAATGGAGCATCGCACTATTGTGATCAGAGATCCTATTCGATACCATCATTTTCACGATGGTATTTGCTCCTGCAGCGACTATTGGTAGCAAATGATAAAGAAAAACTAGACCCTCCTGCTGGTATTTTCTCAGCATCAATGGTAGAGAGGGAAAAGATGGACATGGGCAAATGGATGACGATGCAAGCCATCTGTGCAATCAGATATATAGTCATTATGGTTCGAGCCGTAACAAGGGCAGGAAACAGTGGATAAAGGAAATCGAGGATAAGGTTATTGGATATGATCACGACTCATGCCTCAGTGAATTTAGAAAGAACTGCGAACCACCAAAGAATCAGACTAATAAATTTCATATACCGCAGAAATGCTTGATTGTATTCAATAAACTATTTCATGATGCTGTCAATGTTGAATCACTGAATGAAAATCTTATGCAATTTGTAATGAGATATAACATAGAATTATGAGATTTTGAATCAAAAGCAAGAAAAATGAACTAAGGATTCAGCAAATCAGATTTGTTCTTTGTCCTCTTGACTACAGAGAGAGTCAAATCCTGTGCTACCTTCTTATTGATACATTTCTGGGACATCTATCAGTCTCGAACCGCCATATATTACATAAAGACAGAGACTAATATAATACATAGTCCGTCCAGAGAATTAGGAATGCAGCGTGTTGCGCTTACAACTCATCTTTACAGACTTCGTCCTTTGTATGCTGAACATAAGATGCATAAGCTTTAATTATTGACTCATACATATCAATTCCTTTCAGGTACTCATCTTGGTGCAGAAACTGCAACAAAGTGAAAAAAAACTATGGTTAGGTCCACAACCATGTAAACTGTGTCTACGGTTGATCGGATATTTCAGATAAACTTCAAGCAAAAGATCTCCATGCTGAAAAAGGTTTCCCAAATGCAAGCACAAAACCTATAGACAAGCACATACAAGCAATATAAATAACAGAAACCATTAATAAATATTCACCTCATTATGGTCGTGAAGTAGAATAGGAGTGTTTGCCATGGGAGAAAAGCCAATAGCTGGCAGACCTTGTATACGGAAGTAGCGCGCATCTGTGGAGGCAGGAAAGATCTCTGGCTCACCTAGCGTTCCATTAGCTTTTCTAACAGCTTCTTCTAAAAGGCTCCACCATGGGTTCGAATCGTCTGCTGCTGTTATAAGTGGTCTCCCCAACTTGTCGTGCATAGAACCTCTCTGCTTGAACTGCCATAGCGAAAAACATAGTTAGAGAAACTGACAGCAAAGACGAACATCTCAGGTCCTTTGGATACAGCAGCATACAATGGTTACAATAATCAAATGAAACAGATTTGTCAATTAATTAATCAATGACAAGCATACACCCATCCTTTCTGACATATGAAATGGCATAATTTCTTCTGGTATAAATAACAGACAGTTTAAACATACATAAAGAAAAACAATCATTCTGGACTATCTTGCAGCATTATTTTGTTCCAAAATTTCGAAGCAGAAACAGTAGCAGATTGCCTGAAATGACCATGGAAACCATTCTTCCTTTTGCTAGTGAAATGATCTAAATAGATTAGCATCTTTAAGAGTTTATTACTACCTCAAATGTCATATTGCGTGAAGCAGGTGCCCATTCTTCAGCGATTCGTCGCTCCAAAGATTCTGCATCAACACTTGGTGGGACCCGCATATCAAGACCTGCTTCTGCTTCAGACGGTTGCAAATTCATGACAAAACCCTGGTAGACAGAAAAGAAGAAAAGTATATGTTTCAAATGTCAACAACATCAACATATATTCTATCTAAACGATGCTTCAGAGATTCTCTTGAAATTAAAAGGTTTACAACATACTTATAAGGATAATATTTCAAGGATCATCTATTTCCACTCAAAATTTTCTGTGACAAACAATTAAGCACTTGCTGGATTAGTCCTTATGCCTAGAGAGAGAAGCAACATAGGTCTAGATAAAATTTCATTTCCAAGTTACAAGGAACTTGCAGAATGCTGTTCCATAGGTTTGGCGACACTTAAAATGACTTTGCAATCTATCAAAGGGTCATAACAGAGCTAACTCTCCCGAATCAGAAGTTCAACATGATCTTGTAAGATTTAAACTCCTTAAACTCACAGTTGGGGATGGGGTTCCAGCCTTGAGAAATGCCATGTTAACCGAAATGACCTCTCCTTCCGCCTTCAAACCAGCTTTTATCAAATCAAACTGAGAAGCTCTAAACCTCCTCACACTCTCAATGCTTTTGAACAAATTCTCCATTGCACTATTATCATACAGTTTTGCCCCGTGTCCTGGAGCCCCTCTAGCCCTAATAACCAGCCACCAAGGACACCTCTCGGCATAGAACACCCTGTAATTCTCAGTAGCCGACGACAAGCCTAAATTTCAATCCAGCATAACAGTCATCTACCTTGAAAAAAATAAAAATAAAATTTTTTTAACAAAAAATAATAATCTATTACCTTCATCGAGAACTATCCCAACATTCATGTTCTTCAAAATATCAGATTCAGCAAACTTCTTGGCGCCGTCATGTCCACCAATTTCCTCATCAGGAACAAAAGACAAGTAAATAGACCGAACCGGCTGAAACCCAGTTGCCTTCAACCTCCGAATAGCTTCCAAATACTGCATACCAACGCATTTCATGTCCTGGGACCCTCTGGCGAAGATATTTCCACGAGAATCGAGGTGGGCACTGAACGGATTGTAGGACCATTTGTTTGTTTCGGAGGGAACGACGTCGGTGTGGGAGTTGAGGAGGATGGAAGGTAGTTGAGGATCGGAGCCAGGCCATTTGAGGAGAATGAGTGGCTTGTGTTTGACGAATTCGATTATTTGAGATTCAAGAGAGAGAGATTTGGCTTGAGAGAGTATGAATTCCGATGCTTTGTTGTAGTCTGGGCATGGTTGAGACGTGTTGATTTGCAGATATTCTTGAAATCTTGATATGATCGAAGCTGAATCTTCAGTTGCTGATGAAGTTGGATTTGAGAGGAACAGAAAGCAGATATGGAAAAGAAGAAGAGGACTACAACGTATCAGGTTCAGACTCCTCTCCATTTTCTTCCTCTGGTGGCTGCACGATCAGAAGCTTGAAGAGAACGAGTAACTGATTCTGTCATCAGCCCACTTCTAGTCCCTCGCCCAGGTGAGTGTGAATTGGGCCGGGTCATTTTAAGCCCACTGGGTACAGCCCAATAAACAAATGATTTTGTTGCTTGTGTAATATAATTTGTATTTGTATTTGTATGTATAGGTTCCTGTGGACAAAATACTACTAAATGTTGTAGAATAAATAACATTCTTGTTAAATCAAATTACTAAGTAAACTCATATAATAAAATAAATAAATTATACCAAAATAATAATAAAAATACTCCTTTTTTATAATAAACTTATTATTTTACTAAATTAATCAGATAAAAGAAAGAAAAAATATCATATTATTATTATATAAAATTAGGTAAATTCTATGTCATAATAAATGAATAGATTTTAAAAAGATATTTTTAAAATAATAATTTGATAAATTTAGTAAATATTTATATTTAAGGTTAATTCAAACTTAACTTATAACTCCTTAATTTTAGTGTTGGGTTGAAAATATTTGGAAGATCCAAAAAATAATAATACACAAAGAAGCTTTCTAAATTAGTCTACCCTAGATTAGGAACACATTTCAAATTACAATTGGGATTAGAATTTAATTGAAAATAAACAATATTTTAATTACAATTATAGTCGCATGATTGATCTTCTTGGTAGAGCTGGGAAGCTTGATGGAGCAGTGGGGATAATAATGAAATGCCATATAAACCAGATGCTGTGGCATGGAGAGCTTTGCTTGGAGCATGCAAAGCTCACAAGAACACAAATCTAGCCACTTTTGCTGCAAAACAGATTCTGAATCTGGGTCCCCTAGATCCAGGTGCCCACATACTGTTGTCTAATATCTATGCAAATTCCCAGAAATGGGATGAATTAGCTAAAGTTAGGAAGACAATGAGAGAAAGAGGAATCACAAAAGAACCAGGGTGCAGCTGGATTGTAATAAACGAGCAGATTCATGCTTTCTTCGTAGGAGATAGCTCTCATCCACAAATAGGTGAAATCAACCGGCAGTTGAACCACTTAATTCATAAATTAGCAGGAGTGGGTCATGTTCCTGGCACAAATTTTGTCACGCGCGACCTTGAGGGGAGCAGAAAGAAGACTCGGTCCAATGCCACAACGAGAAACTGGCAATTGTTTATGGTTTAATGAGCTGGACACAGGGTAAGACCATTAGGATCAGGAAAAACCTTAGGACATGTGGGGGCATTCGTATGTTTCGCAAAACACACAGCAAAAATGGAGAATCGGACCTTGTGATCAGAGATCCTATTCAATACCACATATTCAGGATGGTATTTGCTCCTGGAGGGATTATTGGTAGCAAATGGTAAAGAAAGACTAGACCTTGTTGCTGGTATTTTCTAGACCTGGCTGCTGGTATTTTCTCAGCAACAACGAAAGAAAGGGAAACGATGGACACGTGCAAATGCATGACGATGCAAGCAATCTGTGCAATCACATACATTAGTCATGATGATTCGAACCATAACAAGGGCAGGTAACAGTGGATAAAAGAATCGAGGATCAGGTTAATGGGTATGATCACCACTCATACCTCTGAGAACCTAGAAAGAGCTGTGAGCCAGCAAATAATCAGACCAAAAAATTTCATGTACTGCGTAAATGCTGGATTGTATTCAATAAACTATTTCGTGATGCTATCAATGTTGAATCATTGAACGAAAATCGTATGCAATTGACAATGAGATATAGCATAGAATTACGAGATTATGAATCAAAAGCAAGATCAATGAACTGAAGGTTGGGCAAATGAGATTTGTTTTCTGTCCTCGACTGCAGAGGGAGCGTACACATTAATGTCATACCTAATCTCTCAAGAAAATGAATTAGATGTTTTCTCTTACGTTTTAGTAATGAATTTTATTTTGGCATCACAATGTCAATCTTACAGGGTAGCCTCTGTCTTTGGAAGCAGCAGGGAAACACTCAAATCATACAATGTTGCTCCAGAGAACTAGCAGTTTGGTCAGACATACGAAGGAAAACAGAGTCCATCAATTTTGAAGAAAACTGAAAAAGACGAAAATAAAATCAATTTTGAAACAAAATTAAAAAAGAGCCGAGTCTGCGGTACTACTAAAATGAAAATAAAATTGCTCAATTGAGATGAGCAAACTGTCACACTTATAATTGCTAAATGAGGAAACACGCATCTACTGTACTAACAGAATTAAAAATAAAATTACTATATCGTTGAAAAGCCTGATCCGAACCGGCAAGATCACAAGAATGCATAAGCTTTCCCACAACAGACAATGGACGAACAAATAAGCATGAAACAGATCAAACTATCTTACCGCTGTCATGGGCTATCTCTAGCGGTGGGCTCGGCTCTATGATCCCCACACCTCTTTCTCCCCACTCCCTCTCTATGTCCTCCTTTATGCTGTCCCTTTGATGGCGCGAGAGATGATGGGGAAGAACAACCTTAACAGTTTTATTACTGTGGATCCCCTGAAACCAGTCCCACGTTTTTATAAACTTCCTCCATTCATCGCCATCTGAGACTGTCACTTCTTGGAGATTGATAAGCTTTTGATGCAATACTTGTGAGTATGCCTCTTTATCCAATTTGGCTGAAGTCAATTTAGCGACAGCTGCATCGATTCTCATGTCAAGAGAAGCATCATCCTCTTCATTCTCTGCACTCAATCTCATCAATTCATCCATCCCTTCCTCTAATCCAATCAGCAAATTCTCCAGGTTTGAAATGTTTTCAGCATCCAAATTGGTATCCGAACGAGCAACACCAACGAGGACATCCACAAAATCATTGCAAACCCAATCTATGTTCTTCAAAATATCCAAACGCGAGCCTATTTCTTTTAGACTAGTCTCTACACCTAGAACAAAATTGGATCGATCTTCAGGCAGATGTTGGGTTAGGCTGTCATTCAGGAGCTCATCAACAACTTCTCCTTCTTCAACTTCCACTGAATCGATCAGTTCTAAGATTTTCGCAAATTCTCTGTTGTTAACCACGGTGATATCAAAAGCATGTGATAATTTGGCTAAATTAGCTAAACCTCTTGCAACAGACACACGAAGATCACTGTTTACCTTACCAACGAGGTACAGATCCATGGAAGAAAATGGTAGAATGTAGTATCTGTGTTAACAGTATTTCACAGCTCGGTAGTAATAGATCAAAGAAGGGATAAGGATAAGAAGATTGATATCATCAAATTTAAATTTAATATTAGATTAATGTTGTTATTTTTATTTTTATATAAATAGCAAAATCAATCGCGTAACAAATAATATGCCTAATGGTCATTAATAATAAATGGTTTTTTTTTTTTTTTTTAAAAAATCCTTGTATCCAAAATTCAACAATCTGTATCGCGGGAAATATGAATATGAATTAAGAATTAGCGGTGGGTGGGTTTGACGAACGTTTTGACTACTAAAAATTAATTTTTAATTTTTTTTTCTTAAGCTCAAAAGTGGCTGACAAAGCTTCTTCATGCATTAATTCTTAACCATCTTTAATTCCACCATCATAACAATTTTCACTTAAATAAAAAAAAAAAAAAAGAAAGGAAAAAAAAAATTTTTACTCCAACTCTTGTGGGGCATCCTCTTGATCATCGTTTATTTCCTCCCCGGTGAAAATTTCTTCATCAAAAATCCAACCTACCAAAATACGGAAGGTTAAGTCATAATAAATAAAATATAATTACTAAATTATTTTGTATTAAATTGTTTACACCGCAGCCTATAACCAGTATCAAGTGCACGTTATTACTTCCCAATATATTTGGATGAAGTTTGGCACGATGTAGACTCAGACATGTATCTCCCATTGATTATGAAGCAACTATTGTCATAAGTGTCTCTAAGATATGTTTGGTGATCTGAGATAAAACAGGATATTTTTCTTCGCTGACAAATTGGGTCCACCGGGCAAAGCATAAATATTATAATAATAATAATATTAATTTTACAAAATATAATCCAATATAATTAAAAAAAACATTAATACTTTCTATAACTAGCACTTAATTTAATTTATTTTAACAGCCCAAATCCTATTAAACAATTTGATTGACAAGATGTTGGAAAGATTGCTGGAGGGGTCCAGTCCAATTTTCAAAGTCCATCAACAGACTTTTAAAAGTTATGCAAGACAATATCGCTACAATATATGTTTATATACTTAAAAATTATAAAAACGATAAAAGAGTTTGAAAAACCAATAATAATAATAATAATGTTTTTAAGTATCGGTGAAGGGAGAGTTGTCAAGAAGAAAAATTAAAACTAAAGGTTGCCCTAAAAAAAAAAAAAAGAAAAAAAAGGGTAAAAAGTGAAAAGATAATAAATTTACTTACCTCATACGTCTGAAAAATAAAAATCATCTAATCAATTTGCTCAAAGTGTGCAGTGATATTGCGGCACTCAACAGAACTACCAACTTTCTTTTTAGGATTAGAGAAAGAAAATATTAACAGTGACTGTAAAAATGTGAATTGTATTCCGTATTCATTTTTTTTTTTCATAGTTTTTGCTAGTGGAAAGAATAAAAATCGAAATATAATTTTTTTTAATTATTTGGTAGGGGTTAGACTCCGGCCAGACTTATTTAGTGAGCACAGAACCAAGCCCAGCCTGCAACGGGCTGTAACATATTGAGCCCAGTCAAGGCCCTTTTCGAAACAACCGGACATAGAGCCTCTGGACCAGGCCAGGCAGGGCCCGGGCTATTTCGTCAACCCTATTTGCGTTAAAGTTAGTGAAACTCCAACTTCCAGATTTCCACCACGCTGCTGGCACTCACTCGATGGTATGGCTTCCGGAACAACTTTTCTGGCAGTCTATTTAATGGGTCAAAATTAAGTTTACTTCTAAACAATGACGGAGTTGTTTGGAACTGCAAAAAGAGAGACTGAGGCAGAGGTGGCGGTAACGAAAACAGTTAGTCTGTTTACATAAATTACATCAATTTCAAAACTAAATCCCTAAATTGAACAAAATTATAAATATAACATATTTGTTCTATCAGAAATCCCTTTTTTTTATTGGCGTTAATCCGAGTTTGATTTATAACTGATGATTCCATCGAAGATTACTCGAATCGCAATTCATACTTGGTTGATGGACTGACTGAAGCTTGTGTTAAATACTTTCAGTTGAATCCACATTAATTAGACATTGTAGATCTAAAACTGTTCAGCCTTTATTTTTTTCACGCTTCTTTTTGCTCTTGGTGAAGTAGTATTCTTTGATTGTTTTGCTGCCGTGATTACTGTGTGAAGAGAGACAATGACGATACGGATCAAACTTTGCCTCTGTTCGGCAATAAAAGAAGAAAAAGAGACATTCTATGTGATGCCTTTAATGAATTACCTGATGACATTCTCGTAAAAATTTTGTCTTGCTTGACAATGAAGGAAGCCGTATGTACCAGCATCTTATCTAGTAGATGGAGATATCTGTGGAAGAATTTTACTGGTGTTTTGGATTTTGAGGATGCCTTAACAGTGGAGGACCTTATATGTTCCTGTGGTTTGGGAAGTGAACCACTTGATGTAGAGAGGAATAAGTTTGCTAGTTGGGTTAATTATGTTTTGAGATCGCTTTACAGTCCAACTATAGAAGGACTTAGGATATGTTTTGATATTGTCTCAGACGATGATATTGGTAATTGGATTAAATTTGCAATAGAAAGGAGAGTTCAAAGGCTTGAGTTGGACTTTAGTAGAGTTCCATGCCACTCATGGGATAGCATTAGACAATACAATTTTTCATCACTTGTTGATGATTGTTCTAGCTTTAGATCTCTTACAGCCCTACATTTAGCATACGTAGATGTAACGGGAGAGGCTATTGAAAAGTTACTATCTTACTGCCCCTTTCTTGAGGTGTTGAGTGTTATTCATTGTTTTTGTCTAAAGAGTCTGAAAGTTTCTGGTCCATCACTGAAGTTGAGGTACCTAAGATTGAAGTATTTGAACTTCTTGGAGGATCTTACAATTGATGTGGCTAATCTCACATCGTTTGAATTTTGGGGACAGCACATAACTGTTTCCTTTGTTAATGTCCCAACTCTTGCCGAGGTATCTTTCATCGGCGGTTATAGCAGCTACTTTGTGCATAACATTGACCGATTTTCAAGTTTACTCTTGCAACTGCAGACTTTTAAGCTATTCCTTGGTGGTCCTGAGGTAGTATATTTGTTTTCTAATTATTTTTCTTTTCAAAATTTACCAATACTGATGCATTTTCATATCTTCTTTTACCAAATTATTTCAGGCGCCTGAGGCGGTCCCCTACAATATTCCGGAATTAGAAAATCTCAGGCATTTGGAAATATGTATTCAAGTCAACGATGATGACAGTTTTCTTCCTTGTGCTGCTTTCTTGAAAGCATGCCCTTCATTACATAAGTTTACACTCAAGGTGGGTGCTTTCTCTAGTGTGATTTGAAAACTTGTTCTTGTTGTTGAGTAATGCAGATGGAATTGTTATTTGATATGTGCATTGTTGCCTCTTCTGCTTTTTGCAGTTATCAAAGGTAGAGCCATCATCTGGATTGGTACGCACCGTCAAGGATCATCCATATATAAGCCTTGGCAATTTAAGCATTAGGGTGGTAGAAGTGATTGGGTTTGAGGGACGTACAACTGATACTGAGTTTTTGATTTGCTTGATTGAGAATGCTAAGCTGCTGGAGAAAATAACTGTTGATCCATGTAAATGCTACTATTTAGGAACTCCAAAGGAATTGTGGTATCAGGAGACTCAGCGCTATCTATCGTTCAGAAAGCGTGCTCTTGAGTTGGCAGAAAAATTTCTTCTATGGGAATTTGTGATACCGTAAAGTTATCATGGGCTACATGCTGTGGTGCTATGCTAGCCAAGATGATGTGATCTGACCTACACTTACTAGTAGATTGGGAAAGAAATTGTTTTGAAAAAGTATATTGAGTAACCTGATTAACTCAATAGTTGAATGCAATGCTATGCTTGTCTAAAGATGGAATAATGTTAGAGAGGCTATATATGGGAATTGGTCATCCAGCATTTTGGCTTGTTGGTGAAATGGCTTAATGTTTATAAGTTCTCTTTTTCGGTTGACTTTTAGCTGGTTGTAAAGATCTATAATACAGTGTTTATGTTTAATATTGCTAAGTTATAATTTTTATTTTTGGATATATTTGTTTTTTTTTTAATTTTGATGAATTTGGTGTATTAATTGTTATAAGCTATGGGCGGTAATTAAATTTGTTTGTAATGCTGAATTGCCCACATTAATTGCTATTTTGGATGTTCACACGGCTTGTATATATAATTACATTGATAGTATATGTAAAAGCGAGTGATTTATCTGTTGCCAGATAGTAATTACAATTTGGAATGAATTTGTAATTTTGGGAACCCTTATTGCACTAGAATTTGTGCTATCCAGCTTTTACCATTTGTTTTCAGAAATCTAACATGAGATGAATTTCAGTGTCTTTCTTGTGTAATATATTTTACTTGCTTGTTTTGATAATTGTTATAGTGTAGATTATGGACTTGAGTTGAGTAGATATTGGCATGAATGGCGACACAATAGTTTGAGTGCATAAAAGAAGACTAAAATCTTGGAACAGCTTTTTTTAATTCGACTAGTGTTATGAAGAATATATAATCAACACATCTCTACTTTTAATGTTGTTGTTGTTGCATGGAAACTAATGTTGAGTTTGACAGTATCTGTTGTTGTTTTTTAGTCTTTTTTTATTGTAAAGAAGTAAATTAGGTAGTAATGGAGAAGTGATGGAATTATGTGAGGCTGCAATATCGATAGAAGGAGAGGTGGAGGATGCACAGTGCACTGATGCATTGGATCAGTTCAACAAGTCATCTTTCACCTGTCAACTTCTTGTTTCTACACAGGTATGACACATGTATCTGGCTTCCTTTTACTTTGCTTGTATTACAGCTATGGATTTTCTTTATTTTTTTTTTCAATGAAATTCTTTTCCTGTTCATCTAATATCACTGATGGCTAGATATGTAACATGAGGATGCACTAGGAACTCTTTTTTTTTTTCTTGTTGGATATGACTTGTATAGCAATGCTAGAAACATAATTATAAGTTTACATATAGACATGGTAGTTTAACATATAACACGAGTAAAGTTTATGCACTTTCCTTTGCATTCCTTTCGGCACAAACTGAATGGAAAAGTACTAATAATGCACTTGCGATGATGACATTACAGCTTATCTGAACCCTTTATCTGCTACAATAAATGATGATGAAGTACAGCACTTTCTATAATGTAACACAGTCGGTCCAATATAGTACGATATGGTTTAACTAAACTAGCACATTAAAATCTGATATTCTAGATGGCCGCATGTGGGAGGACATTGCGTATCAAAAATTGGTGTGTTACTTAATTCAACATTGCAATATGTGTCTGATTGAATAAGAATGAATGCATTTGATTCAGTTTGGTAATTGCTGGAGTGTTAGAATTGTATGGTATTTAATTGAATTTAATTTTTTTTGGCATTGTATCAGGTTGTCAGGCATCTTCTACCTCTGACAAAACATCCTAGGAAGAAAATCCAGGATTTTGCTTCTATGTTTGTTTTGTTGTGCAGAAACATGTTTCTTGAGAAATTAACAAATGATGAGCTAAATGGATGCTATACAATCTCTGGCAAGACTGAGCCTGCAGATATAGAGACTACCGGGGTCAAAATGGTTGATAAGAGGACTGCTGAGAAATTTGGGAAGATATCAGATGTTGAATTTATTAAGGTACAAAAAGTTAATCAGAATGGGACACCAAGGTCCAAGAAAGTGGTGAGAAGGAGAAAACCAGTTTGGCAGAAAATGTTGAAGTTGAAAAAGTGATTACAGAAAAGAGGCAAGGTTCTGGCAGTGTTCCCCAAAAGTCGCGTTGTATGGTTCAATGCAATGATTGTTTTCGGGAGATTGTAAGGGAAAAAACTTTACAATGCTTTGTCCAAGGTTTCTGGTGAGGCTGACAGAGAAATTCACGATGAAGTGACGCATGCAATCCAATTGAAATTGCTATATCAGTAGAGTCTGCAATGCTTGAAAAGTGGGGGTGATCTAATGGTTCTCATAAGATGAAGTACAGTTGTGCACTTTTAACATCATGGATCCAAAAAACCCAGATTTCCGAAGAAAAATTCTACTTGGGCAAGTCAAGCCATAGATGGTTGTTAACATGACTGCAAAAGAAATGGCTAGTGATGTAATGCAATGCTGGTATCAAGACTTGGAAGAAGAGAGAGTTCTACATTTAGAGAGACATCAAAGATTGTTTGGAAAAGTGGCAAATGAAAAATATACAACTGATGCATTCACTTGTGGTCGATGTGGGTATAAGAAGACAGCCTGCAAATGATGGTCTTTGAGGGAACATATAATGTGCCTTAATTGCTATCAGTATTGGTCGGCAACTACTCTGTCATCCGGACTGCTTTCCATTTAGTTAGTAAAATACTAAATAGCATTATAATTTAGTAGTTATGAAGCTCTGCCAGTTCTGTGGTGTGACAAATGCTGCACTAAATTCAGGTGATTTGAGCATGTAGAAAGTTTCTGGTGGATTAATTTATTACTAATTCTATTATCGTTTTATGGTATAACACCTGAACGGGACAGAGTGCAGTGGTTTCATTTTCTTTATGTATATTCATAATTTCTTTTTGTTCAAATAGTGTTTTTCTATCTATTTAATTCATATTTTTTTATATATATTTTCTAATTCTTATATCATATTTTTATATTCGATCAAATATTGCCATTTCAGTTTGTAGACTGTGGATCTTTGTATCTATTAGTATTATGATTTTTCATGCTTGCATTTCAGAGCAGAAGAGCATTTGCCAAATACTTTAAGGCAAGCGGTTCTTGCACAGATTATGGTGATTGTTTTCATCAGAGTTGAGAAGGATTCTATGGATGTAGGAAATATTAAGATGATTTCTGTGGGTGAGTTGCTGGAGTTTGTAGAAAAAAGTTTGAATGAAGGGAGAATTTGATTAATGACGTAGTAGGGAAGAGTGAAGGGGTTGCAGACGTTAAGCAGTTTAAGAAAAATGTGGTGGCAGAATTTCCCAATGGAGATGCCGAGGTGTCAAAAGCTGCCGGGGAGGACGAGGATTCTGAGGTGTTGAATGCAGCAGGTGAGAAACATAAAGTTGGGAAAGGGCAAGGGAACGATGGAGCGGAAACTGGTAAAGCCACAAGTTGCATTTTGTTCTAAGATGGTTCAGGTACTCATTAGCTATGGATTGTTTGAAGATGTTGAACTTATTTACTTGTATGTGAAAATAGAAAGCTTTTTGGAGCCTGAGATTGAGGGTTTTAATGATTTGTTGACATATCTTGTAAGTTTTAAGCTCAAAGGGCTCTTGATTGGCTGCTATAACTTGATGAAAGCAGTAGCTTGTGAACAAGATAGATCTTTTTTTCAGAATATTAATCAATGGTTTAGCGGCAATGGGAGAGGCAGATTCTTCAGCCGTTTAGGCAGGATGCTTTAAAGTATTATGATGATCTCCACTTCTTAGAGGAGGAAGAAGAAGAAGAAGAGATTGCAGCAAGGAGGAACAGATTTGGTGCGATGAATTGAAAATCCAGTAACTGTTGTCTCCAGTGGTGAAGTATTTAAGTTTCTTCATGCATTGAACCAGAATATAGCTACGGCTACTGGGTTATACTTTTTTTGTTGGGCTGAGTTATGTTACGGCTAGTCAATATGAAAGGCCTTGTCAATATAAAGACGTCATATTTAGCTACATATTTAATTTAACCATCATTCTCCAGTAGAGGTTGCGTAGTTTGTTACATTCTGAAGTTAGGTGGTTACTAAATGACATTTTTATGGTTCTGCTAATGCATTTGATAATAGTTGATTTATGGCATTTGTGAATTAAAATCACATATCGGTTACTCATGCCTCATGCTATTGTAGTTTTAAGGTGTGGATTGAAATCATAGACATTGCTGATTATATATGATTTTAAAGTGGCTTATGGTTTTATATATGGTATGAAATTTCTGAACTAAAATCATATACTGATTGCTCATGCTTAACCGCACTTAAGATTGGCATGCTTGAATATTTTTACAAAATTATGTGGTTATTCTGCCATGTACTAACCTCAGTATATATTGGTGAAAGTGGAAACAAATGAAGGGTTGAATTCTGATTATTGTGTTTGGGTGGAGAATTTGTTAGGCCCTGGTGTAGGGGGATACTATGGCCCATATAGGCAGTCTGAAAGAAATTCTTTGTATAAGCAATATGAAGGTAAATTTTTGGAGTCTGGTCATGTTTATTGCTGTTTTTGTTCTGACAAGGTAATTGCCTTTTGAATGGTTCATATTCTTGTTCATATAATGTTTCCACCTTTTGGATTTGATGAATTTTGCACTATCTTTTGCTGCTTTTAGTGGTGCACTATTGGTTTATGTTGTATTTACCATCAGGAACTTGAAAAAATGAAGGAGATTGCCAAATTGAAGCAACGGCCCCTGGTATACACAGGAAAGTGGGCAAGGGGAACTCCTTACAAGTATTGATTTCATTCACGTGCCACAGGGAGGGAGTCTGAAAATAAATGACCTCATTCGAGAAGTAAGTTCCATTTGTCAATGGTTTGTGCTGCATTATTATAATTGTTGTTATTATGACTATTCTTACTATTTTACTAACAAGTTGTAATCTTTCTTGTTTTGTAATCAGTGGAATTTTTTTCTAAATTTGTTTGTTCAATAACTTACTGTTTGTTAGTCTCTGCATGGCTTTCCAGCAGCTTGTGTTAGTCTTGCAGCTTTTGTCACAGTATGATTTAATGTCAAAAGAAAAAAGAATAAACAATGCGAAAGATCTTAGGATGGTATCGTGTTTTTGTGATTTGGCGGTGCTTGATATTCATGAATAAGTGTATCTGCATCTGAATGATTTCCTTAACATTCTGAAAACTGGAAAAAAAAAATCTCTTTTAATTCCTTTTACACTGTAAGAATAGTGTGAAGAAGAGCAAAAATATTTAAAGAATATATTAACCTCGGAAATTGGGGCCTATAAACAATGACTCAATGCCTTATCGTTATATTATTTGAGCGGCAATGTGGATTGGATGGGTTTTGCTTGATGGTGGATTTGCTAGCTTAAACCTCAGTCAGTGGGTTAAGATGCTAAGCCATTAGACAACAAAGAAGTGGGTGAAGTGTATGATATAGTTCTCAACGCTACTAATTATATAAATAATATTTGTGTGAATGCAGTTAACAACTTAACATTGCATTTGATCTTATCAATAAAGTATCGGTGTTAGCTTTGTTGGGTAGTGTCATGAGGGTTAGTTGGAACTTGGACACACTCGGGGATTTTGTTATGATGAGTAGGAATGGGCAACCTTTTTACAATTTTTGTGTGACAGTTGATGATGCCACCATGGCTATTTCACATGTTATAAGTAATTACATAGCTGCTTTAATGTCAATGTGCCATTTTCCAGTGTCAATTCCCCCACTGGCTGCTTTTTATTGCCTTTGTAGACTGTGGATCTTTGTATCCATTAGTATTATGATTTTTCATGCTTGCATTTCGGAGCAGAAGAGCATTTGCCAAATACTTTAAGGCAAGCACTAATATATGGGGTAATCTTAAGTAGTTCTTTAAATTGCGTTGCATGTAAAGGTTCCAATTTCTTTCTACGATGTGGAGAAACTGATTTTTGTATCTATATATTACTCATTTCAGGCTCTTAGATTCGCAATGCCTTACTTTGTCTATGTTTCTTTAATTCTTGCACCTGATAGGGGTAAGCTGTCAAAACGACATGGTGCAACTTCAGTTGGTCTGGTAGTTTGTGGCGAGGTTGAGGGTGAGACTGATCAATCAAAGAATTCTGGTGCGGTAGTTTATAAATTAGTTGACAGTATTTGTAAAGTGAGTGGAATTGGTGAGGAATCGATTGAGTTGAGTGTGCTTAGAGTTTTGCTCTCTGCGGTTCGATCTCGTTGCCTTGATTAGAGGTGATTGTTTGTTGCGCGTTGTTAGGACTTGTTATTATGTGTATTTTTGTGGGTTGAATGGAACCAATCACATCTGTGCAAAAGCGGTTCTTGCACGGATTATGGCGATTGTTTTCATCAGAGTTGAGGAGGATTCTATGGATGTAGGAAATATTAAGATGATTTCTTTATGTGAGTTGCTCGGAGTTTGCAGATAAAAGTTTGAATGGAGGGAGAATTTGATTAATGACGTAATGGGGATGAGTGAAGGGGTTGCAGACATTAAGCAGTTTAAGAAAAATGTGGCAGCAGAATTTCCCAATGGAGATGCTGAGGTGTCAAAAGCAGATGGGGAGGAAGATGATTCTGAGATGTTGAATGCAGCAGGTGAGAAACATAAAGTTGGGAAAGGGCAAGGGAATGATGGAGCGGAATCTGGTGATGGCGGTAAGATTATGGAAAATGGATATGTTTTGTTTAAGAATATTTGTAAACTATCTATGAAGTTTTCATCTCAGGTTCAAATCATTGTGAGGGCAAGATATTGTCTTTGGAGCTGCTCCAGGTGGTCATGGATACGTTAAGCAGTTTAAGAAAAATGTGGCAGCAGAATTTCCCAATGGAGATGCTGAGGAGTCAAAAGCAGATGGGGAGGAAGATGATTCTGAGATGTTGAATGCAGCAGGTGAGAAACATAAAGTTGGGAAAGGGCAAGGGAATGATGGAGTGGAATCTGGTGATGGCGGTAAGATTATGGAGGATGGATATGTTTTGTTTAAGAATATTTGTAAACTATCTATGAAGTTTTCATCTCAGGATCAAATCATTGTGAGGGCAAGATCTTGTCTTTGGAGCTGCTCAAGGTGATCATCGATAATGCTGGTCCAGTGTGGATATCCACAAGAGTTAAGCTATGGTTTTTCTACCAAGTTCTGGACTTTTAGCCATTACAAGCTTGTTTTGTATTGTATACTATTTAATTTTAATAAATTGATGCCTAATAACATCTCATTATAGTTTCTGATGCTGGCATTTTTCATTTGCCAGAAATTCAGATATGGGCTGAAAGCAAAAATTGGTGTATTCTCTCCCATGCTCAACCCCGGGTGCTTGAAAATGTTCTGCAGCCAAGTTTTTTTTTTTTTTTGTGGCAGAAGATGATTGTTCTTAACTTGCTGGAACAGATCTCCAAGGATTCACAGACTATCATTGATATATTTGTGAACTATAACTGATGTGGATTCTCCAAACAGATTCGAAAGGTTTTACAGGCTTATATGCCTGCCTTTTCTTTGCTTGTCTCATTTACAGGTATTTGTGGTCATTTCTTGAAGGCCAGAATAATGAATAGTGCTAGATTTCTGGAACGGAGTTTTTTTTGTTGTCTGTATGGAAAGTTCAGTTTCAACAATAGCGTGATCTTACCAGGGAGGATTAATTTGCTTTATAAATTTTAAGTTCTTGAAATAAAGATTAATAAGCATTTTTTCAAAATGCTATTGGCGGTTTCCCACCATTAAAAAACTTGGGAGCTATTGAATCTCATTTACAACCAGAAAACCTTTTAAATTCTGTTAATTCTCCATTAAGAGCAGATGGAGCTGAAGTCTGTACATCTCAATTGCTATCATGACTGGTACATAGCATGTGGGATGTATATTCATGCACAAGAAAGGAGGGGGGTGGGAGGGAGGGAGGGGATAAATAGGATGAATTTATCCAGAAAATGTCGATTAGACTAAAGACTTAATTGGGTTACGTGGAAGGGGAGAAAATTTCACATTGAAACGATATCTGTTTTCAGTTGAGCGTTCGAAGTAATGCAGAATTCTGAGTGAAAACTTTACAAATTTTTATTATAACAAAGTGATTTTGAGTTTCAAGAATGTCCTGTAAAAAATAGTAAAAGAAATTCACTAAAAAATTTACCGTGGTATCTTATGCAAAAAAAAATTAATATTATAATATATTATTATTTAATGAATTTTTTTTTTAAATTTTATTATATGTAATTTTTGTGTCAAGTTATTGCGTGACCCATTCTTTGGGGGTGTACGGGTCAATGGAAAGTAAATTAAATCAGTTTAATGGAATGTGCTCGTTTAAATAAAACGGACGTAAACTAATTTAAATTGATTAGTTTGAAAAAATAAATATAAAATTACGGTAATTAAATCCATTTTTAGATTGAAATTGAGCTAAACTGATTAAATTAAATTGATTCAATAGATGTTAACAAAAAATATACAATTTTATATTTAGCAATTTATTTAAATTTTGTGAATTTAAATTTTTATTATTTTGCACTTGCATGAATATTTTAGAAGCTCGTTATTACAGAAGTTGTTATATTACATTTGAAAGCTTTCATTTCTAGGGTTTTAGAAGTAATTTTTTTATTATTTATAACATTATTAAATATGTATTATTGTGATTATGCACTTTGATGTATTCATTCAACTTTTTAATTAAATTATTTTTGAATTTAATAATAAATATAATTTGATGTAGGTTTTGTAATTAAATTTTTTTTATTGTTAAAAATAAATATATTTTATGTAATTTTTACAATTAAATTTATTTTTTAAAATTTAAAAATAAATAAAATTTAATAAAATAATTAAATTTTATAATTATAATAATATTTTGAGTTTGAATTCAAACTAATGGTCTAAACTAATCTAATGTAATAATAGTTAGTTTGAATGAATTTTATTTAAATTTTACTGTCAAAATTGATTAATAATAGTTCGGTTTGAATGAATTTAATTTAGATTATGTCATCGAATAATAGTTCGGTTTGAATGAATTTAATTTAGATTCTGTCATCGAATTGACTTGAATTAACTTAAATTAAATTAAAATTAGGACACACACAAAATTTCGGTTTGGTGTTTTATTCTATGTTCATTCATTACTGGGCCACTGTAGGATATTTAAATGGGACCTTTGCGAAGTAAACTCCAGCTTATTTTGGCGTCTGCCTGTTTTCGTGAGACTAAAATAACTTAATGACTTTTCTGTTGCAAGACTAATAATTTAAATATGTTTAAAACAGGAAGGTCACTAATTTGTTGGAATCTCTCTCTCTCCCGAATATGCTTGCGTTGTATACAAGTAATGACACGGCATTTTAATAAAATATATTAAAAACCCTTATGATTTCATTAGATATTCGCAGGATTGTCAGTTGGCTACTCTCTGGGACCAACACCTGGTGCAACCACAACTTTGTCTCCGGCCCAGGATATTACTTTTTGGTACGAATCAGTCAGATGTGCTTAGTTAGCATCATCAAGTCAATGGGACCTTGAATGGATCAACGGCTGAGAATAGGGGATTCCTGTTTGCCTAAGAGCTCCGAGTGTGACTCATCAACAGATAATAGTTGGATTGCGAATGGACAAGATGGAACAATTGCCGACTTTGAGTTACATACTGTAAGTAAATTCTGAATTGTCAGATGCTGCTACACTTGAGCCACGAAGGGCTTATAATAGCGTGGTGACTGATAAGTTTTGCTCGCAGAACCTGTTCATTTGTGTCTTTCTGCCACGCAATTCTTACTTGTGAGCTTGCTTTTCTTGGGACATTTTTTGATTTGTTTGTCACCGTCTCTCTCCCACTTTTTTTATTTTTTTTTAATTTTCAATTGAAAACAAGGCTTATTCATTGTCTCTAGAGTTGGCGTTGTAGGATGTTTTAATATCTTTCAAGCATATCGATATGCTAGTCAGATTATATAACCTCTGTCCTGGTCACATTTGACCGTAATTTGTTGTCTCTCACTGCTGTCCCTTCGGAAATTGTTAAAAGTTGCATAATAGAAGTATAAAGACCATGAATAAATAATATTTGAATCTCTAACGCAGCCAATGAAACATTCTTGTCATAGTTTTGTTACACATCATAATGTTAGTGGGAACAAATTTGGTTCTGACTCTGTTATGCGTCGGTTGGCTGTGCAGATGACAAAGCTGATATTATTAGGGACGGCGGAGGTATAGATGACGGAAAGGATTTACCTGAAGAGTATCTTGGTGCCATGTATGATCAAATTGTGAAAAATGAAATTAAGATGAACACTAACTCTTCTGCTCCACGGAGCAAGCAAGCAAACGGCTTAAATAAACATTTGGGGTTGGATGGTATGCTCAATCTGGTCACCAGAAAACGTACTGAAGAAAATCCACTGGGTGCAAATGGCCTTCTCAAATGGTACATTCCAAAGCAGTTTCAGGCAGAGTCTGGAAAATCAGAGTAAGCTATTTTCCAAAATTTTTGATAGCGGTAGTACCGGTATTATTTTTCCAATTTTGTGTACATTTCATGTCATATCCAAACTCTCAAGAAAAAAATTTAGGTGTTTTCTCTTATGTTTTGTTAATAAATTTTATTTTGGTATTGCAGGCCTTCATACCATGGTATTGCAGCGTTTTTGACATGCTGTGCATGTCACTGCAGTGATGGGTGTGCAGACCCAAAGAGATGCTTTTGTTACATCCGTCGCCAAGTTTACTTATCTCCACTGTGCTGCAGATATGAAGCGAAAAAATGTTGATGCTGTTAAGGTAACCATAAATTGGGTATGTTATCATCAAAGATTTTTATTTTTATTTTTTCCAAGAGTTTTTGGTATATGCATCATAGCAGGAGCAGGCTGAGAATGCTTGCATCAGAATGAGTGTTTTGAGAGTCTGTACTGGGTTAACGTTGTTAGAATTGGGGGCACAAGTTCATGATCATGTATTGAAGTATGATCACGATTTAATGCTTAACAATGCACTTCTTGATATGTATTGCAAGTGTGGCAGTTTGGAAGATGCTAATTCTGTTTTCAATTGGATGGAAGAAAAGGATGTGATTTCTTTGAGCACGATGATTGCGGGGTTAGCACAGTATGGGTATAGCCAAGAGGCTTTGAAACTATTCAAGTCTATGAAAGTTTCAGGATAAAACCAAGCTATATCACTATTGTTGGAGTTCTATTTGCTTTTAGCCATGCAGGGCTTGTGGAAGACGGGCGGTATCATTATTGATCTATGAAGAAGTTTTATGGGATTGATCCTGGAGGAGAACATTATAGTTGCATGATTGATCTTCTCAGTAGAGCTGGGAAGCTTGATGAAGCAGCGGAGATAATAATGAAATGCCATATAAACCAGATGCTGTGACATGGAGAGCTTTGCTTGGTGCATGGAAAGTTCACAAGTACACAAATCTAGCCATTTATGCTGCAAAACAGATTCTGAATCTGGATCCACAAAATCCAGGAGCCCACATACCGTTGTCTAATATCTATGCAAATTCCCGGAAATGGGATGAATAAGCTGAAGTTAGGAAAACAATGAGAGAAAGAGGAATCACAAAAGAACCAGGGTGCAGCTGGATTGTAATAGACGAGCAGATTCATGCTTTCTTTGCAGGAGATAGCTTGCATCCACAGATAGGTGAAATCAACCGGCAACTGAACCACATAATTGACAAATTAGCAGGAGTGGGTTATGTTCCTGACGCAAATTTTGTCATGCACGATCTTGAGGGGGCGCAGAAAGAAGACACAGTCCCATACCACAGCGAGAAACTGGCAATCATTTATGGTTTAATGAGCTGGACACAAGGTAAGACCATTAGGATCAGGAAAAACCTAAGGATATGTGGGGACTGTTATATGGTTGCAAAACACAAAGCAAAAATGGAGAATTGGACCCTTGTGATCAGATATCCTATTCGATACCGTCATTTTCAGGATGGTATTTGCTCCTGCAGGGGTCATTGGTAGCAAATGGTAAAGAAAAACTAGACCTCGTTGCTGGTATTTTCCAGACCTTGCTGCTTGTATTTTCTCAGCAACAATGGAAGAAAGGATAACGATGGACATGGGCAAATGGATGACGATGCAAGCTATCTGTGCAATCAGATATAGAGTCATGATGATTCGAGCCATAACAAGGTCAGGAAACAGTGGATAAAGGAAATCGAGGATCAGGTTAATGGATATGATTCACTACTCATGTCTCTGTGAATCTAGAAAGAGCAGTGAGCACCAAATAATAAGACCAATAAATTTCATGTACCGCGTAAATGCTGGATTGTATTCAATAAACTATATCATGATGCTATCAATGTTGTATCATTGAACGAAAATCGCATGCAATTTGTAATGAGATATATCATAGAATTACGAGATTTTGAATCAAAAGCGGGATCAATGAACTTAGGATCGGGCAAATCGGATTTGTTTTCTGTCCTCTTGACTACAGAGGGAGCGCACACATTTATGTCATACCTAATCTCTCAAGAAAATGAATTAGATGTTTTCTCTTACGTTTTAGTAATAAATTTTATTTTGGCATCGCAATGTCAATCTTGTAAGGTAGCATCTGTCTTTTGAAGTAACAATCAGCAGCAGGGAAACACTCCAATCATACAATGTTGCTGCAGAGAACTGGTAGGTTGGTCAGACATATGGAGGAAAACAGAGTTTATCAATTTTGAAGAAAATCAAAAAAGAGTCGAATCGGCAGTACTGCTAAAACGAAAATAAAATTCCTAAATCGAGATAAGCAAACAGTCACACTGATAATTGCAAAATGAAGAAACACGCGTCTGCTGTACTAACAGAATTGAAAAAAAAAAATTGCTAAAATGCTGAAAAGCCTGATCCGAACCGGTGAGATCACAAGAATGCTTAAGTTTTCCAAGAACAAATAATCGACGAGCAACTAAGCATAAAGCAGATCAAACTATGTTACTGCTGTCATGGGCTCTTGAACTCCGTGTAGTGGCCGATGTACACCCTCTCTCGCGGTGCTTTTGGCTCTATGATCCCCACACCTCTTTTTCCCCACACGTCCTCTATGTCCTCCTTTATGTTATCCATTTGATGGCCCAGGAGATGATGGGAGAGAGCAACCTCAACAGTTTTATTACTGTGGATCCGCTGATACCAGCCCCATAGTTTTTTAAACATCCGCCAGTCATCGCTATCTGAGACTGTCACTTGCTGGACATTGATCAGCTTTTGTTGCAATAGTTCTGAGTACCTCTCTTCATCCAATTTGGCTGCAGTCAATTTAGCGACAGCTGCATCGATTCTCATGTCAAGAGAAGCATCATCCTCTTCATTCTGTGCCCTCAATCTCCTCAACTCATCCTTCCTTCCCTCTATTCCAATCCGAAAATTCTCCCGGTTTGAAATGTATTCAGCAACGAAATTGGTACACGAACGAGCAACACCTACGAGGACATCCACAAAATCATTGCAAACCCAATCTATGTTCTTCAAAATATCCAACCGCGAACCTATTTCTTTTAGACCAGTCTCTACACCTAGAACAAAATTGGATCGATCGTCAGGCAGATGTTGGGTTAGGCTGTCATTCAGGAGCTCATCAACAACTTCTCCTTCTTCAACTTCCACTGAATCGATCAGTTCTAAGATTTTCGCAAATTCTCTGTTCTTAACCACGATGATATCAAAAGCATGACATAATTTGGCTAAATTAGCTAAGCCTCTGGCAACAAACACACGCAGATCACTGTTTATCTTACCAACAAGGTACAGATCCATGGAAGAAAATGGAAGGTAGTATCTGTATCGCGGGAAAAATGAATTTGAACTACGAATTAGGGGCGGGTGGGTTTGACGAATGATTTGACTCTTTAAAAATTGCTTTTGGTTAACACGACGACGTATAGAACGGAGTTTCGCTTAACCGATAAAAACAATAGTAATTAGATTTTGGAATGAATTTTGACAGTTTGGGAACTGGTTATTTGCATTTAGGGCTGGCAATGTGCTGGGCTTGAGCTGGGCCAAGCCTAGCCCAGCTCAGCCCTTCATTAAAATTAGTGACACTCCAACCAGAAGGCATCCTCCTTCCTGCTGCCATTCGAGTGCATGGCTTCCGGAACAACTTTTCTTGCAGTCTATTTAATGGGTCAAAATTAAGTTTACTTCTAAACAATAATGGAGTTGTTTGGAACTGCAAGAAGAGAGGCAGAGGTGGCTATAACGAGAACAGTAAGTCTGTTTACATAAATTTCATCAATTTCAAAACTAAACACCTAAATTGAACAAAATTATAAATATAACATGTCTGTTCTATTTGAAATCAATGTTGTTTTTTTTTTTTTTCTTATTGGAGTTAATCCCAATTTGATTTATAACTGATGATTCCATCGAAGATTACTCGAATCTCAATTCCTGCATGGTTGATGGACTGACTAAAGCTTGTGTTAGATACTTTCAGTTGAATCCACATTAATTAGACATTGTAGATCTAAAACTCTTCAGCCTTTATTTTTTTCACGCTCCTTTTTACTTTCGGTGATTGTAGATCTAAAACTGATACTGAGTTTTTGGTTTGCACGATTGAGAATGCTAAGCTGCTGGAGAAAATAACTGTTGATCCATGTAAACACTATTATTTAGAAATTCCAAAGGAATTGTGGTACGGGGAGACTCAGCACTGTCTATCGTTCAGAAAAATTTCTTCTATGGGAATTTGTGATACCATAAAGTTATCATGGACTACATGCTGTGGTGCTATGCTAGCCAAGATGATGTGATCTGACCTGCATTTGCTGGTAGATTGGTAAAGAAATTGTTTTGAAAAACTACATTGAGTAATCTGATTAAGTCAATAGTTGAATGCAATGCTATGCTTGTCTAAAGATGGAATAATGTGAGGGAGGCTAGATATGGGAATTGGTCATCTAGAATTTTGGCTTGTTGGTGAAATGGCTTAATGTTTATAAGTTTTCATTTTCAGTTGATTTTTTTAACTGGTTGTAATGATCTATAATACAGTGTTTTTGTTTAATGTTGCTAAGTTATAATTTTTACTGTTGGATGTATTTGTTTGTCTTTTTTTTTTTTTTTCCCTATTTTGATGAATTTGGTGTATTAATTGTTATATGATATGGGTGGTAATAATATTTGTTTGTAATGCTGAATTGCTCATGTTAATTGCTATTTTGGATGTTCACGCGGCTTGTATATATAATTAATTGATAGTATATATGTAAAACCGAGTGATTTATCTGTTGCCAGATAATAATTACCATTTGAAATGAATTTGTAAATTTGGGAATCCTTTATTGCTCTAGAATTTGTGCTATCCAGCTTTTACCATTTCTTTTTAGAAAACTAGCAAGAGATAAAATTGAGTGTCTTTCATGTGGAATATGTTTTAGTTGTTTGTTTTGATAATTGTTGTAGCATAGATTATGCACTTGAGTTGAGTAAATATTGACATGGACGGACACACAATAGTTTGAGTGCATAAAAGAATAGTAACATCTTGGAAGAACTTTTTTAAATTCGACTAGTGTTATGAAGCATATATAATCAACTCATCTCTACTTTTCATGTTGTTGTTGTTGTGCGGAAACATATGTTAATTTTGACAATATATGTTGGTTTTTAATCTTTTTTATTGTAAAAAAGTGATGGAGTTGTGTGAGGCTGCAAAAGGAAGAGCAGAGGCAGCAATAACGATGGAGGGAGAGGTGGAGGAAGCACAATGCATCGATGCGTTGGATCAGTTCAAGAAGTCTTCTTTCACCTGTCAACTTCTCGTCTCTACACTGGTATGACGTGTATCTGGCTTCTTTTTACTTTGCTTGTGTTACGGCTATGGATTTTCTTTATTTTTTTTCAATGAAATTCTTTTTCCTCTTCATCTAATATCACTGATGTCTGGATATGTAACATTAGGATACACTAGGAAGTTTTTTTTTTCCTTGTTTTATATGGCTTGTATAGCAATGCTAGAAACATAATTGTAAGGTTACAAATAAACATGGTAGGTTAACATATAACATGAGTAAAGCTTGTGCACTTTCCTTTGCATTCCTTTTGGCGCAACCTGAATAGAGAAGTACTAATAATGCACTTGCAACATTGACATTACAGCTTATCTAAACCCTTTGTGTGCTATAATAATGATAATGAAGTACCGCACTTACTATAATATAATACAGCCGGTCTAATATAATACAATATGGTTTAACTAAATAGCATATTAAAATATGATATTCTAAATGGCCTCATGTGGGAGGACGTTGTGTATCAAAAATTGGGGTGTTACTTAATGCAACATTGCAATATGTGTCTGATTGAAAAAGGTTGAATGCATTTGATACAATTCGATAATTGCTGGAGTGTTAGAATTGCACTGCATTTAATTTAATATATGCATATTTTTTTGACAATGTCTCAGGTTGTGAGGCATCTTCTACTACTAACAAAACATCCAAGGAAGAAAATCCAGGATTTAGCTTCTGGGTTGGGAAGAGTTGCAATCAAGAAATATACAACTGGTGCATTCAAGTGTGGTAGATGTGGGCATAAGAAGACCGCCTGCAAACAGTGGTCTAGTCGGCATTTGAGCAAACATATCATGTGCCTGAATTGCTATCAGTATGGTCATCACCTACTCTGTCATCCAGACTGCTTCCCATTTAGTTAGTAAAATACTAAATAGCATTATAATTTAGTAGTTATGAAGCTCTGCCAGTGCTGTGGTGTGGCAGATGCCGCACTAAATCCAGGTAATTTGAGCAGGTAGAAAGTTTGTGGTGGATTAATTTACTACTAATTCTTTTGTCGTTTCATGGTATAACACTAGAGCTGGACAGAGTGCAGTGGCTTCATTTTCTTTAAGTATATTTATAATTTCTTTTTATTTAAATAGTGTTTTTCTATCTAATTAATTCGAATTAAATATTTTTTTTATATTTTCTAATTTGTATATCATATTTTTATAATTGACCAAGTATTGTATAATTTGTATTTAAATTTGATTGATGTATAATTATTATTAAAATGGAATTGATGTCCCCTGAATTGACATTGCTGGATTGGAGATTATTTTATTTTAGCCATAGGCTACTGGCGAGAAGAAGCAACAACTTTTATCATCAAATCGTCTTGGCTTGGTCTGATCTAGATATTTAGTTTAACCATCATTCTCCGGGAGAAGTTGCTTAGTTTGTTACGTTCTGAAGCTAGGTGGTTACTAAATGACATTTTACTTTCTAGTTCTGCTAATACATTTGATAATAGTGATTTATGGCATTTGTGAATTCACATCACATGGCAGTTGCTCATGCCTCATGCTATTGTGGTTTTAAGGTGTGGAATGAAATCATATACATTGCTAATTGTATATGATTTTAAAGTGGCTTATGGTTTTATATACGGTATGAAATTTCTGAAATGAAATCATGCGCCCAATTGCTCATGCTTTAATGCACTTAAGATTGGCGTGCTTGAATAAAGTTTAGCCGCTCTGAGGTTGAAATATTTGTACAAGATTATGTGGCTATTCTGCTAGGTACCAACCTCAGTACATATTGGTGAAAGTGGAAACAAATGAAGGGTTGAATTCTGATTATTGTGGTTGGGTGGAGAATTTGTGAGGCCGACTATGGCCCATATAGGCAGTCTGAAAGAAAATCTTTGTACAAGCAATATGAAGGTAAGTTTCTGGAGTCTGGTCATGATTGTTGCTGTTTTTGTTCTGACGGGGTAATTGCCTTTTGAATGGTTCATATTCTTGTTCATATATGTTTCCACCTTTTGGATTTGATGAATTTTGCACTATCTTTTGCTGCCCTTAGTGGTGCACTATTGGTTTATGTTGTATTTACGGTCAGGAACTTGAAAAAATGTAGGAGATTGCCAAATTAACGCAACTGCCCCTGGTGTACACCGGAAAGCGGGCAAGGGGAACTCCTTACAAGTATCGATTTCATTCATGTGCCACAGGGAGGGAGTCTGAAAATAAATGACCTCATTCGAGAAGTAAGTTCCATTTGTCAATGTTTCGTGCTGCATTATTATAATTCTTGTTATTATGACTATTCTTACTATTTTACTAACAAGTTGTAATCTTTACTAACAAGTTTCTCTGTTGCAGAAGTTGTTGAATTACATTTTGAAGGCTTTTATTTTTAGGGTTTTAGAAGTAAATTTGTTTGTTATTTATAACATTATTGAATATGTATTATTGTAGTTAAATGTAATTAGATGTATTAATTCAACTTTTTAAATTAAATTATTTCTGAGTCTAATAATAAGTGTAATTTGACGTAAATTTTACAATTAAATTTATTTTTTACACCTAAAAATAAATGTATTTTGATATAGTTCTTATATTTAGTTTATTTTTTAAAATTTTTTTTTATTTGTAAACGCTGGAACATGAAGAAATAGAATACTAAAATTTTTTTCTTTAGTTCAAAAGTGGTTGACAAGGCTGCATGCATTTGGGAATTTTTTTTTTTTATTAGTTGATTTTATTTTAATTGTTGAATCAATTGCTTTAGGAAAGGATGATACTAATAACAAATAAGTGAAATTAATATTGCAACAATAATTTGATATATATATATATATATATAAAAAACCAAAACCTAATGGTCCCAACCACCCAAATGTTAATGACATATTTTTATTGGATTAAAAAGAAAAAAGCATAACATAGATCAGCATTCGCTTGAACTGGAAGTATCGCCCAGCCCCATTTCTTTTGCAAGTAATGTTGAGTATTTCTTCTTCAACTGTTCTTTTTTCTTCTTCAACTGTCGCCTTTTCAAATTCACAGCAGCAATCTTTGCCATGGTTTCACGCTTTTCGGTTTCCAAAGAAAGTTGGTTGATCTCTTCACGAATTGCGCGCTTTCGCTCCTTCTGATCCTTTAGTTCCTTCAACTCCTCCTCACATTTTTTAACGTCTGCTTTAGCTTTGTCATACTTGTCATACAAGTTTTCCAATTCTTTTAATTCCATTGATGTCTCAATTTTGGTAACATTCCTTGATGATGATGATGATGATGCTCCAGACACTATTTAATTAGCAATTTATTCACAATGCATAATTATCGTCAAAATTCTTCATAATTAATTAATATAACAATTATTTATGATTACTATTGCTGCTGCTGTTGTTATTATACTTACTTTCAAGTAATCCAATTCTTGATTCTCCAATTCCTTATAATTTTTTTTTCTACAATAACAATTAAACAACGATAATAATAAATATGTAATCCTAAAAATATTCACTCTCACAATAAATAATGACAAATTTTATTTAAAAAAGTAAATTAATAAGAATATTAATATGGTATAACACTATTTTATTAAAAAAATTAAAATAAAAAAGAAAGAAGAAAGGATTGAAGAAATGATAAAAATTCTACTCAAAATAATTGATTATGTTTCTAAAATTAATTATTAAATTATGCATACCACTCTGCTTCATTGCAAAATCTAACATATCAATAATAATAATAATAAAAGAACAATGATACCTGATATATAATCTTCTTGTTGTGCAAAAAAAAAATGCATGTATGAACAGTCTTTTAATAGAGTTTTTTCAGTACAAATTGCATTCACAGAGCAATAAGAAATACATGAGATATGAATCTTATATATATATATTTATTTATTTATTAATTTAAAATTAATTTTATATAAATACATACTTAAATTTAAAGTATGCATTAATTTTTTTATATTACATATCTACGTGTATATGTACGTACACACACATTGTGTCAATAATTTTGTTTATAAAAAGACGGACGGGGGACGGGGAGGGAAATATCCCTCCTAAAACGGGGATGGGATGACCATTCCTACCAGTTGCCATTGTTCAGAATCATGGTCATGGAGCATATCATGGGGTATGTCGGAGCACATCACGGGCATAGAATTGGTCAAGCCACTATCTCTTGTCAAGCCATTATCTCCCTATTATCTCAAGCCAGTAAAACGTATTAAGAGGAATTGAAGGATAAGTGTTTTGAGCTTTGGACTGAGAGAGCCAAACTGCTTAGACAATGGTTTCCAGACCTCAAAGAATGACTTTGCGCCCGATCACCAGTCCTAGGACAGATTCATTCATGGGGGATAGCAGCCAACCAAGGAGGAACTGATCCTGTCATTTCCACCAAGTGTAATCAGGATTATCAACCAGAAGAACATCATTCGAACCAGATCTGAATTGTGGAGGACAATTATAGTCTTTGGTTATAAACTTCTTTCAAGTCCATTTTCCCTGATCGACGGCAACACTTGAGCTTTGTAGGCAAGAAAATCGTTTCCATCAAGTTTGATTGAAATGACAAACGAGAAGGAAGTATTTGTAGAAGCTGAATGAATAAGGGATACTGGCGTTGGCCATTATAGGCTCTGCTACCAAATTAGAAACTGTCTGTTGTTTGGTAAGAAAATGAAGGAAAATTTGCGGAGAGACTGAAGAAGTAAATTGTGAATTGAATGCTTAATTCTTCTTACGCGAAACTAATAATATTACAACATTAAATCCCGCTCAGCAGCCAACTAGGAATGCAATGTTCAGCTTGCATACTATCCTGTCAGCTACAACTTCTTTCAATAATTTTCTGCCACTTTTTCTTTGATTTTCCATTATTGTCGTTGGCTGTGTAACTAAAACTTTCTACTCGTTTGTATACATGTGTGCTTGAGCTAATTAATAAAATAGCATGCTTCCACTTATTTTCAGCCATCCCTGGTTCATTCGGTCAAGATTGTTGCATTTTACAAAATATATCTTTATTTGTAAAAGTATGAAAGAACAGGGACCTGAATGTTACGATTATATTATTCTTTTGGTCAGTATATAAAGGTTAATATTTCCCCACTTTTGATCAGCCTTTCCGTGCGTTGCGTTGATTCCCACGAAGTTATTATTCCTTGCTAATAATCTTTTTCAGGTTTCTTAATCCAAGGGTTTTCTCTTTATGTTTTTCATTCATCTATTTAATTAGTTCTTTTTTTTTAACTTTTTTAGTTTTTCGTTATGTGTCTGTAATTAAAACTCTGAACTTTTTGTTATTAATCGCAACTTCTGCTGTTTTAATTGTCTCAAAATCACCTCTTTTGATCTGGGTTTTGTTTTTAATGTGAATTATTCATGTGAATTGCTATATGTTCGCGCAGCTTGTATATCTAATTCCGTTGACAGTATATGCGGAAAAGCGAGTAATTTATCTGATGCCAAATAATAATTATGATTCGGAATGAACCTCTAAATTTGGGAACCCATCATTGCACTAGAATTTGTGCTATCCAACTTTTACCTTTTGTTTTTAGAAAACTAGCATGAGATAAAATCCAGTGTCCTTCATGTGTAATTTATTTTAACTGTTTTTTGTTTTGATGGTTGTTGTAGCGTAGATTATGGACTTGAATTGAGTAGATATTGGCATGAAAGGATACACAATTGTTTGAGTGCATAAAAGAAGATTAAAACCTTGGCAGAACTTTTTGAAATTCGACTAGTGTTATGAAGCTTATACACGTCTCTACTTTTCATCATGTTGTTGTTGTTGTTATTATACGTAAACTTATGTTGAGTTTAACAGTATCTGTTGTTGTCTTTATTTTCCTTAAAGAAGAAGTAAATTAAGTGGTAATGGAGAAAAAAGTGATGGAGTTGTGTGAGACCGCAAAAAGGAGAGCAGAGGCAGCAATAACGATGGATGGCGAGGTGGAGGAAGCACAATGCATTGATGCATTGGATCAGCTCAAGAAGTCTTCTTTCACCTGTCAACTTCTTGTTTCTACACAGGTATGACATTTGTATCTGGCTTCCTTTTATGTTTCTTGTAATATGGCTGTGGATTTTTTTTTTTCATCGAACGAAATCCATTTTCCTCCTCATCTGTTATCACTGATGGCTAGAGATACACTGGGAACTCTTTTTTTATTTTTTTGGATATGGCTTGGATAGCAATGCTAGAAATGTAACTGTAAGGTTGCATATAAACATGGTAGGTTAACATATAACATGAATAAAGCTTATGTGCTTTCCTTTGCATTCCTTTTGGCCCAAACTGAATAAAAAAGTACTAACTGGCATTACAACATATCTGAACCCTTTATCTGCTAGAACGGTAATAGTGCAGTACGGCACTTACTATAATTAAATAGTCAGTCCAATACAATATAATATGGTTTAACTAAAATAGCACATTACAATCTGATATTCTAAGTGGCTTCGTGTGGGAGACTTTGCGTTTCAAAATTGGTGTGCTACTTAATGCAACATTGCAATATGTTTCTGATTGAATAAGATTGAATGCATTAGATTCAGTTTGGTATAGCTGGAGTGTTAGAATGTATGCCATTTAATTATTATTATTTTTTTGGCAATGTCTCAGGTTGTAAGGCATCTTCTACCTCTGACAAAACATCCAAGGAAGAAAATCCAGGATTTTGCTTCTGCGTTGGTTGTGTCGTGGAGAAACATGTTTCTTGAGCAAATAAAATATGATGACCAAAATGGAAGCTATACAATCTCTGGCAGGACTGAGCTTGCAAATATAGAGATTATCGGGGCCAAAAAGGTTGATAAGAGGACCGCTGAGAAGTTTGGGAAGATTTCGGATGTTGAAGTTGTTAAGGTTCAAAAAGTTGATCAGAATGGTACACCAAGGTCCAAGAAAGGGGTAAGATTAGAAAGTGGTGAGATGGAGATAACCAATTTGGCGGAGAATGTTGAAGTTGAAAAAGTGATTACAGAAAATAGGCAAGGTTCTGGCAGTGTTCCCCAAAAGTCGAGTTGTATGCTTAAATGCAATGATTGTTTTCGGGAGATTGTAAGGGAAAAACTTTACAATGCTTTGTCCAAGGTTTCTGGTGAGGCTGACAAAGAAATTCGAGATGAAGTGAACGCATGCAATCCAATTGAAATTGCCGTATCAGTAGAGTCTGCAATGTTTGAAAAGTGGGGGCGATCTAATGATACTTATAAGATGAAGTACAGGTGTGTACTTTTTAACATCAAGGATCCAGAAAACCCGGATTTCCGAAGAAAAGTACTACTTGGGCAAGTCAAGCCAGAGATGGTCGTTAACATGACTGCAGAAGAAATGGCTAGTGATGTAATGCAACGCTGGTATCAAGAATTGGAAGAAGAGAGAGTTCAATTAGAGAGATCTCGAAGATTGAGTGGAAAAGTGGTATTCCAAAAATTTACAACTGATTTATTCACGTGCGGTCGATGTGGGTATAAGAAGACCACATGCAAACTTTGGATTATTCCGCATTTGACGGAAGATATAATGTGCCTGAATTGCTATCAGTATTGGTCGTCAACTACTCTGTCATCCGGACTGCTTCCTATTTAGTTAGTAAAATGCTGGATAACATTATAGTTTAGTAGTTGAGAAGCTCTGCCAGTGCTGGGGTGCGGCAGATTCCGCAGTAAATCCGGGTAATTTGAGCAGGCGGAAAGCTTCCAGTGGATTAATTTACTACTACTTTTATTATCGTTTCATGGTACAACACCAGAAGTGGACAGAGGGCAATAGTTTCATTTTATTTAAATACATTTAAAATTTCATTTAATTTGAAAATAGTGCCGGGTTAGGCCCTTCATTTTTTTGAGGGGCCAGGATCCTTGAAAAGCCTTGATCTGTCTTGAAGAGCCGGGTTAGGCGTGGGCCAATTACGTGCCGGCCTTATTTAGACTTTTGAAAGTTATGCAAGACAATATGGCTACATTATATGTTTATATACTTAAAAACTATAAAAACAATAAAACAGTTTGAAAAACCAAGAATAATAATGTTTTCAAGTGTCGGTGAAGGGAGAGTTGTCATGAAGAAAAATTAAAACTAAAGGTTGCCGTGGAGAAAAAGAAAGAATGAAAGAAAGAAAGAAAGGGTAAAAAGTGGAAAGACAGCTCTCCGGTGGGGGTTAGACTTCGGCCAGACTTATCTAGTGAGCACAACACCAAGCCCAGCCTGTAACGGACTGTATTATTTTGAGCCCAGTTCAGGCCCTTTTCGGAGGGACTGGACTTAAAGCCTCTGGACCAGGCCAGGCACGGCCTGGGCTGTTTTGCCAACCCTTTTTGCGTTAAAATTAGTGAAACTCCCAACTTGAAGACTTCCGCCACGCTGCTGCCATTAGATTGTATGGCTTCCGGAACAACTTTTCTGGCTGCCTATTTAATGGGTCAAAATTAAGTGTACTGCTAAACAATGACGGAGTTGTTTGGAGCTGCAAAAAGAGAGGCAGAGGCAGAGGTGGCAGTAACGAAAACAGTAAGTCTGTTCACATAAATTACATCAATTTCAAAACTAAATCCCTAAATTGAACAAAATTATAAATATAACATATCTGTTCTATCAGAAATCCCTTTTTTTTTTTTTATTGGCGTTAATCCCAGTTTGATTTATAACTGATGATTCCATCGAAGATTACTCGAATCTCAATTCCTACTTGGTTGATGGACTCACTGAAGCTTGTGTTAAATACTTTCTGTTGAATCCACATTAATTAGACATTGTCGATCTAAAACTGTTCAGCCTTTATTTTTTTCACGCTTCTTTTTGCTCTTGGTGAAGTAGTATTCTTTGATTGTTTTGCTGCCGTGATTAGTGTGTGAAGAGAGACAATGGCGACACGGATCAAACTTTGCTTCTGTTCAGCAATAAAAGAAGAAAAAGAGACATTCTCTATGATGCCTTTAATGAATTACCTGATGACATTCTCGTAAAGATTTTGTCTTGCTTGACAATTAAGGAAGCCGTATGTACCAGCATCTTATCTAGTAGATGGAGATATCTGTGGAAGAATTTTACTGGTGTTTTGGACTTTGAGGATGCCTTAACAATGGAGGACCTTAGATCTTCCTGGGGTTTGGGAAGTGAACCACTTGATGTAGAAAGGAATAAGTTTGCTAGTTGGGTTAATTATGTTTTGAGATCACTTTACAGTCCAACTATGGAAGGACTAAAGATATGTTTTGATATTGTCTCGGACGATGATATTGGTAATTGGATTAAATTTGCAATAGAAAGGAGAGTTCAAAGGCTAGAGTTGGACTTTAGTAGAGGTCCATGCCGCACATGGGATAGCATTAGACAATACAATTTTTCATCACATGTTGACGATTGTTCTAGCTTTAGATCTCTTACAGCCCTATGTTTAGCGTATGTAGATGTAACGGGAGAGGCTATTGAAAAGTTATTATCTTACTGTCCCTTTCTTGAGGTGTTGAGTGTTACGCGTTGTTTTTGTGTAAAGAGTCTGAAAGTTTCTGGTCCATCACTGAAGTTGAGGTACCTAAGATTGAAGCTTTTGGACTCCTTGGAGGATCTTACAATTGATGCAGCTAATCTCACATCATTTGAAGTTCGTGGATCGGACATAACTGTTTCTTTTGTTAATGTCCCAACTCTTGCTGAGATATCTCTCATCGGCGGTTGTAGCATCTACTTTGTGCATAACATTGACCAATTTTCAAGTTTACTCTTGCAACTGCAGACTCTTAAGCTGTTCCTTGGTGGTCCTGAGGTAGTATATTTGTTTTCTAATTATTTTTCTTTTCAAAATTTACCAATACTGATGCATTTTTGTATCATATTTTACCAAATTATTTCAGGCGCCTGAGGCAGTCCCCTACAATATTCCGAAATTAGAAAATCTCAGGCATTTGGAAATGTGTATTCAAGTCAATGATGATGACAGTTTTCTTCCTTGTGCTGCTTTTTTGGAAGCCTGCCCTTCATTACATAAATTTACACTCAAGGTGGATGCTTTCTCTTGCGTGATTTAAAAACTTGTTCTTTGTTGTTGAGCAACGATGATGGAATTGTTATTTTATATGTGCATTGTTGCCTCTTCTGTTTTTGCAGTTAACAAGGGTAGAACCATCTTCTGGATTGGTACGCACCGTCAAGGATCATCCATATATAAGCCTTGGCAATTTAAGCATTAGGGTGGTAGAAGTGTTTGGGTTTGAGGGACGTACAACTGATACTGAGTTTTTGATTTGCTTGATTGCGAATGCTAAGCTGCTGGAGAAAATAACTGTTGATCCATGTAAATACTACTATTTAGGAACTCCAAAGGAATTGTGGTATCGGGAGACTCAGCGCTATCTATCGTTCAGAAAGCGTGCTCTCAAGTTGGCAGAAAAATTTCTTCTATGGGAATTTGTGATACCATAAAGTTATCACGGACTACATGCTGTGGCGCTATGCTAGCCAAGATGATGTGATCTGACCTACACTTGCTAGTAGATTGGGAAAGAAATTGTTTTGAAAAAGTATATTGAGTAATCTGATTAAGTCAATAGTTGAATGCAATGCTATGCTTGTCTGAAGATGGAATAATGTTAGAGAGGCTAGATATGGGAATTGGTCATGCAACATTTTGGCTTGTTGGTGAAATGGCTTATTGTTTATAAGTTTTCTTTTTCAGTTGACTTTTTAGCTGGTTGTAAAGATCTATAATACAGTGTTTATGTTTAATATTGCTAAGTTATAATTTTTATTGTTGGATAAATTTGTTTGTTTGTTTATCTTTTTTTTTTTTTATTTTGATGAATTTGGTGTATTAATTGTTATATGATATGGGCGGTAATAATATTTGTTTGTAATGCTGAATTGCTCATGTTAATTGCTATTTTGGATGTTCACACGGCTTGTATATATAATTACATTGATAGTATATATGTTAAAGCGAGTGATTTATCTGTTGCTAGATAGTAATTACAATTCGGAATGAATTTGTAAATTTAGGAACCCTTATTGCACTAGAATTTGTGCTATACAGCTTTTACCTTTTTTTTTCAGAAATCTAGCATGAAATGAAATTCAGTGTCTTTCATGTGTAATATATTTTAGTTGTTTGTTTTGATAATTGTTGTAGCGTAGATTATGGACTTGAGTTGAGTAGATGTGGGCATGAATGGGTACACGATAGTTTGAATGCATAAAAGAAGACTAAAATCTTGGAAGAACTTTTTTAAATTCGACTAGTGTTATGAAGAATATATAATCAACACGTCTCAACTTTTCATGTTGTTGTTGTATGGAAACTTATGTTGAGTTTGATGGTATCTGTTGTTGTTTTTTTGTCCTTTTTTTTTTAATTGTAAGCAAGTAAATCAGGTAGTAATGGATAAAATGTGATGGAATTGTGTGAGGCTGCAAAAAGAAAAGCAAAGGCAGCAATATCGATAGAAGCAGAGGTGGAGGAAGCACAGTGCACTGATACATTGGATCAGTTCAAGAAGTCTTCTGTCACCTATCAACTCCTTGTTTCTGCACAGGTATGACATGTGTAACTGACTTCCTTTTCCTTTGCTTGTATTATGGCTATGGATTTTCTTTATTTTTTTCTCAATGAAATTCTTTTTCCTGTTCATCTAATATCATTGATGGCTAGATATGTAACATGAGGATACACTAGGAACTCTTTTTTTTTTTTTTGTTTTTTTCCTTTTCTCATTGGATATGACTTGTATAGCAATGCTAGAAACATAATTATAAGTTTACATATAAACATGGTAGTTTAACATATAACACGAGTAAAATTTATGGACTTTCCTTTGCATTCCTTTTGGCCCGAACTGAATAGAAAAGTACTAATAATGCAATTGCGATGATGACATTACAGCTTATCTGAACCCTTTATCTGCTACAATAATAATAATGAAGTACAGCACTTTCTATAATATAATATAGTTGTCCAATATAATACGATATGGTTTAACTAAAGTAGCACATTAAAATCTGATATTCTAAATGGCCTCATTTGGGAGGACATTGCGTATCAAAAATTAGTGTGTTAATGCAACATTGCAATATGCGTATGATTGAATAAGATTGAATGTATTTGATTCAGTTTGGTAATTGCTGGAGTGTTATAATTGTACGGTATTTAATTTAATTTAATGTTTTTTTTGACAATGTATCAGGTTGTAAGGCATCTTCTACCTCTGACAAAACATCCAAGGAAGAAAGTCCAGGATTTTGCTTCTGAGTTGGTTGTGTTGTGCGGAAACATGTTTCTTGAGCAAATAACAAATGATGAGCTAATTGGAAGCTATACAATCTCTGGCAAGACTGAGCATGCAGATATAGAGACTACCGGGGTCAAAAAGGGTGATAAGAGGATCGCTGAGAAGTTTGGGAAGATATCGGATGCTGAATTTGTTAAGGTTCAAAAAGTTGATCAGAATGGTACACCAAGGTCCAAGAAAGTGGTAAGATTAGAAAGTGGTGAGAAGGAGAAATCCAGTTCGGCGGAGAATGTTGAAGTTGAAAAAGTGATTACAGAAAAGAGGCAAGGTTCTGGCAGTTTCCCCAAGTCGAGTTGTATGGCTAAATGCAATGATTGTTTTCAGGAGATTATAAGGGAAAAACTTTACAATGCTTTGTCCAAGGTTTCTGGTGAGGCTGATAAGGAAATTCGAGATGCAGTGAACGCATGCAATCCAATTGAAATTGCTATATCAGTAGAGTCTGCAATGTTTGAAAAGTGGGGGCAATCTAATGGTTCTCATAAGATGAAGTACAGATGTGCACTTTTTAACACCATGGATCCAAAAAACCCAGATTTCCGAAGAAAAATTCTACTTGGGCAAGTCAAGCCATAGATGGTTGTTAACATGACTGCAAAAGAAATAGCTAGTGATGTAATGCAACGCTGGTATCAAGACTTGGAAGAAGAGAGAGTTGTACATTTAGAGAGATCTCAAAGATTGTTTGGAAAAGTGGCAATTGAAAAATATACAAATTGATGCATTCACTTGTGGTCGATGTGGGTATAAGAAGACAGCCTGCAAACGATGGTCCTTGAGGGAACATATAATGTGCCTGAATTGCTATCAGTATTGGTCGACAACTACTACTCTGTCATCTGGACTGCTTCCCATTTAGTCAGTAAAATAGTAAATAGCATTATAATTTAGTTGTTATGAAGCTCCGCCGGTGCTGTGGTGTGGCAGATGCCGCACTAAATTTAGGTGACTTGAGCAGGTAGAAAGTTTCTGGTGGATTAATTTGCTAGTAATTCTATTATCATTCATGGTATAACACCGGAACTGGACAGATTGCGGTGGTTTCATTTTCTTTATGTTTATTTATAATTTCTTTTTGTTTAAATAGTGTTTTTCTATCTATTTAACTTGTATTAAATATTTTTTTATATATTTTCTAATTTTTATATCATATTTTTATAACTGATGATATATTTTATGATTTATATTTAAGTTTGATTGCTGTATAATTATAATTAAAATGGGATTGATGTCCCTTGAATCGAAAATGCTGGATTCGAGATTATTTTATTTTAGCCATAAGCTGCTGGTGGGAAGAAGCAACAACTGTTATCATCCAGTCGTCTTGGTTCAGTCTGATCTGGATATAAAACGAAAACCATGGAAGATTGAGAGTGTTAGTCAGAAAAAAATGTGAGGGACAGGAGCAACAACAGGAAACCTGTTTACAATTTTTGTGTCACAGTTGACGATGCAACCATGGCATGGCTATTTCACATGTTATAAGGTAATGACACAACTGCTTCAATATCAATGTGGCATTTTCCATTCTCAATTTCCCATTTGCTGCCTTTTACTGTCATTTCAGTTTGTAGATTGTGGATTTTTGTGTCTATTGTCATTGTGACTTTTAACACTTGCTTTTGCAAAATACTTTAACGCAAACACTAATATATAAGGTAATCTTAAGTTGTTCTTTAAATTGTTTCTTGTCAAGGTTCTCATTTCTTTATATGACATGGAGAAACGGATTTTGGTATCTATATATTACTCATTTCAGGCTCTTGGATTCTCAATGCCTTACTTTGCCCATGTTTCTTTAACTCTCACACCTGAGAGGAGTAAGCTGTCTAAACGACATTGTTCAACTTCAGTTGGTCAGGTAGTTACATATTACTTCCCATGTTCTAAGTTGGGATGCATTCAAGATCTTATCTTTTCTCTTATTTCCTGGTCATTAACTTTTTCCTTATGAAAATTTGTTTCATAGTTAGGATAAAATTGTTCCTACTAATTAATACCTAGGATTTAATGGTTCAGGGCAATGGGTTACCTATCTCAGGCAATGGTGAACTACCTGGCTCTTTTAGCTTGGGGTGATGAAACTGAAAATGAATTTTTTACTCTTGACCAACTTGGTTAGTGACTTTCTTTGACTTATATCTACTTTTTTGTAGATTCCTACAAAAACTGTGCTGAAAGTTTTGACTGATTTAGCAAAATCTATTTTTGACTGATTACTTGCTAGTTCATGGAATTGCAGTTGAAAAGTTTACAATTGAACGGGTTTAACAAAAGCGGTGCCATTTTTTATTCTACCAAGTTAAGGTAATAATGTTCTTTCAGCTTATAAATGCTGAGAATCCTTGTTCATTTATTAGATTTAGGAAGCATTTCCAGATCACACTGAAAGCAATTGGGGATGCTGATAATAAATATTTCTCCCATTACACAGTTGTCTTACATTTTTCTTGTGTTTTGCATATGTTGTCTAATTGTTTCTTGTTTGACACGTATTCATGGCTAGAGGTGGATGAATGGTCAGCATTTAAGAGCAATTCCATCTGAGGAGTTGACTGAACTGATTGGTGAATGCTGGAAGAGCACCGTTGTCCCCACAGTAGCGAAGGGACCATTTGTAGATGGATGATTTCTCTCTTTTATATCTAAAAGCACACTCTGCTACGATTCATAAATTTCCGGTAAAATAGTTTATGAAACCTCTTGTAGTTTATTCTTTATTTTTGTTGGGACCTGAAATGGGAGATAAGAACAGAATGTTTTGGGGACTAGATAAATGCTTGAATGTTCAGTCTGTTATATTCTGTCTGAAAAAAGCTACGATCATGGTTGGACCAAAGATTAGGTACTTTCTACCAACAGCATATCATAAGTTTTCCTTTTTTTTTTTTTTTTTTTTGTTTTTTTAAATGTTTCTTCATGCACTGTCGTGCCCGTTAAACAAGTAGATGGGGACTTTCATTTTACTTATTATTCCTTCCGCACTTGATTGGATGCAGCTGCATGATAATCAAAAACATAAATTTGCCAAAACAGGAAGCAATTCAGCTGCTCAAGGATGGGATTGACTTGGTAACAGACTCAGACAAAGCACTTTCAAACTTGCTGTCTTATCCTTTGCATGCTACTTTGACCGGGTGATTAATGAATATCTTGTACTCAAATTTATGGGTTTATTGTATTATATGGCATAATTTCTGAGTTGATGGCGTGCCTGACATGCCTTCTAACTGATCTCTTTCTTCTTGATATTCGCATTGTTATCTTCAAAAATGTTAAAATATATGTCATCTTTTTATAAGATATGTTATCTGATGTTATTTTAACCATGTGTATCCCGACTGCAGCCCTGAAGGAAAAAGCGTTGTAGAAGATAAGCTATCTGAAGTTGCAGCTAGCCTCTTAGCCACGTAAGATGGTGGTGAACTACTCAGCGCTCTTGAAAAAGGCCATGCTGGCTGGCAGAAATGGGTGAAGAGCTTTGGAAAAAGACTTAAACGAAAGGTAAGCCCTATGCTGATTAGACTTATCTTCTTCTTCTTCTTCTGCTGGCTTCTGAACTGACAAGTTGGCCAATCTCAACCACATGGCAGGGGAAATAACTGTTCATGCCCCTTTGTCCATAAAGCTGGAACCCACAGCATTGTTTCCCCTCAAAGCCGAGTTTGTATCATTGGATGAACGGCTCAAAATGCTGAGACAAGTTGACTGGAAGCATTGAGTAAGGATGAGCCTGTTTTAGAGTCTGCTGCTGCCCAAACCTAATTGAGAAACGACAGTTTTGATCGGCTTATTTCAAGCTTTAGGTATTTAATCTCATTATTATTATTTTCTTCTGTTTGCCCTTTCGGCAACCCTTTTTTATAAGATGATGAAAGCTTAATCTGTAATATTAGAATCCAGAGATGTGATATAGAATTTCCCAATGCAAGAGAGAAATCATCTTTTTATTTCCATTCTTGGATTTATTGAGGCTATTTTCTCCTGTCTTGCCATGAAAAAGTATGTTGAACACACGTATGAGCCAGAAACTTATCTATAAATAAATAAATAGATAAATAGATTTCTTAATGGTCACGTGACAAACACAAGCAAAGACAAAAAGACATAGAAGGGAAGTGCATGACATATAACAAACAGAAGGTCATTTCATGCAAATCAAATCTGACCATCTGTCGGCTCACTCAGCTGCTTAGACATAAAAGGGAATTGGTGAGGAATTGATTGAATTGGGTGTGGTTAGAGTTATTGCTCTCCGCGGTTAGATGTCGTTGCCTCTTGCTTAGAGGTGATTGTTTGTTGCGCACTGTTCGGACTTGTTATAATGTGTATCTTGGTGGGTCGAATGGGACCAATCAGATATATGAGAAAGCGGTTCTTGCACAGATTATGGTGATTGTTTTTCAGAGTTGAGGAGGATTCTATGGATGTGGGAAATATTAAGACGATTTCTGTAAGTGAGTTGCTGGAGTTTGTGGATAAAAGTTTGAATGGAGTTCTATTCATTTTTCTCAGAATTTAATTAATGACATAATGGGGATGAGTGAAGGGTTTGCAGGTGTTAAGCAGCTTAAGCAAAATGTGACGGCAGAATGCCCAATGGAGATGATGAGGTGTCGAAAGCAGCAAGCGAGAAAGATGATGCCGAGTGGCAAAAGCAGCTGTGAGAAAGGTGATGCTGAGGTGTTGAATGCAGCAGGTGAGAAACGTGAAGTTGGGAAAGGGCAAGGGAATGATGGAGCAGAATCTGGTGGCGGCAGTAATATTAGGGAGGATGGATTTGTTTTTATTTAAGGATATTTGTAAACAATCTATGAAGTTTTCATCAGAGGAGAACCTGGGTGATCAAATCATTGTGAGGGGGAAGATATTGTCTCTGGAGCTGCACGAGGTGATCATGGATAATGCTGGTCCTGTTTGGAGATCCAACGAGAGGTAAGTTGTTCTTTTTACCGAGTTCTGAACTTTTAGCCTTTACAAGCTTACTTTGTGTTCCATACTATTTAATTTTAATAAATTGATGCCTAGATAACATCTCACTGTAGTTTCTAATGCTAGCATTTTTCATTGGCATGTTGTGCTTCACAATCATCGCATCAAAGATTATGCTGTCAACACTTTTTCCTCTTTTTCTACTGCCTATTAGTTTATTAGGGATTCAGAATTTGAAGCATAATGCCTTTGTGATACAATGAAAAATATGGAGCTTTATGAAGGAGCTTTAAATGCTAAATAGTAATGAAAATAAAAGTGCAGAGGTGGAATTCTATTTTTTTCTGCTCGAAAGCTTATTTGTGTCTAGGATTTGTTTGAGTTGTGCAAGAAAGTAGGTCTCACCGATCATTGTTTCTTGAAAGGTTTCTCCTCTGATATGCACAAAAAAGTTCCCTATGGAAATCTTTGCAAGTAATTACCTCATTAGTTCCTCTAATAAATTATTCAAACAACAGTAGTATACTCTTTGTATCTGTTTTGTATTAGAAATATAACAGGTACAAAGTTTTACTTTTATGCAGTAAACTCCTTTTAAATCCTTCTGTATACTGCTTCCTTTGCCATTTCTATCAGTGCTTTACAATTTTTTTGTATTATTGTTCTTGGACAATGCTCTTCTTAATTAACTTGTATATTGCACTGCCCTGATTTTGTTAAATGTTATTTAGAAGATATTAAATTCCCTTTTACTTGGAACAGGTTTCTCAATATTATCAAGCATTTTCTCTGCTTATCACTGTTAAAGAACAGTGCATTATTAGTTATGGCTGTCTTCCAACTTCAATGTTCTATTTTCACAAGTTTGTTGACAAAATTCAGATACAGGCTGAAAGCAGATATTGGTATATTCTTTCCCATGCTCATCTGCGGATGCTTGAAAATGTTCTGCAGCCAAGCTTTTTACGGAAGATTACTGTTCTTAACATGTTGGAAAAGATCTCCCAGGATGCACAGATTATTATTAATATATTTGTGAACTATGACTGTGATGTGGATTCTCCAAACAGATTCGAAAGATATTACCAGCATATTTCTTGCTTCTCCTTTTTTTTTTTTTTGGCTGCTTGTGTCTCATTTACAGGTCTTAGTGGTCATTTCTTGAAGACCACAATAATGAATAGTGCTAGATTTCTGAAAATGAGTGTCTTCTGGTCTGTTAGAAAGTTCAGTTTCAATAATAGTGTGATCTTACCATGAAGGGTTAATTTGTTTGATAATTTTAAGTTCTTGAAACAAATATTGCGACAGTTTTTTTCAAAAGGCTACTGACAGTGTCCACCATTAAAAAACTTTAGAGCTATTGAATCTCATGTGCAAGCAAAAAATGGCTTAAATTCTTTTAATTCTCATTAAGTTAAGAGCATATGGGGCTGAATACTCTGTACATCTCAATTGCTATCATGACTTAAACTTAGCATGTTGGGATATATATTAATGCACAAGAAAGTGGGGCAAAGATGAATTTACTCAGAAAATGCCGATTTGACTATGTTTAAGGCTTATTTGGGTTATAGCTTGTGGAAGGAGAGGAAATTTCTCATTGAAACCATGCCTCTTTTCAGTTAAGTATTCCAAGTGATGTTGCATCTTGAATGAAAGCTCCACAAGTTCCACTCTTCAAAGTTATCTTGAATTTCAAGAATGCCAAGACAGAAAAATAGCGAAAGAACTCGCAAGAAAGTAAAATAGTGAAAGAAACTTGCTAAGAAACTCAGTAGCTGTCTAATCTTATGCAAAAACAAGTAATACATTATAATATATCATTACTTATGAAGTTCATTTTATTTTATTTTATGTAACTTTAGTGTTTAATTATCATGTGACCCACGCTTTTGAAGTTTATGGGTCAGTGGGAAGTAAAATTAACTGTCTCAGGTTTTTTGGCCTGCTCAAGGCATAAGTTGCATTTGGCATTTTATTGGATGTTCATGGGTGGGCCACTGTAGGTTATTTAAATGGGACGTTTGGGATTGAAACTCAGCTTATCTTAGCATCTGGCTGTTTTCATGAGACTAAAATAATTTAAGGTTAATGACTTTTTAGTTGCAAGACTAATTATTTAAGTATGTTTAAAACTTGAAAATCATTAATTTGTTGGAATCTCTCTCTCTCATATATATATATATATATGTATATATATGCATGTATATAAGTAATGATTTGGCATTTCAATAAAATATATTAAAACCATTATAGTTCCATCAGATATTTGCAGGATTGTCAATGGCCTACTGAAAACGGCTCTGGGACCAACTGGTTCAACCACAACTTTGTCTCCAGCCCAGGATATTACTTTTTGGTATGAATCAGTATCATCAAGTCAATGGGAGCTTGAATGGAACAACAGCTGAGAATAGGAGATTCCTGTTTGCCTAAGAGCTCTGAGTGTGGCTCATCAACAGGTAATAGTTCAATTGCATATGGAGATGGAACAGTAGCCAACTATGGGTTGCATACAGAGGTAAATTCTGAATTGCCAGATGCTGCCACACATGAGCATTGAAGGGCTTATAAAATGGAACTTCAGGTTGGTATTGCTTTACTTGAAAGAAATATGCAATCATTTTGTCAATCTTTTTCCCTTCATTTTATTATATTTTTCATCATAATAAATTTACCTAGTTCACCCTTGGTGACCTTTTTATTGGTTTACTTGCAGAAAGGTGTATCGCTGTTTAGCAGGAAACCTTCAAAGGGTATTGAGTTTCTGATAAATACCACAAAGGTCGGTGGTCCTCCAGAAGAAGTAGCTTCTTTTCTGAAATAGACTACTGGCCTGAAATGATACCATGATCGGTGATTATTTGGGTGAAAGGGAGGAGTTTTCTTTGAGAGTTATGCATGCTTTTGCGGACTCATTCAATTTCAAAGGGATGGATTATGGTGAATCTATAAGGTTATTCCTACAGGGCTTCAGGTTACCCAGAGAGGCACAGAAAATTGACCGCATTATGGAAAAGTTTGCAGAGTGCTACTGTAGACGCAATCCAAATTCTTTTACCAGTGCAGATGCTACTTATGTTCTTGCTTACTCTGTGATAATGCTCAAAACAGATGCTCATAATAGCATGGTGAAAGATAAGGTTTGCTTGCAGAACCTGTTCATTTGTATCAATTCTTACTTGTGAGCCTTGCTTCTCTGGGAACATTTTTTAATTTGTCTGTCATCCTCTCTCTCCCTCTTTTTTTTTTTTTTTATTGAAAACAAGCTTATACATTACTTTTAGAGTTGTCTTTGTAGGATGTTTTAATATGTTTCAAGCATGTTGATGTTTTAAATTTTCTTGCTAGTTAGATCTATAGCCCCTGTTCAAATCACATTTGATTAAAATTTGTTGTCTCGCACTGCTGTCCTTTTGGAAATTGAGAAAGTTGCATAATGAAAGTATAAAGACCATGAATAAATAAAAAGGAAATTGAGAGGTTGCATAATAGAAGTATAAAGATCATGAATAAATAATTTTTGAATCTCTAACACAGCCAATGTAACATTCTGGTCATAGTTTTTGTTATCCATCACAGTGTTACTGGGGGCAAATTCGGTTCTGACTCTGTTATTCGTCTATTGGCTGTGCAGATGTCAAAAGCTTATTTTATTAGGAACAACCAAGGTATGGATGACAGAAAGGATTTATCTGAAAAGTATCTTGGTGCCGTTTATGATCAAATTGTGAAAAATGAAATTAAGATGAATGCTAACTCTTCTGCTCCACAGAGCAAGCAAGCAAACAGTTTAAATAAACTTTTGGGGTTGGATGGTTTGCTCAATCTGGTCATTGGAAAACAGACTGAGAAAAAGCCATTGGATGCAAATGGCCTTCTCATAAGGCACATTCAAGAGCAGTTTTAGGCAAAGTCTAGAAAATCAGAGTAAATTATTTTCCAAAATTGTCGATTACTCACATATAATATTTCTGCTTGCAGGAGTACTAGTATTATTTTTTCCAATTTTGTGTACACTTTTATGTCATTACCAAACTCTTCAGAGAAAAATTTGGTTGTTTTCCCTTATGTGTTAGTAACAAATGTTATTTTGGCATTGCAGGTTTTCGTATCATGCTGTTATAGATCCTGCGATATTGGGGTTTATGGTGGAGGTTTGCTGTGGTCCTATGCTGGCTGCATTCAGTGTGACTCTTGATCAGAGTGATGACAAGCTTGCTACTTCTCAATGCTTTTCTTTTCAGATTTTTACAGCTGCTGCTGCCAATGAGCGAAAGAATATTGTCTTCTTGGTTTTTGAGATTATGGAAAAGATGGTGCAAGAATATTTTCCTCGTATAACAGAGACCGAGACAACAACTTTTACTGATTGCGTTAAATGCCTTCTTACCTTCACGAATAGCAAATTTAACAGTGATGTTAGCCTCAATGCTATTGCATTCCTCCAGTTCTGTGACATCAAACTAGCACATGGTGGCCTTGTCTGCAATGAGAAGAGCTGTGTTGATGGTTCATCAAGTCTGGGAAATGAGAATGCTTCAGATCTTCGGAGTCTGACTGATGATGATGATTATGAATCCTTTTGGGTTCCTTTGCTGACAGGTAATGGGCTTCGTACTTTAGATTCCTTGCAAACACTGTAAAGTTCTATATGAAAATGCCAGGATGCTTTATGGAGGTGAAAAACTGCTTCTGATATCTATACCGAGTTCTAAATATTGAACATAATATTTATAAGAGATGGGAGGAAAAGGAATATATGATCCCATGTGTCTGTGGCCTATTCACTACCATACTCAAGTATAATGTGGTAGAACGGCATAGATTTGTTCTGTGCAAGTAATAGTGGGCGAGCTAAGTAGTGTCTATGGGGGGTTACTGTGCCTTAGATTTAAAACCTCTTGATGTTTCTGTTACAGGTTTATCCAAACTAATGTCTGATCCCAGATCAACTATCCGAAAGAGTTCACTGGAAGTACTTTTTAATATTCTAAAGGATCATGGTCATCTTTTCCTTTGACAAGTTTTGATTAGTGTCTTCTATTATTTGTCCAATATTTAATAGTGTATGTGAAAAGAAAGACATGCTTGTTAAGGATGAGCAGGATTCACCAGCTTCACAATCTTCACAACCTGAAGGAAGTACATGGGACTCTGAGACTTCCGCCATTGGATTATAGTGTCTAGTTGATCTCTTTATCTGTTTTGGTGATGTGTTGAGGTCTCATCTACCTAATGTCATATCAATTTTGACGGAATTCATAAGAAAATTTGTTCAGGGTCCAGCAAGCATTGGGGTTGCTGCCTTGTTGCATTTGGCAGGTGAACTTGGAAGCAAAATTTTGCAAGTTGAATAGAGAGAAATCTTTATTGGTTTGAAAGATGTGGCATTGTCAACAATGCCAAGTTTTATGAAGGTCTTGAGAACTATGAATGACCTTGAGATTCCTGACACTTCTGAAACTTATGCTGATGTGGATATTAATTCTGAGCATAGATCAACTAATGAAGGACTTGAGGATGATATGCTGCAAATTGCAGCATGTGTGATATCAAGAATTAAAAGTTATATTTCAGTGCAGCTACTCATTATACAGGTTCTCTATCTCTCCCATTCTTGATGCATATTGTTTTTATTAGACACACGTGTTATATTGCAAATATACCTTTGTACTGCTATGCTATGCTTAGTTCCTATGATGGTTACAATTATAGGAGCTACTTTTACCCCATAAAACATGAATTCATAAGGAAGATTTCAGTATGGTAGATTTAATTTAGATATTTGATTTGCTAGCCATCTTATTTCCTTTTGTTGTATATTATATTTCAAGTTGCAACTAATTTGTATAAAATGCGCCTACAATTCTTGTCAGCGGCCAATACCAAAATCCTCCACATATTTTCCTCAATTACATTGCATGCCCATGAACTGAACGCACAGACAGTCCTACAGAAGAAACTGCAGAAAGTGTGCTCCATATTGGAACTCTCCGACCTTCCTATGGTTCATTTTGACAATGAATCTTATCAGAACTACCTCAACTTCCTTCAAGATGCCCTCACAGATAATCCATCAGTGAGCGAGGAGTTGAATAAAGAAATTAGAAATGCATCTTGTGGAAGTGTGTAAGATATTACAGATATACCTGGACTGCACGGGGTTTCAGTCACAGATGGGGCAGCAAAAAGAGAAATCAGTTTAAACAAGAGAGGGTGTACGTTGGGTTCTACCATTGTGTTCGACGAAAAAGGAAGAATTGGGAGCAAGAACTTCATTAGCAGGGTCAGCATTGAGAGTAACGAGTGGTATGGAAAGGAATTCGTTTAAGAAGTATGTATCAAATATATTCCCAGTGTTGGTAGATCTGGTGAAGAGTGAGCATGCCTCAAGAGAAGTTTAGCTTGTTCTGGGCAATATGTTTCCTTCTTGTACAGGCCCAATAATGATGAATTAATGCAATTGATTTACACAGCGCGCACATACATATATATCTCGCAATTTTGATGATGTTTTCCATGATATATGCATGTATGTATGTATGTATGTATGTATGTATTATACATGTATCAAATTAATGTTCTCTCCTACCCAAATCCAAGAGTTTCTCTGCATTGACATTTTAATTGGCTTCCCATAAGTTAATATTACTACTGTATTAACATTCAATTCCATCTGTTGCACCAATCAATTCCATGTGAATGTAATAATATGGCTTCGAATTAAACCAATCAGAAAGATAAAAAAGAGTAACTACCAACAGTATATATGTACATCGCATCATTAGAACAGCACAGAGCTGTATGTATGATATAATATAATCCTTTCTTGGGGTCGGCAGATGCCATGCCAGGCTTGGAAGCCAACATATGTATTAAAATATACTTTTATGAATCAATTGTTGTGGCCATTTGTTTGATTAATCACTAAGCTTAGTTGTGCGAATGCCGTCTACCAAATTAGTATATGCTAAGTGTACATGGATGCTTATTATCATAATATTTCCGTGCATCAGGCGATCACCTTTTCTTTGTCAGTCTGTCAACGGTGGAATATATTTTTTTTTAAAAAAAAAAAAGGCTTTATCATGGGAAGCCAGTTAGCATTAATTAAAATGATAAATAAGTAACCATGTGAAGCAGCATGGATTCAAAGGCTAGACAGGCATCTTACAATGGTTTGGTTTCTTCTCTCACCCCTCCCCACCTTGCAAGAAATAATAAGATAAGATATGATATGATTTGATGTATCTTGTTTGAAATTTGATTTGATACTTCTTCTTCCCGATTATTGTTGTTAATTGTGTATACTTAAATTATTCACTTTCCCATATAAATAAACTAATTAACTAATTAATTATGCAGGTAATATGAAGATGGTACATTATCACTTACTTGTACTTCTTGTCCCTCCCCTAATAACTAGCCACCGACTTCCTGTAAAATTAGATTCTTAGCTACTTTATCATTATTATCTATCTAATTAATTAAAATATACAGCAAGTAAGATTAGTTCATAAAAATTTCTCCAAAACTAAACATGCATCACATGATGTATACATTTTCCAATCTTATTGTATTGGCCAAACTATAAATAATGCCATGATTTATATTATTATTATTATTATCTTTGGCATCTTCTCCCGTTCGATTTGCTAATTAATTAATTAATTAATTCCATTCACATCAGTGATTAATTTTATAATTCATTTGGTCTTCGAATGGATGAATCATTTTTTAAAATAAATTTTTTTATATTTTTAAAATAGTTTATATTTGTATTACATATAAATTTAAATATAAATTTGAAACTTTAATTTCAAGTTTTCAAATTTGATTTTTAAATTATAGAATTTATTTTTATTTCTGAACCTTATTTGTTTTTTCAAAATCAAGCTAATTCAAATTCTTGATATTTCAAATGATTATGAATACATTTTTTACTATTTCAATTATCAACATCTAAATTTTACTATTTAAATCTCTTCAGTTAATTTTTATCTTTATCATTAATTTTATCATCAATACATTTTATATAAGTCTTTTAATTCTTTTATTCTGGGGTTTGTTTTGGTATCAGAACCATATAGTTTTCAAAATTGTTATAACATGTGAATCGATTATTATTGTGCAAAAGTTGTAGAGATACTCAGAAAAATTATTATTATTTAAATATTTTAGGATATAGGATTCCAAAAGTCAAAGCAGTAACGATGAGTTGTATATACATTAGCAAACTAGATGTTCTAAACAGTAAAGCACGAGGGAGGTAGTAAAATTATTGGTAAACTTAAGTGTTTCAATAGTTATTTTAATTTAAGAATTTTATGTTTTAAAATATTTATTTAATAGTACATTAGAGGTGTTAATTTAAAATTATTTTCAAGAATAATTTTGAATATGACCTCTTTGATTAGAAAATTGTTCAGTTTTAAATTCAAAAACAATTCTAGGATGATAAAATCTAGAGAACTTATGACAAAAATTAATAATTTTAATCAAAAAATTAGCAACGATACTTTATTCAATGTTTCGTATAGTACAATTTATGGTATATGATATTTTAATTACAAAATTGTCAATTCAATCAAAAAACTTGAAGAAATTTTATCCTTACAAAATGACTTTAAAGAAATTGGGTTACTTAACTCTATAGCAATTAATAAATACAAAAAATAAGGATTCAATTACATTTATTATGGATTAATTCAAGTAACAATCAAACCTTTAATCAAAACATATTTAGATTTATTAATCTTACTTATGATTAAAAATAAAATTTTACTCAAAATTAAAGACTTAATTTTAAGAATTGTTCAATTGAATTTATGTAATAGATTTATCTATTTCACCTGTACTCTAAATTTTTAAGTTAGTTTACTTGATCCAACAATATTAAATACTTTAGTATTAAATATTCATACTTCAAAAATGAAATTTACCTAACGTAGATAAGGATATATATTATTGTAGAATATATTTTAGACAAATTACCTCTCAATTTAATTCACGATATTTATTCAAATATGATAGAGAAGAAATAACTATAATCAGTATTTAAATGGAAAGAAAAGACACACCTACATCAATATATATCTCAAAATTGTTCTAATGGAATAAAATTATAATACCAAAAATTTGAAAATTTCAGAACCTGTAGATATTTAAAAATTTAGTGCAACAAGATTTTAAATAAGTAATTGAAACTCTTGATGGTAAATTATACTCCAATTCAATTCTTTTAGGCAATCTAAAACATCTATATAAGCTATTCAAAATTTTAACCTATTAGATCATCTTTTTCAATTCTTTCAACTTTTAGACATAATAGAATATAAAAAATAGATACCCAAAGTTTTTTAAATTACATAAACCCTATAGTGTAATAACCTCACAATTTAAGATCCCCAATATTGTATTTTCAATCTATTAATATAATTGTTAGTGATAAATTTGAAATATATAAAGATTTTCTTAGACAAGATTTTAAATATGAAATAATATAATCGAAGTAAAATAGCTTTACACAAAGTTTACTCAAGAAAAATGTACTCAATCCTTGTGGGAGGAACTGTCTTGAAAAAAAATCATTCTCCTTGTAATCTCATTTTCTAAAATAAAAATTTTATATTTTTAAAATAGTTTATGCTCGAATTACATATTAATTTAAGCATGAATTTGAAATTTAAATTTCAAGTTTTCAAGTTTCATTTTTAAATCATAAAATATGTTTTCACTTCTCAAAATCTATTTGTTATTTTAAAATCAAACTAGTTCAAATTTTTGATATTTTAAACAATTTATATTTCTTATTATTTTAATTATTAATATTTAAATTCCACTATTTAAATCTTTTCAGTCAATTTTTATTTTTATTATTAATTTCACAATCAATATATTTTATAGATGAATTTTTTTTTTTTTAAAAAAAAAAGGTTTCATCATGTGAAGATAGTTAGCATTAATTAAAATGACAAGAAGTAACCATGTGAAGCGTCATGCATTCAAAGGCTAGACAGGCATCTTACAATGGGTTGGTTTCTTCCCTCACCACTCCCCCCTGCAAGAAATAATAAGATAAGATATGATATGATTTGACGTATCTTGTTTGAAATTTGATTTGATACTTCTTCTTCCCCATTATTATTGTTAATTGTGTATACTTAAATTATTCAATTTCCCACATAAATAAACTAATTAACTAATTAATTATGAAAGTAATACGAAGATGGTACATGATCACTTGCTCTTCTTGTCCCTCCCTTTATAACTAGTCACAGACTTCCTGTAAAATTAACTACTTAGCTGCTTTATCATTATTATCTATCTAATTAATTAAAATATACAGTAAGTAAAATTAGTGCATAAAAATTTCTCCAACGCTAAACATGCATCATACGATGTATACATCTTCCAATCTTATTGTATTAGCCAAACTATAAATAATGCCATGATTTATATTATTATCTTTGACATTTTCTCCCATTGGATTTGCTAATTAATTAATTAATTAATTCACATTACTGATTAATCTTATTGTACCAAACATCCGGCAGAAGCATGAGGTTTTTATCTCCCAACTAATTTGACTAGGCAAGCAGCTGCCTAGCTAGCTAGCTAGGTTTAAATTAAACTCAAGTCGACGATGGTATTGGTAGGCTTCCACTTTAGAGCTCTAAGCTAGCTAGGTTTAATTTAAACTCAAGTCGACGATGGTATTGGTAGGCTTCCACTTTAGAGCTCTAAGCTAGCTAGGTTTAAATTAAACTCAAGTCGTCGATGGAATTGGTATGCCTCCACTTTAGAGTTTAGAGCATCGTCTTCTTTCACACACACACACACACACACTCTATCTACCAAACTAAAGAAAAGAAGAATAGAATTATTTAGTGGGACTTCTCTTCTCTTCTCTTCTGCTGAGACTGGATTTGCCTATTTACCAGAAAGCCAGAGACGAGAGGAAGGAGAGTTTAAACTTGACTGGAGTTTGAAAACTTCCTCCCCCTTCATCTTCTAAATGTTGACCAGCTCCTTCCCGATGGACATAATATTATTCCTTTTCCATTTCTGCTAATAATCAAACTTGTCTGTTTCTTTGTTGTTTGAATGCTCTTGCTTTGATACATATGAGTCCTAACAAAAATATACCATTCTTTGTTCATATTCAAATGATGTTAATGATGATGAATTAATCTTAGAGAAAGATGACATGCATATGCATATATGCACTCGTTTGACAAGTAAGAATATATAGTAATTCGCAGTACTTATTTGAACCAAATAAATGCCCTACTTTTTAAAATTCAACGTCCAATAATCAAACTGACTGAGGAATTTTTTTTTTTTTTTTGTTTTAGAAATAAAATAAAACTTATAAAAGAAATGAAACCAGGAGGCAGAATCCCGATAAGGTGATGAGTTGTTCTGCACTGATTGTTATTATTCACGGAAATACAGCTGATAAATATGGGAATGGGGAATCAACATTGACATACGTACATGCATACACATATAAATATACTATCACATGATTTCTCTCTCTCTCTCTCTGCATGCACAGCACGAAATTCCAAGTCCGAGCGAATGCCAACAATCAGAGCGCCAGCCTCTCCGGACTATAAACAATAGCATATTTACTAATAATCTGTATAGCAGATACAGTGGAGATTTGCAGATGCGGTGGAGATAATGCTTGATCTCTTTCGGATTTTGTAAACATTATTGATCTGATCGATGACCATCGATAAATGCATGCTTAATGCTTATTCACATGAGCACTACTCTTACTATATATTACCTTCACCATTCAATTATCGTATCTATCTGTTCTCCATTGATGAAGTCCATGCATATATGTATATTTTTCTCTCAGTTTTATCAGCAGGATGATGTGTAATGTAAGAAGAGATCGAAAATGGAAGTTTTATTACAAAAACCTGAAACTGAAACGAGCAACATATCATCCCATGGCCATTGTTATTCAATGCAATCAAGCAAGCAAGCATGCATGCATGTAAACATATCATCCCATGGCCATCGTTATTCAATGCAATCAAGCAAGCATGCATGCATGCATGCATTAATATCTGTGCAAACTACCATTAATTATTGCTTTGGTAATGAAATAAAAAAGCGAACCAAGAACTTGACTTCCCAAGTTTTGAAAGTAAATAATTGTTAGGTTTATTTTATTGACTTTGTTGTGTTTTTTTTTTTTTTCAAATTAATAAATAAATTCATTCTCGATTTATGGTCATTGCTTAAGTACCAACTTGTGAGTTATGAACCCAATTACTGTATGGGTAGGTACATGAAATTCCTAATACATGTTTATGTGTCACAATTTCTGTCTTCGTGCATCACTGCCAATCCATTACCTTTTAATTTTCTTCGTCAGTTTTAAACCATCCATCCATGCCATTTCTATCTTTCTTTCTTTTTTCACTGCATAATTGTTTTCTCTAAAATTGAGTGCTATTTTTTATAATTCATTTATAATTTTTATATGTTATTTGTCCATAATTTTGTTGATTTCTTTATCAAAAATAATAATAAAAAAATTAGATAAAAAAAGATAAGTAATTTTTCTTATAAAAATATTTTTAATATTTGAAATAATAATCCGTTAAATATTAAAAAATAAAATATATTGTGTTAATTTTTTGACGCATTTTAAGTGATAATCTTTTTTTGTTTTCCTTAAAATTTATATGGGACCAAATACAATATACAAATTTATACTGGAAGACAATTAAATCTTTAAGTAGAACTAAATTAACACAAATTAATATTGATTAGCAATATAATTAACATTAAATAAACAATAATCTAAATAGTGACTAATCCAATGGACCAATCCCATTATCATTGTGATTTTTTATTGTAAAAGGAAAAAAAAAATTCACATTAATATCATTCAGTTACTATTTTTACTTGAAAGTTCTAATAAAATGGGGTTAAAAGTCCATTGGAAAGTCAAAGAAGTACCAAATTTTTTTAATAGATTTGGTTAGTCTAATAATAGTATTTTAATTAAAACATGGGACGACAAACGAATGAAACTATTAAATAAATAGTTTTAAAAATTAATACAAAAAAATTAACTCTTAGGACAGACGAAAATGAGTAGCTGAGAGGAGCGGGAGAAATGCCAAAAAGGGGGACCAATGAGAAAGGAACAGCCAGGAGCACCCACCGCTTCGAAACTTTGACCAAACGCGTAACACATTACATTTCGACACGTGCCAGTCACAGTCTTTAGTTTGCTTTCCACGTGTGGGCCCTCCCTCCTGATCTATAAATACTCCGCTCCATTTGCTGCTGTCCCCTCATCTCACCAGAAAAGTGAAAAACAATCTCTATTCGTCGAAAATTCAAACAGACCCCACGTTCTTCTCCCCGTCGTCTGATCCGCCGCCGGCCGTTACAACTACTACTAGAAATGGAGGTCCGTCGGCGATCAGCCAAGCCTATTCATTCTAAAACCATCGATGACCAAACAAACACCAAAGCATCGGATGCTCTCCCGCTTCCTTTGTATATAGTAAATGCCGTGTTTTTCACGCTCTTCTTCACCGTCGTTTATTACTTGCTTTCTCGTTGGCGTGAGAAGATTCGTAATTCGACGCCGTTACACGTCGTTACTCTCTCCGAAATGGGGGCAATTGTAGCGTTCGTTGCTTCTTGTATTTATCTCTTGTGTTTCTTCGGCATCGATTTTGTTCAGTCTATTCTCCGTCCGTCTGCTGACGTATGGACATCTGAAGAAGAGGAAGACGATGCGAGCGTCATGCTTAAGGAAGATTCTCGGAAATTACCATGTGGTCAAGCCCTAGATTGCTCCACTGTGATCACTTCCCAGCCACCGCCACAGCCACACCCTAAAGCTGCTGCTAAATTAATTGATCATGACCCCAATACGCTGTCATTTACTACTGAAGACGATGAAGACATTATAAAGTCTGTGGTTGATGGTACGACGCCGTCCTACTCTTTGGAATCTAAATTGGGGGATTGCAGGAGGGCGGCAGCAGTTAGGCGGGAGGCGTTACAAAGACTGACTGGAAAGTCTTTGTTTGGCTTGCCTTTGGAGGGCTTTGATTACCAGTCGATTTTAGGGCAGTGTTGTGAGATGCCGGTGGGATATGTGCAGATTCCGGTGGGAATTGCAGGGCCTTTGTTGCTTGATGGGAGGGGGTTTTCTGTTCCCATGGCAACTACAGAAGGTTGCTTGGTGGCAAGTACTAATAGGGGTTGTAAAGCTATTCATCTGTCTGGTGGAGCTACTAGTGTTTTGTTGAAAGATGGGATGACTAGAGCTCCTGTTGTTAGATTTGGCACTGCTAAGCGCGCTGCTGAGTTGAAGTTATTCTTGGAGAATCCTTCAAATTTCGATAGTTTATCCGTGGTTTTCAACAAATCAAGCAGATTCGGAAGACTTCAAAGCATCAAATGTGCAATTGCTGGTAAAAATCTCTACTTGAGATTTTGTTGCGGCACCGGTGATGCTATGGGGATGAACATGGTTTCGAAGGGTGTCCAGAATGTCTTGGATTTCCTCCAGGCTGAGTTCCCTGACATGGATGTCATTGGCATTTCTGGTAAAGTCCTCTGCTTTTTTTACAGATTTGTCCAAAGTGATCAAATTTTGCCGTCATTTTAATTAACACATTTGTAATTCAGGTAACTTCTGTTCGGACAAGAAGCCTGCGGCTGTAAACTGGATAGAAGGACGGGGCAAGTCTGTGGTTTGTGAGGCCATAATTAAGGGTGATGTGGTGAGGAAGGTATTGAAGACAAATGTGGAAGCATTGGTGGAGCTAAACATGCTCAAGAACCTTACTGGTTCTGCCATGGCTGGAGCTCTTGGTGGCTTTAATGCCCATGCCAGCAATATTGTTACTGCCGTCTACTTAGCCACCGGGCAAGATCCTGCTCAAAATGTGGAGTCTTCTCACTGTATCACAATGATGGAAGCTGTTAACGATGGCAAGGACCTTCACATTTCTGTCACCATGCCTTCTATTGAGGTAATTGATTATACCATTAGTTTTTAACGATCGGATTGCTTAAATTAAGTCAAGTTTAAGCCTTATTTAAAGTACATATGAATTATGGTTCTAGCATTTACATTTCATTCACAGGATTTGAAATTAGAAATAGTTTCTCCTTCCACCTTACAAATAAAGGCTATTGGGCAATTAATTTGTCACAAGTGTTTTGAGTAAGAAATTTCTTGGATGCAATCCTGTGGAATCAACTTCAAATTCATATTTTAGCTATAATTAGGAACTGGCCTATTGAAGAATGCGAGTGATACTCTGTTAATTGCCTAAATTTTTATATTGCTATTTGATTTTTCCTTTCAGGTTGGTACAGTTGGAGGTGGCACCCAGCTTGCATCTCAGTCGGCATGTTTGAACCTGCTCGGGGTCAAAGGTGCCAACAAAGAGTTACCGGGAGCAAACTCGAGGCTACTGGCCACCATTGTTGCTGGTTCTGTTCTAGCTGGAGAGTTATCTCTCATGTCTGCTCTTGCGGCCGGACAGCTTGTTAACAGTCACATGAAGTACAATAGATCAAGCAGAGATGTTACCAAGGCCACATGAAAACCTTGTGGTATGGAAAGTCCAAAAGTTGGTATAAAGATGCAAAATAACTGTTATAAATGAACCTCAATTTGACTTGCGAAGAGAGAGGATTGGAAGCACAGAGAATACCACTTTCAATATTCCTTCTTTTTCTTTCTTTTTTGGTTTTTTCTTGTCAATTCAAGCCCTCTAATCTGCAAATTTGTGTGTAATGACGAAAAAGTTTAGTGCATTTATTTTCGAAATCTCTTGACATCATATCCACTAGTTAAATTTATTGTATCATCTATCAATTCATAAATGAATATGGCATTTTAAATTCTATGTAAGAAGTCAAGGTTTGCTCTACTTTCCGTGACATGATACATGATAATGCGATTTCCACAAGTCCTCCCTCAGTTCACAAAATTTCAAGGTAAAACCTTAGCTTCTTGTTGAGTTTCATAAAATTCGCAAGTAATGATATGCATAAAGATTGGGAAATACTTTAAAAGGTAGGAAGATGGCCGCATCCTCGGAAGATTGCTACTGTACTCTTAAGAGCTGGTGCATCCAACTCAGAGAATACCCCCTTTCTTTGATTTGATATCTTGTTCTCTCTTGCTCTTTGGTGTGTACATGTTCTGACTCTTTTCAAAAATGGGGGATTGAACCCATGTGTATTTATGCACATATGCAAATAGCAATGGCTGTTCTGTTCAAGGTTTTTCGTAGAACTGCCGTGAGGCCCTCTGGTTATTATTGGGATGGCTAATTTCATATACTCTTGTATATGAACCTTAAGAAACCTTGATGCGATTCTATATTGCTTTCTATTTTGCGGAAAATGGCTAAATCACAATTTACTGTTGAACTCATTTATTACTGTGAAAGTTCATTTTGTTGATTTAGTAATCAGCGTTGAAACTGGCTTGAATTTGTAGCCCTCGTGGCTTGCAAAATTACTATTGAACTTAGGACTACTGATGGGTTTTTCTAATATATATATATATGTTGATATGATATCTTTGGAAAACAATTTGGCATGCTCATCTATTTGGATATTGAACTGAAACTTGAAGACTAAAACATGTGACGGCTAGGCGGGGGACCTGACCCTTCTTAATTGGTGAAGAAGTTGCTTTTGCCAACCACAACCAGGCCAGCTGATAATGATCAACTCAAGTAAACAATGAACAATCATTGCTGGTTTTTTTATTTTATTTTTTTAAAAAAATGAGAAGATGAAAGAGCCGTGCTGGTACTGCATTAAGAACTAGAAGAATATTAGCTGCTGGCGCGTGCCAAAGGATGCTGATCCTGTCGATCAAAGTTTGACCAGTTCCCTAAAATAGTATCGTTTCGTGTGGACCAGCTCTATTGTCTTATTCTTATATTCTCCTCCTCTGGTTATTATGATTTAACTCGGCACTGCAGTGGCGTTTGGTTTTCTTGAATCTTGATAGTACTTGCAAACTTTGCCTTCTCTTTCTTCGCAAGCGGATGGAGGGAATAGTGTGACATGATTAAGCTTTGTTTACTCTTGTTAGTGCCAATTATTAAAGGGCCCCTCACTTTTACTAACACAGCCAGCCAGCCAGCCAGCAGCGGATATTCTCTTGCCATTCTTCTTCTTGCACATAGGTTCAAAGAAGTTGAGGAAATTGTTTGAGACTCGCTTGGTTTAGAATTGTTGTGCTGCCCAAAGTATTTGATTTATTATTCATATATTTATGCGGGACTACTATTGATTTATTTCACGAAAGTTTGTTAACTTGAAAAGTTATAGCATAATAATATTAAACGAAGCATAAATTTAACTGTGATTGTCTCTAGAATAATTTCGAGTGTTGCCTTTATCTATGTATATACACACCTTACACCTCCTCCTTTTTAATTAAAAATTTAAGTATTCTATCATCCCATTTAAAATAGAAAATTAAAATTTTTGAAGTAATTTTTTCTTTTTAAAGCTCTTATTCAGTGACACTCCAATGACAAAAGAAATTCGAAAAAAAAAAAAAAAAATTAGCATGATTTCTGATAAATAAAAAAAGTGGCGCCAAATACGAGAGTTATCCTCTGAAAGGGAATTGAGTTTACATTGGGCGACCGTGTGTGTGCAGAGGTCCATGGGTTTCATTCATGTTCCCGAGTTAGCCCACCACCCCTTTCAAGCCCATGGTTCTTTCTCTTGCCATAATTTCTTGTATCCCCCACTTCAAAAAGACATTTTTCATCAATTAAAGTTACTGTCAATGAACATTTATGTTTACTTGACATTACAATTAATGTTTATCAATCATTTATATTTATTTATTTTTCACAATTAATGACCATAGTTTATGAAAATTATAAATCAAAGATCACAAAATCTCAATCTCTATTTTAGTCACATCTTAAGTATTAGTTGAATAACTCGGCGCAACGATTCATAGAATTTGAGGCGCCTTTGATCCATCCCCACGGATGAATGTAATTGTAAAGGTACATGAATATGAATTAATAGTATTTGATTAAGAATACCAAATAATGTAATGCAGTATATGATATCTTGAGATTATAAAGAAACACATCCCATGTCCTCACTTTAATACCATACATTAAATCTAGCCTGAGACTATGCTTTTCTTTTACAAGTGATTAGTGATTTTTTTAGCCTTCAAGTGCCCCACTAATTTCAACTTACTATATGCTTTTATCACCTCGGATTTTCCCCACATTTTTTTTTCGTGTCATTTGCAGTCAATAAAATTGAGATTCACCACCAATCTTATTCACAATATATATTGGTCCATAAATTAATTAATAAAAGCATGTCTGATGATTACACCCACTTATGTGTACTTTCAACATCCAATCAATGTTTCTATTTATGTTAATTTTCCAATTTAATGGATCATATAAACATAGGTAGTGACCCTAATCTTCTTGGTTTGTTGGCTCAAGAAAGTTGGCCAATATAATAATAATAATAACAACAACAACAAAGCTAATACTAGTTTATAGTATTATTTATTAACTATATGATATTGCATGCCATGTGATTGTGCACAAGTCATCATTCCAAAGTGGGTTATATATGCATTCACTAGTTAAAATTAAGACTTGTATTACATATTTCTTGGTTATTTGTATGTGTGCACGTACATGTATGTATACAGTATATATTAGAAAAAAAATTGAATTTCAAACGATGTATATAGACCTAGCTTAAGATAAGTGTGACGAAATTCAAGTTAGATAGGTAAAAAAAAATATTTTTAAATTTTATAAGACGTATTTTATATATTTTAATGAATAAATTTTTTTAAAAAAAGATAATAATTCAATCCGTAATAAGTGATATAAAAGTCATATTCATTTTAATTTTAATATTTTAACTAAATAATTACGTATAACGATTATCTTCATAAAAATTTATAAATTTTAAAATAGAATAAACGAATATATCGAGAATTTTACTGTAACAAAATTATTACAAAATTGAGTGAGAATATAACAAAATTTTATATTAAATAAAAAAAATTTAAATCAATTCTACACATTTTAATCGTCATTTTTTTTTTCAGAGAATAAGATGGCCTAGCCCGTTAGAGAAGGCTGTCGAAGTCCTGATGTCCCGACAACTCTCACGTGTATGACACGTTTGGCTATGCTGCATGACTTTAACCGTCTTCTATTTACTCATTAATCAGATAATAACATCCAGACCCCTAATCTCTTATTAGAGTGAATTTTTCTCGCAATATATATATGTATAAGGTGTGTGTGTAATCAAAGGGTGTTTTGATCATTTTATTAGAGATTGCTAGATTGGGCATGAGTGGGGATCTATTTATTACGAATGAAAGAATTTTATGTTTTTGTGTAAATCCGAAAGAAATAGAGACCCTTAATGCTATTGAGCTTGTGTAAATGTTTGCCAAGCAAACACAATAAATTAATTAATAAATGAAGCGACCAATTGGTCATTTATATATTAATTCATTTAATTTTAATAAATAATTAACCGGACATAAATTGACTTCAATCATTAAATAGCGAGAAACATTTAAGTATAACCATCTTATTATTATTACGTGGGTATAAAAAATATAATAAAATAAATAAATAGATATTTATTAAAAAAATTTAAAAAAATTAAAAATAAATTTTATAAATTTTTTATTATGTTAATTAAAAATAGTATTTATTTTTAATTAATTAATTTATTATTAATAAATAATTTTCTATTAATTAAATAATATTATTTTATCTATATTAAATAATAAAATTACTCTCCTTCAAATTTTTTCTTCAATAATTACATCAGGTTAACACAGATTAGTGTGATTTGCAAGATGCATCAAGTATTCACGCCTTTATTGTCACGAAAACATGCTCCTTTAGTTTAGTTCATAGCTAGCTAGCTTTTTCATTAAAGTTGCTTCGAAATTGCTTCTCTATCTCTCTCTTTCTGCTTTCTGCTTCATTTTTTTTTTTCCCTTATATTCCTCTCTCTTTGAATCCATTCCCATTCCATTCAAAGCTTGGTTTTCAGACAGTCGAAATCATTGTTTTAGAGTAAATCAATATACAATTAGCGACTATATATCACACTATATAATTTTCATATTTCTGCAAGATACTATATATCTTCCTCCTGCAGGCCAAGTAGATTTTGGCCTTCGTTCTTTTAACCTCTGACATTCCTTCCTTTCTACACAAATCTAGATCTGAGAGTTAGAGATTAAACTATTTTAATTCAGCAATTCCTTGATGCACACTGCTCTAAAATTTTTCAATCTTGGTAGATACTTCTTTCTTCTTTTGCACTGCGTTGGTTTTGGTCTCTATTAACTTGAAATATATTACTGCAAAACCTAGATTTAATTGATAGCTTTAGGACAGTGAAGAAAAGGAAAACAAATCAATTGAGATAGTTCGGCATTAGGGTTTTTCTTGATTTGCATGTTTTCCCGAGAAAACTCTTCATACTTAATTTGATGATAGATCTTTCTTTATGTTAGTGTTTATAGGTGGCTAACGTAGAAAATTAATGCTAGCTTCGCAGTTTCCAAAACATTTTTCAAACCATATATAGTTTCTTCATTTGTTTTTGTTAATTTCTGACCTCGAAGCAATACTATTGGCAATGTCTGGCTATCTCGGCCCAGAACTCCAGCTCCAAAGACCATCGCAAACCCAAAACCAAACAGATTCCGCAAACTCCCCGGATAAAGATCAAAGAAGTGATTCTGATGCAGCCAACACAAACTCAAGCGGAGGCGGAGGCTCTGCTTCTGGCCGCAGGCCCCGTGGACGTCCTGCTGGTTCAAAGAACAAGCCTAAGCCACCAATAATAGTAACTCGAGACAGTCCAAATGCACTGAGATCGCATGTCCTAGAAATTTCAGCAGGCTCGGACATAGTAGAATCAGTGTCAAACTATGCTCGCCGCCGCAGCAGGGGTGTTTGTATTCTTAGTGGAACTGGAGCTGTGACTAATGTGACATTGAAGCAGCCAGCTGCTCCATCTGGGAGTGTCGTAGCACTACATGGACGGTTCGAAATTCTGTCCCTCACTGGAACATCACTGCCACCGCCAGCACCGCCAGGAGCCGGTGGATTGACTATATATTTAGCAGGTGGGCAGGCACAAGTTATCGGAGGGAGTGTGGTCGGGCCACTGACGGCTTCGGGTCCAGTTGTTTTGATGGCAGCATCATTTGCCAATGCAGTGTATGATAGGTTACCACTTGAGGAGGAAGAGCCGCCAACGCTGGTTCAGCAGGCAGCCTCACAGTCTTCTGGAGTCACAGGTGGCGGGGCACAATTGGGTGATGGAGGAAGCAGTGGAGGTGGGGGTGTGCCGTTTTATAATTTGGGAACGAATATGGGAAATTATCCCAATTTTGGTGGTGACGCTTTTGGTTGGAATGGTGGTTGGAGTAGTGGTAGTAATACTGCGAGGCCACCATTCTAGCAATAACTCTCTGTTGGTTACATTTCGTATCGTACGTATCTCTTTCATAATGAATTAAATTAATTTCTTAATAACATATTGATTATGTTAATTACTGCCAAGTGTCTTGACTGTTTCCACATTGAAGACAGATGGGACGAGATGATTCTCAGTTTTAGTGATTCTGAGTTGATAAAGAAACTGAAGAAGCCAGGGAAAATAAAGATTAACATAAGTATTTGTCTGTATCTCTTTCATTTTATGTGTATTGGCGCAGGACTTAAAGCTTTCAAATCCAGTAAGTTTCAATGCGCGCGCATACACAAAAGAAAAAAAAAAAAAAAAAAGAAAGGTAGATTATGAAATACTTATCCTTGATTTCTTCTATATATAGCTTAATTCTGTGGAATTTCCTTCTTTCTTTTTGTACTACATCAACATGTTTATGCATGCAACGCACACACAGAGTCAGTCGTAAACTTGATGCGAATTTCCTAGAATGGACCATTTTTGTTTATCTTTAGAACTTTATTATGTTTGTGTCTAATATTTCAATTATTCAAAACAAATATTATCTTCTGCTAGCAGCAATATATATATATATATATATATTATCTCTTGTTTTCATTAAGTACCTCTTTATCTCTTCCCTGATTGTGCTGTCTAATTAATTAAACCCAACAGAATTAGTAGAAATAATAAGGAAAGTTCATATTAATGAGCGTGTGTCAGCTAGAAGTGAACGAACGCTTGTTTAATTAACTTTGTAATTAGGAGACAAAATAAAAAGATTCTAAAAGGCAAACCAAACCACCGCCTTGGGCAGAAAAGAAAATCCTAGTTCTCAGAAGCAGGAAAACAAATGGCGGCATAATTGAAACTGTTAAACTTGGAAAAATTAGCATCCTATTCATGTTACTGCATACATATATATATATATATATATATATGCATGAGTGCGCGGGCGCGCGCACATGTTCTTTGATATATTTGGTTAATTTTCATTGGCTATATTTGGTTGTTAGCATTAGTTAAGTAACTCAACAGTAAGCTCCCTGATCGGAACGTACGTTTTAATTAGCAAGTAATAATGATCTCCAGAGAATCGAAAAACCAGTACTGTTTCCTGCGATGGTGTAGTCGTCTTCGTGCCTTATTTTATTTATGATACTAGACCCAATGTCCAACACACGTAACACATTCGCATGTATTCACCTAATTAATTTTTGATGATGGGATTTCATCTAAGATCCTTATTCGGTAGGTAGTCAAAATCTCGCAGAAAATTCCAAGCTTTACCAATGTGACGATGTGAAATGGTAACATTCATCCCATTTGTTAAAAGACTTGATAAATGTATCTAATAAAAATGATGGGAGTTCGATAAACAAATATGGCATGATATCTATGGTCAACAAATTGAACTATTTATGAACAAACAATCACTTTAAAAAACCGTCGAACAGACCCTTTAACAACAGCATTTATATATATTAGTATTAGACTTTGTCTCACACCATAATCTCTTATTAATTCTTTCAACAGGATTCCTACTTACATCCCCATTTGCTCCCGTAGTGTCCCTGAAAAAAAGCTTGGTGAGTCAATTCTCATCTGCCTTCCATTATTTCACCACTTTGCCTGCCTTCCCTTCCCTTCTTACGTAATCGCCAAATCAAAATGCAAATCACTATTCATGCAAATGCTGCTGTTGAATAGGACCATCAATGCATCAATCCAGAATTTTTAAGTATAATTATTATACTTAAAAACAGTTTCATTTGAAGATTATTATTATTATTAGATCAAACTCAAGAGGCCTAATAAAATCATGGCATCACTTTCTTCCCAACCATCTAAGAAAAGGTGGAGGTTCGAAGGACTCTCAGAGCGGTTGAAAGTCATCATGAGGTGGACAAACTGTAAAATTTGCAAGAAGAACTTCAAGTGGTAGATATGTCAGTCTTTCAAAAGAAGATCTTGATATATCTGGAGAATTTCGGGGAGATTAAATGAATTACAAAGTGCTCATTCCTCCCACACCGGACAACCAACCCATGGATTCATCATCTTTTGCTATCAAGGCTGAAGAGCAATACGTTTCCAATACTCTTTCATAGGTGGATTCAATACCGTTACACGTGCTCATCCCATAGATAAGGTGATTGAATTGTAGGTTAATCATCCTCAGATGGCGGGAGACAAGGGGTTCATCTTGTTCCATGCCTTTTTTGCGATGGCAAAGCCCTTAAGGACGAGAAAGGATCGGATACAATCCTTTGTGAATGCAGTTATATATATTATATATCTTTTAATTAATGTAAAACATTAATGCTTGTTCGCACCAAATCTAAATAATTTTTAGAATGCGAACGTCCTAAATATGAATCAACCCTATTTCTAGTTGAAATGTCTTGGAATTTGTCTTGCCTGTCCAGGTTCAAAATATGCAGAGATTGCTTATTGGATGCACGTAAGGAAAGTGGTCTGTGTCCTGGTTGCAAGGAACCTTACAGAGTGGAAGAATACGATGATGAAGTACCATATTTTTCAATTGGAGTACTGCCATTATAAAGGGGACTCCAATAACGTGACAACGATGAAAGGGAACCAAAACGGAGAATTTGATCACAACAGATGGTTGTTCGAAAGAAAAGGTACTTAACGGATAAGGCAATGCATTTTGGCCTCAAGACAGCATGTACGGTGACGACGACGAACACAGGCTCAAGGGAGCATGACAGACAATTCCTATAAGCCTTGCAAGCCATCTAGCCGGAGATTGCCAATTGCGCAAGCTATCATCAGTCCTTACAGGTTGATAATCTGCATTCTCTTGGTAGTTTTGGCATTCTTCCTACACTGGAGAATTGTACATCCAAATACTGAAGCATTATGGTTGTGGTTTATGTCAATTATTTGCGGGCTTTGGTTTGTTTTCTCTTAGATTCTCGATCAGATTCCAAAGCTCTGTCCAATCAATCGTCCTCTACTCACCTGGAAGTCATCCATGACAAGTTTGATCGCCATCACATTCAAACCTTACTAGCCATCCTGATCCTCCTGGCCGTGACATGTTTGTAACCACCGCAGATCCCCAAAAAGAACGTCCACTTGCCGCTGCTGCACTATTCATTTCACTGTTGAAAATTAATGTCTAACTACAAAAAATTTAATAAAATTTTAAAAAATATCAAATAATTAAAAAATTATCAAAAAATTTAAAATTTAAAAATAAATGAAAAAATAAAAAAAGATGATAAATTTCAATTTTTTTTTATTAATCACCTCAACTTAATTTTTTATTTAATATAAGTTATAAACTATTTATAATAAATGACAATTATTACAAATAAATTTTAACAATTTTTATATGAAAGAACTACAATACTCAACTATTTGTATTAACTCCTCGACTAATTTAATTTTTTTCAATTAATCTCTACTTAACTAATTTCTTATAAACAGAATGGATTAATAGAATTAGCTTTAGGATTTAGATTACTTTCACTCTGGCCGTTGATTACCCTGTTCAGAAGCTTGCATGTTACATTTCTGATGATAGCGGCCCTCCTTTCTTTTGAGGCAATGGCTGAGACTGCAAGCTTTGCTGATTTATGGGTTCCATTTTGAAGAAAACATAATTTGTGCACAAGGAATCCTGAAAGTTACTTCAGCTTAATAGTTGACCCAACAAAGAACAAAAGCAGGTCTGATTTTGTCAATGTCAGAACGAATGGGCTTACGGATTCCATCAGAAGAAGATCAGACGCTTCAATGCTAGAGAGGAAATGAAGATGTTGAAACATACGAGGGAAAGCGGTGCTGACCCTACAGAGCCAATTGCAGTACAGAGAGCTACCCGGATGGCTAATGGCACTCACTGGTCTGGAACTTGGACAGTTCCTAGCAGTGAACATTCCAAAGCTGACCATTCTGGCATTCTTCAGGTATGAAAAAAAAAAACAATTAAACAATCTATCTATCATCTGTTCTGTCTTGTCTTTCTTATTGTAACATATTCAATCAGGTATATATCTGATTGCATGAAAGAATTATCAAACATGTACATACAGGTGATGCTGAAGCCACCAAGCCGTGATCCATTAATGTGAAGAGCAGACGATGATAAGATCATAGATTTCACAGATGTAGATTTATGACTTCCTCTGTTTATGTACGTATCGCGTGAGACACGTTCAGGTTATGACCATAACAAGAAAGCCGTTGCCATGAATGCTCTGGTACGAGCATCAGCAATTCTATAAATGGAGTTCATGCTCAACCTTGACTGTGATCACTACAGCTATAACTGTAAAGCTGTTCGTGAAGGAATGTGCTTTATGATGGATAACGCGGTGAAGATATCTGCCACATACAATTTCCACAGAGATTCGAATGCATTGATCCTTCTAACATGTATGCTAGTAACAATACTGTGTTTTTTGACAGCAATAACGTGCCCTCGATGTTGTGCAGGTGTGGATTTCCTTGTTTTAAATTCAGCATGTTGATCATAGTTCTACCGTAATGGCTATGATAATAATAACAGTACTAGTTTGAATTATATTATTTCAGGGTTCTTTCTATGTTGGAACTGGTTATGTTCAGACGATTTGCATTGTACGGATTTGACTCGCCAAATCCTGATTAGAATCCTTAAAATAGCGCAACTGAGATACATGCCTTATATCCTGGTGACTTCGATTCGGACATTGATGTGAATCTACTGCCTAAACGTTTTGGAAATTCAACAATGCTGCTGAATCTATACCCATAGCTGAGTTTCAAGGCCATCTGCTGATCACCCTTCTGTTACATATGGACGTCCTTCCTGTGTTCTTCGAGTCCTCAGTGATCCCCTCGTTGCAAATACTGTGGCTGAAGCAATTGGTTGGATTTACGGTTCAGTTACTGAAGATTGTCACAGGTTACCGTATGCACAACCGTGGTTGGCACTCGGTTTACTGCATAACCAAACGTGATGCATTTTGCGGTTCGGCTCCAATCAATCTCACTGATCGTCTTCACCAGGTGCTCCGCTGGGTTACAGGCTGTCGAGATTTTCTACTCCAGAAACAATGCGTTTCTAAGCTCTAGAAAACTCAAAGTTACTCCAGCGTATTTCTTACCTCAGTGTTGGCATTTATCCATTCACTTCTACATTCCTCATTGTCTGTTGCTTCGTCCCTGCACTTTCCCTGCTCTCAGGACATTTCATCGTTCAAACTCTAATCGTCACATTTTTATTGTACCTGCTAAACTATAACTCTGCATTATAGCACTAGCCATTCTGGAAGAGAAGTGCCCAGGTATAGAATTGGAGAAATGGTGAAGAAATGAGAAGTTTTTGCTCATCTCTGGAGCCAGTGCTCACTTGAAAATACCCCACGAGTAATAGTATAGTATAAACACACATGACACCATTGCATTGCACACCAAGAATATTATCAGGCAAAATAATGGCCTACATGCTTTAAAATTCATGATGTGTACCGGAAACTGTCTTCTGACATACAAGCCTAGATGCTCCAGAAAGAAAATTTTGCAGGAAGACTACCTTCCAGAACATAAGAAGAAGTGGATTCCAAATATTTACCTCTCCCAACCATAAACCAAATAAAAACAAATAAAGACAAAAATGAAAAAAGATCAAGGGAAAAGCATAATCTTCCATCTCTATCCAACTAAGATAACTAAATAATAAGTTTAAATAGAAGCTTGAGCTTTCACAGCCAGCATGATCGAATCAAGTGATTCTTACCCTGCTAAACCAGAACTTGACATTTTCTTGGAACAATCTGAAGGTGTAATCTCTGTATGTGGGGAAAGGGGCAGCCATCCCACAATCTATAGATCCGACTGCTCAAATGGAATGCGCACGAACAACTGACCGTGCAGGGTAACTACGGCAGATGTTTGATGCGGATCAATTCTTGAGGGTAAGCTGACAACCTAAGAAAAGAAAAGAACTTTTTAACATGAGATATTGTTGTACAAATGCTAGAAATTGATTTTTCTTTTTTGACAAGAAACTATGAGATTGTTGTAGAAATTCTAGACAGAAAACCACTAAACAACAGAACACTATAAAAATTCCTGTTCCTGTTTCTGTTTCTACATGTACTCTTCCCCCTTCTTTTCCTGGTTGCAGTCTATGGTAGTGATATTAGCAATAGTCAGTACTCTCCAGAAAATTCAAACACAGTAATAATAATAATAACAACATTTCCATTCTTAAAATCTTAAAATTATTATCAGATTAGAATTCCAGAAAATCTGTCTGATACATCATTTGGCTATAATAAGTCATAATCAAACCATAAAGTGGTATTTTACAGTGACCTAAACATGTGGCCTTCACTAACCTTTTTAAACGGTGTCACACCCCAAGGATTATCCAGTTGCTCTGGCTGACCAGATATAACCAAACGCCCTGCTGGGTCAGACTGAACATGCACCTGATTTTTAATGTAAAAAATGACGGCAACAAAAAACAAGAGTCAAAAAAAAGCAGACTATAATAGGCATCAAAAGCAAAAATTCAGGCAAATAAGATCTCGCTCCATTATGCACTGCATATCAGAACTATTATCCAAACTCAAATATTCTGCAAAACCTAGATAATCTTTCAGGCTAAATTGTGACAAGTGTACAAGCATCAAGGGTGAAAACATGAATATTGATTATGCATTTGTGTTTCAATTTCAACCAGTCACGTCAGATACTGGCCATTAAAGATTTACCCATTCCATTGGGTTGAAGTGACAAATTAATATAAAGCTGGCAAGGAGGCAGCCCATTTAACCCAACATACCAACTTCTAAGTGGTTTAAGAAGCATTATACTATAATTTAGGTTAACCCCAAGCTCCAGTTCTCTGATTGCATTTGAGCTGTCAAATGCCAAAATAACTTGAATACAACATATCTTATATGCTATATCTATAAGCTGGATCAACCTCAAGTTCCAATTCCAAGCTTAGTTTCTGTCAAACCCTAGCCAAACTCCTGTCTAATGGATCGTGATTTAGGCTTCTTCAATTTTTTTTTTCTTTTTCTTTTTTGGGGTTGATAAATGACTCAGTTCTTTCTCATTGGGATTTTGCTTTGGCCATGTTCTCATTGCTTAATTAATGTGTATGTACAGATGTTCCTGGCAATGAACACAGACCAACTCAAAATCAAGTAGATGGCTACTGCACAAAATTTTTTGATATTGCACCTAGGTCTTCAAAATCTAACACGGCTTTAAAAACAGAAACAAGCTTATCTGGTTAAGAAATTTTACCTCCTCTCGCAGAAGCCCAGGAACTAAAGCATATACTTCGAAGCAGTCACTCTGCATACAAACATTTTTTTTTTTTTTGAAAAAAAAAATTGTAAGAAATTTTTTGGTACCAAAATAATATTCTTTTTCATGAGCAACACTAGACAAAACTTACAGTTCTTTGCACATTAATCTTCACCCAATCAGCAGGGGGTCCAACATCAATTACCATTGTATCTGATCTGCCACAAGAAAGGCAAGAAATTTTCATCAGTTTGAATACAAAATAGTATACTAAACAGGCTAAGAATGAGGCTAGAAAGCTAGCAGTGATCTTAACTGTAGATTTGTTGCTTTAATGTTGGCAACTTGAATAGTACGCTCAGAAGAAGATGGCTTTTTACGCTTCAGCATTCCTGAGTCAACAAATCAAGTTTTTGAGAGAGGGATAATAACTGAACAATGAGGGAAAAGATTTTAAAGAAAATGAGGAACAATGTTGCAAAAGACAGCTGGAGATCCTGACAGTTGATTTATATACCTATATTTTTTATCTGCCTATCACTCTTTGACGTACAACTTGAATTTTTTTCCTAATAAAGCAAAGAAATGTGTTGTGAATATAAAAAATAACCACGAAGGAGAATGATATATTTTTTTCTTTTCTGAAAAAACAAAATAAAAAGAAGATGAAAGAAGAAAGGGAAAAGGATTTTCAATTTATAGCATACAGAAGTTGACCACGGACCTTAATGATTGGCTGACAAACCTCACCACTACCTAGGAGACGCTTAGAATGCCAACCCTGCATGGCACGAGCTGCTGCATCCCTCCGAGCTCGGCCTGATCCAAGAGTTCGAAAGCCAGAAGCCTGCATAAATATTCAAAAGAATCATTGGAAAAATTGCAAGACTGTGCTGCATATTTATGCACATAAACATCATAGAATGCATTTTGACCTAATTATTGTTGATTTTAATTAACCAGAAGCACAAGTGAGACAAACAACATTAGCAATTAACAAATTATCGTTACTTTTTACTCATGAGAATCACTGTCAGCCATTTGGATTTAATTTGCACCAAGAAGTCCATTTGTCCCAATGATTAACAAACCACTGGAAAATACATATATAGCCACAGAAGCTCTCTGTATTTCATTTTAACAATATATTCTTTGAAGTATAATTGCATTACACTAGAATTCAAAGCACAAATATGCATAACATGCAATCATTCAAAGAAAAAAGTAAAGGCTCATCTACTTCTGTTATAATTAAAAAGGCATCACTTAAACTATAACAACTTCTGGAATTCCTTCAATTAAAATTAAACCCATAATTTCTCCTCACTTACGGTACTGCTAATTTCACCACCAAATTTCCAGCCCTAAATCCTTCATCATAGATGGTATCTTGTGACAATATCAGTTAGAATATCACCAACACTAGAGAAAATTTGATCCTACAAGATGAGATACTGAAGCGAAAAAAAAAATAAACTTATATGCAAGAACCAATCACATCAATGTTTACAACAAGATGGTTTTGTTCTTGATTGATACAAAATTTTAATGAACAACTTTCTGATTACCTGACTATCAATCCTACTGGGCTCGGAAAGGGAAACATCACGGAAAGAACGCTCGCTATTATTCATTCTATGCTTCTCGTATTCAAGTAGAGACTGAAAATATGATAATCAGAAACTCTAGAGGATGCAAATGAAAAAGGAGGTCTTTCAAAAATAAAATTAACAGTTTAAAAGCTAAAATCCAAAGCAATTAACAATTAGAGAAACCTTCTCATAAAAAATTCGGAATGTCCAAGAAACAGTGGTGCAGGTCCTGTCAAATGAAAAGAAAAAAAAAATCATAACCTAACTATTATTATTGAATAAAAAAAATCTAAAAACAGGCACATAAAATTAATAGTTACACTGTCAAACAAGAACAAGAAAATATGGGGGAGTAAAAACACAATTTATGATATGGTCAGAACAATTAAGCATCAAAATGAGCCCAACATGAGCTTAAAATTCTGAGTTTTGTGGTAATCAACTGGAAAATTTTACCAAGGGGAGTATGCATATTGTTGTTATAGGCTTTATCTTACTATCTTGCCAAGTAAGAATAAATTTTCGATATCCAAGTGTGCAATTCATAAGCAGAAAATGCAACCTTTCCATCTCTTTCCAATGGAGCTGCTAATTGAAATAGAAGCTAGACATCAACCAAATACAGAATTATCCTTACTTTGGGGGATTGAATGATTCTCCCACTTGCCTCCACAACTTGCATGAAGTGACCTATGAATGGCCACAAACAAAGAGCAAGCTTTAATAACTGAGCAACAAAATATTGGAGTATAATCAAACAACCTAACTGAATTATTTCAGTCCGAAGCTAGATGAAATGGATATAGAAAATGAATCAATCATTGAAAAAAAAAGAAAAATATTTTCTAAACCACAGTGCTCCATTGATCATATTTAACATAGTGAGTCAAGAGATGCATACCATACAAAAATATTGCATGATTACAAGATCATCAAGGACAAATTCAATAATTGAACTAAAAATTATCTACAGATAGAGGGACGAGCAATTATTAGGTATCATCAATCCTTCAGTCATTTTTACTTTACACGAAGAAATACAGGAAATAATTCATGAAGATTTAAATGTGCCTTCAGCATCTTTAAACAATAAAGCAAGTGTCAAAAAAATTGAGCACATTAACGTGTTTTTTCACAAGACATGAGCTTCTATAAAGCATTAAGGAAAATGAGAGCTATCACAGCTTAAGGAAAAAGAATCTACAGAGATATAAACTAAACAAACCTCTTCATAGCCACCGAGTTTGATCACGGCTCTCCACAACCTTACTCATAGGAAAAAGCAGAATAACCATAGTATTAGAAGGATCCTAATGAAGAAATTATTCAAACTCAAAAGACAATAGTCAGCAGAGACTGACTTGAGCAAATTCAAGTCTTCTTTGTAAAACTTTGGGTGCTTAAATTCTAGGCTTCTTTCTTTGTAAAAATTTTCCACCTCCTTCACAAATGCTGCTTGCTCCTCCTCTGTTCCTGATTCACCACCCTCGGCAACAGGAGGTTCATAAAGAAATGAAAGGTTTGAGCTTTTCATACTAACATCACAGTTGACATCCACTTCTGGTTTTGACTCCTTAATGTCACTTTCCGGAGACAACACCATGTCAGCCACTCCATTTAATTCCTCTCCTTGTTCATCGTCTTCAGCTTTTATATCTGATGAAGCCTCATCAGCGGCAGCATGATCTAGCTGATTCAACAGATGCGCACGGCTTCCATCAGTTTTACTAGCAGAAAGTTTATTGGTAGTTACATTAACAAGTGAAGCATCATCTAATTTCTCCCCTTCATCATTTTCAGTTTCCATCTCTGATGACCTCTCATCACCTGCAGCACCTTCTGGCTGATTCAAGGTATGTGCATGGCTTCCATCATTTTTGCTACCAGAAAGTACGTTGGTACTAGTGTCAACAAGTAAAGCATCATCTAGTTTTTCTCCCTTCTCATCATATTCAGCTTTTATCTCTGATGATTTTTCATCAGCTGCAGCACCTGCTTGTTGATTCAACAAATGCACATGGTTTCCACCATTTTTGCTACCAGAAAGTTCATTAGCATTTACATCAACTGAAGCATTATCATCAGTTTTGGGAGAAGCAGATTCAACCACAAGGCTTCCATCATTTTTGCTACCAGAAAACTCATTGGCATTTACATCAACTGAATCATTATTGTTGGTTTTGACAGCAGCAGAAGATTCATGACCCTTGTCATTATTATCCACAGATTCCAATTCCACATCTTTATTATTTCCACGTAATGGATCCAATGTGGCGTTAATGTTAGCATCATCAGCAGGCGTTTGATAGTCAACAAAACCATGGTTATCTATAGGTAATCCAAGACTTTTAACATTAATGTTTTCAGTCTGCAAATCGATATTTTCACCAGCATTTTGATCTCGTTTATTATTTTCTGGAGGAGAAAAAGTCGAATCTTTGACTTTAACTCGTGTCTCTTCATTGTTCATATTCACATCAGAAGCTCTCTCCTCCTCCGTATCTTCTTTTCCCGTTTCTCCTTTGCCACGACCCATCTCACTAGCACTCATCTTTTTAACTCCAGAACTTCGAAATTCCTAAAAATAAAACAAAACCAACTTCCTGAACATTTACATTAACGTTAAAGCCCCGTGTTAAAAAAAAAAAAGAACAAAAACCCTAAAACAGTCTACAAAACCCAGAGACTAAAGTTGTATAAGTATCTTCATACGGTGTAAAAAAAAAAATTAAATCTTTTCTTCAGATGGGTCTGACAAATAACAGTCTCATAACAGTGACAGTCAGAAAAAGTTAAACAACATATATATGGATACGAATAAGAGCATAAACGAGATGAAACATCGTAAGAAACGATGAAGAACATGGAAAGAAAACAATGGGAGTGAAGGAGAAACATACTTGGGTGGTTTTTGCAGCAAAGAAAGTGCGAGTCTTTGCAAAAAGCCAGAGACTTTTAGTTGAGTTTAAACCCTAATGCTCTTTCTCTTTGTGGTGTCGTGTTTTTGGTTCCAGAAAACAACAGTGTGTTTTGGTGCGAAGTCGTGGCAGAGTTTGTATGCAGCTCTGGCAGGCAAGGAAGAGACCAGAGCCAGCAAGCAAACGAGCGAGCTAATGAGTCAGTCACGCGTGATAAAATATTATCCTCTTTTTTTTTTTTTTAATTTTCCTTTTTAACGAAAATTTTGTTTTGTTTTGGTTTTCTTTTTTTTAAATATTCCCTAAATGTAAATTATTTTTGCAGGAGAAAAATTCTAGTTAAACTAACCAGTACTCCCTTGATTTTTACTTATGTCAATTATTAATAGTTCTTTTTTTAAAATTTTTTCATCCAAAATATTCAACAAAATAAAACCTCGTGTGCTACCATTTATAGGATTGTTGTTGAACAACAAAATCCTTCTAAATTGATGAAGTTAAATGCTTGCATTGTTCAAAAACATGATTAAACAGAGATGCTCATATATTATACAAAATCCCTCTTCATTCATTCTAAATTACATTTATTTCACAGTCAAATCACAGGCTGATGTGCAAAGACGAGATCAATCGTGGAGAGTGAGTTACAAAGCGTTTGTTTTCTTTCCTTTCCTGCGAAGCAATCACTCTTTCAAACTAAGCCTTGCATTTTGCACCTTTACTGACAGCTTCAACTTCTGTTCTTCCATGTCTCTCAGAACTGCCAGCAGATTTGCTCGGTATACTTCACATCGATGATTTATATTCTCTAACTCTGCACTCATTTCACGAATTTTCTTTTCCTTTTCATCCTGACGCAGTGAAGGGAAGATTAAATATATATATATATATATATATTAGTCAAGAAATTAGAAAAGAGCCCAACACAAAATGCTAAGAAGTGCCACAAACTTTTCTGACCATGTTTGTTTAGACCTTTCCACACGAAATAAGAAAATTTCGCATTATTATAAACTTTTGAAGTTAAAAACTGAACCTCTAAGTGCATTTATGAAGTTTGTATTTTATCAATTAATTGACCCATTGGAAAGCCAAGGAAGCCAGCCATTAGACAGCCAAAGGAGCAACCACGAGGGGAAAAAAAATTTGCTGACAAATTTCAAGCGACAACAAACACAATTAGAATCTTGTCCAACGCGCAAATAACTCTAAAGAAAATAAAATCACTGATAGGAGGAATAAGTTCTACTTTGCTATTTAAAATGAATTTACTCTCACAATGACTATAGTTAGATAAATGATTGTACAATTTTGAAAAATGAAAAACAAAAAAGGACCTGAAGTTTGGGTGAGAGACCATATATTATGTAATATTTTTTATTCATTTTATGCAAAACTAATGTGATGCAGTTACAATAGGGCCAAACAAACAAAGTAATCCACACAAGCCATTGGAAGAGACTTATTAGGTGATAATTTGTTCCATATGCATCTTTTGGATTTTGATTAATTTATCAATTAAATCTAGAAACTACATAAATGCTACACTGATCACGATATGACTGTCAAATTTTCAAAAACTTTCTATGGGATGAATTATCCTTCTTCCACCTGATTAAAACAAAGTGAGTTTTAATTGATAGAATTGATGAATCAGCACCATGTGTTTATTTTCATCTCTTCTTTTTCCAGGATAGCAAACTTATATTACTAGATTTTCATCTTGAAAGTAGTGACCAGTGGATAAACTAACCGCAGATTGATATATTGGGGTTTGAGATCCTTCGGCTGCATGCATGTCCTGGCTGCCTCCATTGGTCAAAGTGGTGCTGTGCGTCACTCCAGAACCTTGATTCTTTGCGGCAACAACCTTGTTGGCAGCTTCGCGTAAAGCATCCATTGCCACATTATAGATGTGAATAGATTTTGCCCCTTCTTCAACATATTTGATTGCTTCCTGACGTAGATTGTTATACCGAACAGTTAAAGACTCTTGAGCACTATTTTGTATTTCAGATCCACGCTCATCTGCTGCAGCTCCAGTCTTGGCACTTCTGGTCCATCGTTTCAGTACATATTGAGAAGGAAGTGTTAGAACATTTTTTGCTCTAAAAACAGCTAATATATGCCTACAAATTACTCCTGAATACTCAAACATCTTGCAGCTGCAGCTAGCTTTGATCTCAAAGGAATTGAAACTGACAGTTCGTGCCTTGTGGTCTTCCCCAAATTTGGCCACGCGATATGTGGTGACAGCTCCTGATTCATCAATTTTAGTAGCGGGATTAGCTAGTGTCTCAACCAATTCCTCTTGAAATTTCAAGAATAATTTTCTGGTATAGAGACTCGCCGCTTGTTTTTCCATAGGAGATGGCGTCTTCAAAACTGGTGTACAGTTAGTGGTGTCGTAATCTGCTTTGAACTCCTTCTCATGCCAGCTTGTTATGGCTTTCTCATACTGTTTAATCAACACCTGTAAGGTGGTTGACACCATTACATAGCCATCAAAGAACAAGTTTCCTCCACTCCTGTCAGTACTAGATATCTCCCCAAAAAATGTGTCCCGCATATAAACAGGGACCCACTGTTGCCGTGCATTGTACATCGACCGGAGCCATTCATTATCCATGACATAGTATCTTTCCAGCAGTGATTGCCAAGATGACTCAAACTCATCAATTGACTCAGTCTCATTAATACACTTCTGAAATTCTGTTTCAAATGTAGGATGTGATTGATATATTTGAGCCAGTTTCTCTTGGGTTTCTCTAAATATGCCCCACTTACAAAAACGATGGCGGGTTTCAGGAAGAACCTGTGAAACGGCAACCTGAATCAACCGATCAGGGTCGGTAGTGATAGAGACTGGTCGGCATCCAGACATTGCCTGAAGCCAAGTTTGAAACAGCCAAATGAATGAAGACTCTGATTCATTGAGAATTAGGGCACATCCAAACAACACAGGCTGTCCATGATGATTCAGTCCAGTGAATGAGGCAAATGGAACCCTCCACCGATTAGTCCTGTATGATGTGCTGAATGTGACAGTATCACCAAAATAAGAATAATTCATCCTGGATGTAGCATCAGCCCAAAATATGTTTCCAGCAGTGTGATCATTATCAACCTGAACTGCATAAAAGAAAGCAGGATTCTCAGCCAGCATCCGTTTCAAGTAGTCCAATACATGCTGACCCCCGCCACCAAGGGTCCTTTGTCTGCTGGCATTCATGTACACCAGAAGTCAACTGTAGCTGTAAGAAAGGAAAGAATACAACAGTTAATACCGTAATCTTAGTTTTGCTAATATAGATAGAAATTCAAGAATCATGTTTCAAACAAGATTTTACACATGTACAGAAAACCAAGCGGCAAGAAGACTACTTTGGAAATATGACCTTGAATAAAAAGGAAATGAGGAGAAAAAGAATTCGTTCGAATAACCCCAACTACCATACGATTGAAATGAAACAAAGCAATCTGCCAATTCGCAGTAGAATTTACATGTTGCAACCAATTTTAAAGTGTAGGGGAGTTTACCATTAATCAAGGACAGCAGAAGCACGCGAATGAAAACACAGCGACAACTAACTACGAAGCAGATTTATCCCACCAAACTTAAACAAACGAGCAGAACATTCGCAGGAAATTTGGTCGAAAATATTGCAACTTTAAATAAACCAGACAGGTGAATTAAAAAAATAAAATAAAACGAGTCCTTTAGCAAAGAATTCGGTAGTGTAAAATAAATATAATCAAAATAACAAATAAAACGAAACCAGGAAGACATAAAAGAACAAACACGAAATAAAATGAAAATGGAGAAGAGAGGAACTGACCCCAAACGCCAATCGTTATCTTAGAGCAGAGAACGCGGTGGTGGAGTTGCGTTTTGTTTTCTAGGGTTCTAATCGTTGTATCATATTCTGAGGGATAAACCTCTTAAAATGCTTATTAAAAGAAAAAAAAAAAAAAAACTGTTGATGTTTGGAAACTCAACAACTTCCAACTCATTCCCAATTCTGGGTCACGTTTGTCATCAGACTCAGATGAGATAAGCGTGACCCATTCGATTTTCTATACCGTACACCTCTATAACTTTTTCAGGCTCATAAATAAGCTCTGGCCCTCAAGTTTATTACAATATTCATCGACTTTTAGGACATTTTGCCATATCTTTCATAATACGGTCACACCCTATTTATGCTCCAGCCCTCAAGTTCATTACAATAATCATCAACTTTTAGGACATTTTGCCATATCTTTCATAACAAGGTCACAGCCTTTAATACAACAATCAATCCTCAACTATGTTAGAGGAGAAAATTTGGTAGCATACATTAATCGAATTAAATGTTGAATGTTTGCACAAGAATAATCGTTACAGTTTAGCAATTCCAAAAGGTAGAAAAATCTTCCCCACACCAAGTGTATGAAATCTTGGAATATATGCAATTTTTAGCGTATAGAAAAATTTCTTGCTCTGTACTCTCACATGAAAAGCAAGAAATAAAAATGCTTATTACAACCCAAGTCAGTATGAAAGAGACAATCTTCAAACGTCTAGCTTATGGATCTTCCTATAAAATTTACATTCTGATATAATAATAATAAAAAAAAGCAATAGGCTTAAGAGGGTTAATTCCACAAAATCAACAGAGACAGCATAGCACTGTACCAATCTAAACTATGATCGATCTCCCTCTCCTATATCATATGCTCAATCAAAAGCAACAGGAAAGCATTCAGCATCAGGCAAATACTTTCCACTTCAACCCTGTTGAAATAACAAACATCTGAACTCTTTATCTGGAAAATATAGCCATCAGTCCTATCCAATATGCAGTGGTTGCAATAATTTGTTGATGCTGCAGTCTAACTTGTACATCTTGATCTACATTTTTGCTGAAAAGCTTCATGTAAGACATTTTTTCTGCAAGGCCATAATTCAAAACTTTGCATATTGCCACCCAAAAAAATCAGAGGAATAAGATAATCCACACACAAACACACACAAAGAGAGAGATCAAATACAAGTCATTTCTTGTTAAATTAAACCTGCAACCCAAATCTTCAATACAGGCTCTGCATGTTGCCTACTGATGAGCGTATGCATTCTTTTCTCATGGTCATGGTCTGAGATCGGAACCAAGAATTTCCTCATAATACACTGTAAACACAAGGTGTCCCATTAGAATAATTACTTCAAATTGACAACATCTGCATCTCAAGTTATAAAATACACTATAAAGGGAGACAGAAAATGAAAAATTAACCTATATCTACACCATCAACAGGTAAATGTAACAGCCTTGACAGAGGAGCATTCTAGAAGTATAGACTTGAAATAAAACGAAATTAAAAATGAAAAGGAACTACAAAATGAATTGTATTGAACCTTTAGATACTATCCTTCATACTAATTTTTATGTTTTGCACTTTAATTGACAACTGCAGCTTATGGTCTTCAATATCTTTCAAAACTGAAAGCAGGTTAGCCCGATAAACTTCACACTTATGACTTGCAAAGTCCAGCTCATTGGTAAGTTCTCGAATATCTTTGTCCATATTGTCCTGCAAAGTAATATACATGAAAAATGAAATTACAAAAGTCTACAACAGCAGCTTATCCACACATATCATCTTGCATTGTCAGTCTCAACCATGTCAACAGAAGTATGAGGGCAGCATGCACAACAATAATGTATCGCAGGGAATACAGAAACATGGCAATGCTTCTGATTTGGATGCCATTTCAATAAAAACTATGACATTATATGAGGTTTGAGATATTTGAAAACTAGCATGAAGATCACCTTCTATGAACCAAAATCATACAAAATATATACCCTTTTTTCCCAAAAAGAAGATGAAGCGAATTTTATTAAAGCAAAAAAAATACTAAAAGACTCTGAATCGGCAGTCCACTTCGAATAACACAATATTAAAACAGGCATAGCAGAGAAAAGAACACAAACTTTGCCAAAACAGCTCCTCCATCTCTAAAAATAAAAGAAGAAAGGGTGGAATCTGATGAACACTTAAAATTCCTTTACTACATACATCATCTGACAGAAAACTAAATGATGCAAAAGTAACATAAAAGACAACTCCCAACTATCTACTATGTATGCTACAATCAAACAGAACAATGTTGTGCCAAGCTCATGAAGTGAGTCAGACATCTCAGTGGCAAACCACTAGCAATGCTTTAAAAGCACAATATTAGTCTTCGGTAGCTTAAAAGTGCCCACCACACATTTGCCAAAACAAAAAAATGTAATCAAGTAAAGTATCTTCATTGGACATATATTTTAAAAATTATGAAACAAAAATGAAGCACAGCAACAACAAATATAAAATGATTCTCACCACAGACAAAGGCTGGCTGGAGGTTGCATGATTATTCCCACCAACAGTATTTGCTCTATTTGCATCAATTGCAGTTTTTCCCCTAATACGCCCATTGACCACAGTAGGTTTACCCTCACTCTTTGCTGCCAGTGCAACTATTTTTGCAGCCTCTTGTAGAGAATCCATTGCAACATTGTAAGTGTCAAGAGATATTGCCCCTTCATCAACAAATTTGAATGCTTCATGGCGTAGAGTATTGAATCGGACTGTATGGGATTCTAGATAATTGGTATATACATCACTAGAACATTCCTCTAATATAACACTGCTCCTGGCATTTCTTGTCCACCGTTTCAAAACATAACGGGACGGGAGAGTAAGAACATTGGTGACACGAAATACTGCTAATACATGTCTACAGAGAACACCTGAAAACTCAAACATCTGGCAACTACAAGAAGCTTCCATCTCCAAAACATTGAATTTGACATAGTAAACTTTATGATCCTCTCCAAACTTTGCCACTTGATAAGTAATTATCTCACCATCATCCTCAGCTTTTGATGCAATGAATGTCAATGTCCCAACCAGCTCCTCTTGGAATCTCATAAATAATTTTCTCGTATAAAGCGCAGATGCTTGCCTCTCCATTGGAGATGGAGTCTTCAAAACTGGGGAAGTATTCATTGCATCATAGTCTGCTTTCACTTCTTTCTCATTTCGAGACTCTAGTGCTTTCTCATACAGTTTAAAAAATTGACTCAGATTAGTTGAGGCGTTCACATAACCATCAAAGAATGAATTCATGCTATCACTTCGCTGGGTTATAGACATTTCCGCAAAAAAAGTGTCATGCAGATAAACTGGAACCCACTGCCTGCGAGCAGCATAAATTGTTTGAAGCCACTCATGATCCCTTAGTTCATATCTATCAACCAGTGACAGCCAGCAAGACTCAAATTCCTCAATTGACTCAGTCAAATTAACACATTTTTGAAAGTCTGCTTCAATAGGTGGATGCTGGAGAAACACATGGGACAACTTCTCTTGGCACTTTTTGAAGATGTGCCACTTGCAAAAACGATGGCGGGTCCCCGGGAAAACCTGGGTGATAGCTGACCTTATCACTGCATCATGATCAGTCGTTATTGACACTGGAGGACGTCCAGACATTGCCATAAGCCATGTTTTAAACAACCAAACAAATGATGCTTCAGATTCATTTATCAAGAATGCACAACCAAACAACACAGGCTGCCCGTGGTGGTTTACCCCAGTGAAAGGTGCAAAGGGCAACCGATACCTATTGGACCTGTAGGTTGTGTCAAAGGTGACAGTATCACCAAAGTAAGTATAGTTATTCCTAGCTTTTGGATCAGCCCAGAAGACATTGCCCACAGACTGGTCTTCATCGCCCTGCACGGCATAAAAGAAATAGGGGTTCTCCATATGCATTTGTTTCAAATAATCCAAAACGAGCTGGATGTCTCCTTCTAAGCTCCTCTGGCGATTATTTCTCATGTAATTCCTACAGTCGACCTCCGTAAATCCAACTTTGCTTATTCCACCATACTCTTTTATTAAGGCCGACATAATCCTACGAGGGCCCATTCCAGCTGCCTGCAAGGTATCAATCAAGGTCTTAGCAGGACCAGAGATTTGTCTATGAGAACGAAGACAATGAACCTGGTCCGGAGGAACTAGCTCATGATTGTGTTCTTTAACAAAACCAGATACAACCCATTTCCCAGAATCCTGCATTTTTACAGACAGTAACGCTTTACATCCCACTCTAGTAATGGTTCGAGGTCGCTTGATCTCCCTATCCTTGGCACGCTTCTCATTCAAATTTCTAAACCCTTCTTTAGCGCAAACGAATTGTCTTTGAATAATAGCCCCATCACGCCTAGAACGACGAGATGAACTCACACGGGTGCTAAACCCAACACGACGAGCATAGGAATTGTAAAATGCCTTAGCAGCCTCTTCAGACTCAAATTCCATGCCCTCATAAGGTTCAAGATCCAAAAAATCACCCTCAGGAAGGTAAACTTCACCACTTCCACCAGCAGTAATAGCAAGAGGACTATCAACTATGTCATCTTCATCAACATGGTGGGAAATGTCCATAGCATCGTCATCTACGTCTCGCCCACTACTGCCTCCTCCTAAACCTATATCGAATTCAAGAACCTCGCTATCCATCCCGAAAATCTAAAACAATATATGTATAATTTTTCCACTCCAATCTAGTGGGAAATTAAATACAGCAAATTTGTATTAACACACCATGAGCTAACAGGAGAATAAGCACAAGAACTGACCGTTTTATGCATCAAAAAGTTAAGTCTTCTTTTCTCAAGCACAAAACGTCAACGGCAAAGTAGAAGAGTCAAGGGAAGAGCACAGTAAAAGAAGGCCCTTAAGAGAGATTTTTGAAGGTGTTCTGGGGTTTTACAAAGAGGAATATAGATACCCTGGAAGAAACAGGTTTTATAGCGGATTCTAGTGAAATTGGGGAGAGTTTATTTCTGAGTTTTAGCTCATTGAATCAAGGAAACGAGAAAAAAAATAAGCTTATGCGTTCGGGAGAATGAAAGTGAGAAGAGAAGTGGCAAGCGTGGCGTGGTGTTGCTTGGGGAAGGTTCTGGTGTTGTACTTTCTAATACAGTGACTAAGTTCTCTCTTGCCCGAGCGATAATATCCGCCGTCCGATCTCATCCAGAGATGATCTGGTGCATTTTATGTCGCAATTTGATCGGGCGATAATAATGAGGGACATCCTGATAATTGACAATCTCTTTTTAATCCTTTTCCAATCGGAGGCTGAAGAATCGCGAAATTATGATTTGTTGTTTTCTTGGAAACATTGAAAAATGAGCAAAACAACTGATAGATGCTTAAATGGGTTGGGCCACCAAAATCCGTAATTGGATGCGTCCATTCTGACTCGTTTTGGGCCGACTTGGGCTTACGTTCTAAGGCCCACAAATTAAATCAAGAGAGCCTTTTAAGTCCAAATTAATTGGACCACACATTATAGAACGTCTAATTGACTAATATTATGAAAAAAAGTATTGACGGCGATTCTCATTGAGTAAAATATTGTACGATGAGATAAAATATAATAAAAAGAAAAAATACAATGGATCGGATTACCTATTCTTAATGGTCGAAGGAACCTTTTATTATGACGTAATGAATTTTTTAATTGAATAATATAGGTGTATTAGTACAACATATTGCACTCATGCCTTTGAAAAGATCAGAAATGGATCATCATGTCGCATTCTTCTTTTTGGAATAACAGGGGTTTAAAATAGATAATATTATGTTTAATTAGTACTCTTAATCTGCATAAAAATAATTTGCCAAACTAATTACCGTCGAAGGAGATATTTCGATTAGGGAAAAACATAAAAAGTTAGAGATCACATATCCATTAACACCTACGAACTGTGACGATATAATTATATATGTTAAAGCAAATATATGATTCATCTATTTGAGGAGCAAACTGCTACTACTTCAGTCAATGATTCCAACTACTTCACTATTTATCTTCTTAATTTTTATCTTTAAGTTGATTTCAGAAGAAGGAATAAATTAAAGCGAAATAATGTTGTATCTTTCGAACAAATGCTGCATATCTTTAATTTAGGTGTTGAGGCAAACTAAGGGGGAAAAAAAGTAGCATGGGAAAGGTGAAAAAAGAGAAGAAATTGGAACCATTGACTGAAGTAGTTGCAGCGTGCTTCTCTATTCCTTGTTTGACCATAACTCTTGGGTTTACTCCAAATTAGACCATTGACCACCGAATACACAATATCTGTATGGATCCTTTTTTATTTTTCATGGTGCTTGATTGAAGGAGATTTCTTATTTAGATTCCAGTCCAATATTCCAAATTTCTATAAAATCTATCATAAATCTTCCTTCTTTTTTCTTGAATTTACTAAGGGTGGTCAAATTTATTGGATTACAAAACAAGCAATTTTTTTCTTTTTATTGTTAACATTGTAATCAAGATCTACCGAGAATTTACATACAGACTAGTTTAGCATTACTTCCAAGATTTTAAAAAATTGTTAATAATATATTAAATTAAATTCTCTTGCGGGTATCATTGACGAAGTTGAGATGATCCATCTTGCCTACTCTTGTTATAGTACCAAACCTTCAGAATAATCCACGCTGCCACTTTTTTCATAATGAACTGAATTCCTTTACTCATCAAAGAGATAAGAATAGGATCCAATATCACAGTTATGCCCCTTTGGCAGCTCAATTTATGGAACATATGGTTTCCTTTGTTCTTTTCCATACTCTCTTAAAGAAAGGGTAGACCAGAATTTGTTTTAAGCTATGGATAACTCTATAACTTCATCGACAATCTCCAAGTAATTAACTCCAACCCTTCATTAATAACCTTATTAATTCACAAATTGCACTTATATGCATGATTAATTACTATATATTATCTCCTTAATCTATCATAATATTCAAATTTTATCTGAGATTGATGTGCTTTTGCTATAATTTAAAAATATAGTGATATAATATTCAATAAATATTATTTATTTATTTCACAACATAAATTATAATTTAAAAATAGTCTCAATCAGAGCCTCAATTTCTTCCATGGAATTCGATTCTGGCTGGTGCTTTGCTTGCTCCCTTAATTTGTCTTTCACTCAACCCAGTTATTTCAACATCCTCAACAAAACCAAGTTGTTCTCTGCCTGTGAAACTTTAGCAAAGTATCTAACTAGAAGACTGTTGAAAATCTCTTTTGGCCCGCCAGGTTAGCTAGCTATATGCTCAGTGAGTGCAAACCATTAACTTTATTCCTATCTATAGTCTTTATCCACAACCTCATACCTATAAAGTGCACTCTTCTTCAGATTGAATGAGTAACATAATACTCTACAATGAAGATTGACAAAGAAATCCCTCACCCTATCCACCCGCAACACAAACTAAATCTCCAATACGCAGAGATCCCATTCATCTGTGATGGATGCAAAGAAGCTGGCATTGGCGTCAAATATAATTGCCGTCATTGCGAAGTTGATTTACACAAGGCATGTGCACTATCAGCGCCAAAAATTTCTCATCCCTTCTGCCAAAAAATGTGATTTCGAATTCCACTGCCAGCCTCCAGGTCAGAAATTGAGAATATGTGATGTATGCAGAAATAATGTTTCAGGTTTCGTCCACCATTGCAAGAGATGTGGCTTTGATCTTCACCCTTGCTGCCCAAATCTGCCTCAATCGTTGGATGATGGAGAACACGAGCTTTACCTCTGTATGAAACTCTCTAGCTCGTGTCATCGATGCGGCCGAAAAGGGCCCGGTTGGTCTTAGAGGTCGGAATGCAAGACATATAATCTACACGTTTCGTGTGTTAAGGAGTTGCTCCTGGAGAGTTGGCTAGCTATGTATTTGAACGTAGGCAAGAACAAAGATAGAGAAATGCAGGCGAGAATTCCAAGCCTTAAGGGGACATCAGGAAGGTCAGGTTCAGGTGGGAAGGTAAGGAAGTGTTGTGAGTTTGCATGTGGTGCTGTTCATCTTATTGTCTGCCATATTAGGAGATCCTACAGCTTTGATCGCTGCTGTGATCGGGGGTTTCGTATCCAAGTAATTAAGGAAGAAGCTTAAGGTATGCATACATAAAATCATCGTCATCAAATAATTATAATTGTGCATAATGCATGCATATATTAAACTCTCCAATTGTTGTGTATGATTAGGGCCTATGTATGATATATGGTCCTCCATAGCTTTGTATATGCCTGTTTGTTTTTAGAGAAACGATATATTTGTGTTGTGTAATTTGAGGATTGATCAATATTATTAATAATGCGCCATATGTAAACTTATGCATGCATGTTTACATGTCAAATATACTAGATATATGTCTAAAACACTGCCATGCCATTATATAAATGTATTTTTTTATTTTAGTTAGAAGGTTAGACCATGAAAGCATTTTGGTTCACTGTATAACATGTATAGAATTTAAAGGGAATAATAAATACGGAAAAATATTAGTATATATCAATTGAATTATGAACATTAATTTATCAAGAGAAATGAAAATTTGCAATTGCATTGGTATTAATAATTAATATTATTGATGTGGAAAGACAGTTCAGTTAATAAGGTAAAAAAATATATATATTTATATTCATTAGTGGTTAATGAAAAAAAGTCAATAAAGAGAATATTGATGTGATAAACTTATCTAATTAATAAAATGAGATAAATATATTTATTAATGAAAGATAAAAAAAATTAATAAAATATCTTATAAATTTTTTTTACTATATTAATTAAATAATAAAATTTTTTATAAATTTTTTTAACCACCATCAATAAATATATTTTTCTTATTTTATTGATTAAATAATTTTATTACATTAATAATATTGACATAATAAAATTATCCTACCAAAAACTCTCTTTTTATTATAATATGAAAATGCATTGTCACCCCTCCAATTAAACTTATCAGTTTAAAACTTGTGTTTTTTGTTTCAAAAAGTTACAAGTAATTAATAATTGATTGAATATATTTTAAGTATATAAATAGTTATTATTATAAAATAAAATAATGTTAGTTATTTGTTATATTAATTTATAATTTAATAAATTTATTTTATATTTTTAAAAAATATTTAATTATATGTAAAATAAAATTAAATATTTCAATAAGTAATATTATAAAAAATTATATATATATATTAAAGATGACAACTTATAATATTTTGTACCGTGGCACTCACATGTGATGAAAAGTGAAAAAATTTAATAAAATATAATTTAATTATAAGCATATTTTTGTTTAATAACATATTTTTTAATTTAATTAATTAATAAATTATTATTGTGATTAGTTTGATAAAATATTATGAATGTGGTTACTTAGAAAATTTTTTATTTTTATACTGTGTATGAATCCTGACAGAAAAGACATTAACTTTGACATAGAAGAAGATCTGGAAGAAAAAATAAATTAAAAAGAGGAGAGAAATCATATTGGTCTTACGAGAAGCATCTTGGTATACACCGCTTCGGTGCTGCGAAATTTCCGTAGCTATGGAATTAATTATGTATTAGACACGTAATTCCAACCCAAGTGATGTGACATTGCATATTTTCTGGCACGAAACTTTTGACTTGTTAATGCCAAAATGGTACACATTTAAACTTCAACGGCGTTGGTTCAAAAAATCAACTGCCTCCTCCACTTTCCATCCCTTTACAAACAAACAAACAAACAAAAGAACGTAGAATAATTGTTAATTATGAAATGGATTAGAATAGTAAAAAAAAATAAAATAAAGTCCAATACGTAACAGGGAATTCCATTGGAGAAGTTGAAGCATAAATTTCCTAACAATAAAATTAACAATCATTTGTTCATAACTTGACTTGAGAATATATATATATATATATACATACATATAGGAGGGAAAGCAAGCAGTAATTGTTTTGATCGCCAAATCTTTATTTGCTTTTCAGTTTTTTTTCGCTTAGTTTGTTGTTTAAATCGGCATGTCAAGTAAGTTGAATTTCATCAGCGTGCTTCTGATTATCCTCTTCAGGTCCCATCTTCTTCTTCATTTAGCAACAGCAGTATCCTTTGAACACAAAACGATCTCTTTTCCTGACTTTGTTGATGAGAGGGATGGGGGTAACTTCACTTTTTCAAAGGATCATACTAAAATCTCTTATGGAGCTCTTCAGCTAACTCCTGACACCGCCAATGATCAGTTCAACCATGTTTACCACAACAAATCTGGCCGTATTATGTATCAGCAGCATTTCAGGCTCTTTGATGAAGAAGACGACACGATATTAGCATCTTTCAACTCTACTTTTGTTATTAATTTGGTCAAAATTCCAGAACGGGATGCTGGTCATGGCCTTGCTTTTCTCATTGCACCGAATACAAGCTTACCTGAATCAAGTTATGGTCAATGGCTTGGCCTCACCAACGACTCCACAGATGGTAGCACCCAAAACCATTTTGTAGCCATTGAATTTGATACTGTCAAGCAAGACTTCGACCCAGATGACAATCATATTGGCCTCAACATCAACTCTATTAAATCAGAAAAAAATGTTTCTCTCAACGATTACAATATCACGTTGTCATCTGAAGGAGGAGACAACCACACCGTTTGGGTTGAATATAATGGAACATCCAAATTGATGCAAGTCTACATGGAGAGATTCAACAAACCTAAGCCTCAAAAACCACTTATCAGCCACACCATAAATCTCAAAGATTACCTGAAACCGGAATCCTACTTCGGCTTTTCGGCTTCTACAGGTGACCCACACATTCAGTTGAATTGTGTCCAACGATGGACATTGGAGATACAAGTTATTCCAAAGAAAAAGGATCGGAAATGGCTGATTATTACAGCTGGAGTGGGAATTCCTGTGGTAATAATTTTGTTAGTCTTATGCACAATTCTTTTTGTGAAAAAGAAAGGGAGATCAAAAACAAGAGTTGAAGAGCAGCATCATGAATTTGGTAAATTGAAATGGTTGCCTGGGATGCCAAGAGAGTTCAAGTATAAGGAGTTGAAGAAGGCCACGAGCAACTTCCATGAGAGTATGAAGCTTGGAGAAGGCGGCTTCGGCATTGTTTACAAAGGCATTCTCCGTGACAAGGATCATAAGAATAATAATAGTCCTACTCAAATAGCTGTCAAAAAATTCTCCAGGGACAACATAAAAAGCAAAGGTGATTTCTTAGCTGAGCTCGCCATCATCCATCGTCTTCGCCATAAACACCTTGTCCGCCTAGTTGGTAATTATTCTCTTCTTTTCTTTATTGATTGCATTATTAATTGCCAAAAGGAACAAAATGGGTCAAGATTTATCGACTAATTTAAAGAATTTCCAAAATTGACTAACATAATCTTCTAAGGACCTTCGTAGGCTAAGATATTTGAAGATGTAGGTCATCAACTATGCAGGTCAACACGTTGAGTTCATATGCATATCCTGAAAACTCCATTATAAGTGGTGTACCAAGCCATTTTCCAACCGATAACTTTGTTTACATCTAATTTTGTTTTTATATATATATTTTTTGGCTTTCATACTAATCGTTTCTCTAATGTGTTCTCTTCAGGATGGTGCCATGAGAAGGGGAAGCTTCAACTAGTGTACGATTTCATGCCAAATGGAAGCTTGGAGAAACATTTATACGGGGAATCCCAGCAGATAACTCTGAATTGGAATCATAGACACAAAATACTAACAGGGGTAGCCTCGGCATTATATTACCTGCACAATGAATATGACCAAAAGGTGGTTCATCGTGATCTTAAGGCAAGCAACATCTTGCTTGATGCAGACTTTAATGCTAGGCTGGGTGATTTCGGTCTTGCTCGAGCCATTGAGAATGAGAAGAACTCCTATGCGGAGCTAGGATTAGAAGGAGTCCCTGGAACCATGGGCTATGTTGCTCCAGAATGCTTCCACACAGGGAAGGCCACACCGGAATCTGATGTGTTTGGTTTTGGGGCAGTGGTTCTGGAGGTTGTTTGTGGCAGAAGTCCCGGAATTATGGTCCCTCACGAACAACATTCTTATATGTTGGTTGATTGGGTGTGGATGTTGCATCGTGATGGTCGCATTCAAGATGCAGTAGACGGACGGCTTAACATTGATTCTGTCGTTGATGAAGCAAAGAGGCTTTTACTTCTGGGATTGGCATGCTCACATCCCATAGCCAGTGAGAGACCTAAAACGGAGGATATATTGCAGATAATATCTGGAACTTCGCCAGTACCTCACGTACCTCTATTCAAGCCCGTGTTTTCATGGCCTTCAACTGGTCCTTCCATCAGCATGTTTAACAGTATTCTTTCTAGCATGACATCGTCTTCTCAAGGTTCTAGCATGACAAGTAGTGTATCCAAATCACAGACTACTTTGGCTCGTCTCCCTGTCTGAATCTTAAAGCATCTGCAGTTCTGGAGACATATCGTAAGTACAGATTCCGAAATGGTTGTAGAATGTGGCTGCAATCTTCACTGCATATTTGTAATGGGGAGTTCTTGTATTAGTCGTATACATCCCATTTGGTTTTTTAATTTCATTTTATTTATTTTTTATTTTAGCAATCTCGTGTTTCATTGTACCATTACATATATCAATCTTTTTCTGAGTTAATCCCCTGAGCCTCACCTGGCATACTATTGATGGTAAACATTGTTGCTGGTAAGCCATAATCCAATACTTTCTCAGATATGAAGAATTCACATGAGTAGGCACAACTTTCTCTTATATAATGGGTGCACATATCATATAGGTAGAGCAAACTGTTTATAGCTTAGTATCAGTCAATCAATGTTGCCTGAAAAGGATACTCCATAACTAACAACTGAAGCAGACATTACTCTAGAAAAGAAAGAAAATATGAACTCTGGATACTAGACACCAGTAATCATTTTAATACTTCATGGACAAAATATCAAATAATGGCACATGCACACATGTTTGTGAGTGATTCAATCCGGATAAAAAATAAATTAAAAGAGAAAAAAAATACATCCTATCAAGATTAATTTAGCAACCAATTAGTTTTCAGAATACAACATTTGAGTTTCAGAGTTGTTACCAGCAACACCACCTAGTGTCAGATCTCAGTTTTTGGTGTCACAAGAAGCCAGAAAATTGGATATCTCAGGCAAAATTGAGGGGTGGCAACAAAAATGAAAAGGACAATGCCAACCCGGCATTTATTACAGAGAAGTCTCGAATGATAGCACCAAGGAAGTGTTAACAAGTGAAAAAAATATCAAACACCCCTAAGAACAATGTTGAATCTATAGGAAGCATTTGTTCTTGAATCCACCACCACAAACTTAAAGAATACAATGTCTCTGAAACATCAGAAAGCTCATTTTTTTTTTGGTAAAAAAAAAGGAAAGAAAATCCAGAACCTAAACTATAACCATTTTGGGAGTTTCATGGACGGAGACATTTTATAATGAACCATACCAATGAATCTGCAGATGCACAAGCACAAAGCTTAATCTCGTATTAACCCATGAAGAACCATATGCAAGTTGAATCCATTAATAGATCAAGGAAATATTATCTAAATACAAGATTAAACTAAGCTGGAGTTTGCAAAATGAAAGCCTAAGATAAAATAACTTGACATTAATACCTCAAGCAAATAATCCAAACTTTATAAGGAACTTCTTTCCATTACAGTCCAACATTTCACTCAAGCTACAATGTATATCCCTTTGTTTCAAAAGCTTGTATCGGAGCTCAAGTCTCTTCTTTAAACCATGCCGGAAAAAGTCAGGATAATCAGCGACTTCATCAATTTGGCGCCCCATTACCTCTGCCAAAAACTTGAGCCTAGGCTCTAAGGAATTTTTAATGCTCTTGATCAGGATAGGGGGATAAGCAGTGACCAAAGCTGCTATTTTTCCATCTTCAAACCCGCAACTCTTTAAATAAGTAAAATTGGGTTTCAAAATCTTGTTCACATCTCGGCACAAAACTTCTGGGTATTTCAGTGCTACCATTTGAAGATCTAGCTCCCTCAGTCCTACTGACTTCAAAAACTCTGAAGTAGCGCGTAGCCTATTATCAACACTATAACCCATTATAAACGGATGTTTCACCAGGACTTTACCAATCATTCCTTCTCTGGTGAGCCCAATACTAGCAAGAAAGTCCACAGTTTCTGAGAGCTTAGATTCAATGCCGTAGCTGATGAGCCTTGGATTGAGCAATATCATCCTGCCAAGTTGCTTTTCAGGGACTCCAAGAGCCTGAAAGAAAGCCAATAGTGGACAGAGCTTCTCTTCCACGCTGTGGGAGAGTATATGAGGGAACTTCGTTATGGCAGAAGCAACTTCATGGGGTTTTGATCCTAGAGTAGCAAGGCATTCAACCATTGGTGCAAGCTTCTCATTGAGACCAAGAGTAAGGATTTTGGGGCACTTGGAAACAACATAAGGGAGCTTTCTCTCCTGAATGCCAATGCTTTTCAAGTAAGCCCAGTTTTCAGCAGCTCTTTCCCTTTCAACACCCTGCAGGCGCTTGCATCTTTTGAACATATGGTGTATAGTTTTATCATCAAAACCTCTATCCTTGAAGAACCACATGATGCTACTACCATTTTGACTGGTACTGATTTCCATATCTCCTGAGAGAAGTCATGGAACATATCAAGCTCAAGCAATATTTAAGAGACTGTCACGTGCTGGTTTTTATTTTTTACTTATCTATTTTTTCTTTTGGAACATAAATTCTCTCGTTGATTAAAATTCAAATCTATTCAGCGTGATTGTTCAAATGGTAGACAATAAATCGTCAATTCTGTTAATGTCTTTATGCAATAAACTGTACTACTCATACATCATTAGAAAAAATCCACTGCAAAATATGGATAAATAGATAAACATGGGCTCTAGTCGCAAGGAAGAATTCTAAATCTCAAAATCCAGTTCCTAGCATGGATAAATAAACAGCAGTTAAACAGACGATAAATGAACAAATTTCATAACTGTTTCTGAGAAAAACACAAGCTTTCTAGCAGTTTACACAAGGAAATTGAAATGCACATCGAAGAACTGTAATTGAAGAAGAAAACCAAATGCAAGAATAGGCGAATCAAACTGGAAAGAGCATACATGTAATCATGATAAACTTAATATCCGGCGGTGATTTTCAGTTTGCCCTGAATTATATATGTATGAAAGACGGTAAAACAGATAAAAATATTCCGATGGGTTGAAGAAGAAGCTGGGTTACCTCTGGATATAATCAGGCAAAAACCAAACTTTTGAACCTTCTAGTTGGACATTGAGTACTGCAATTAACACTATAAAATGATAACTCAGAAAGGAAGTGTAAAGCCTTATCTATTGTCTGTAACTTTGTTCTGTTTTCTGCTATATTCCCGCACTTGACCTCACCTTGTATTGCTGAAATGACTGATGTACCCTCGATTCTTTTTGGTTTGTTCCCAAAACCCTAAACTCGTCTACGAAAGCCCTTCCGTCTGGATTGGAGAAGTAGGAACAGAGCAGAGATAAGATGCCATCATCTCAAGGTGAGATTTTAATCAAGCTAATAACAAAGTCAAAGCTTCAACAGCATCAAGCCGTTTCTAATACAGCAGTGCTACTACGGAGTTTCTGTTTTATGAGAGATTTCAATGTTAATAATGGAAGATATGGCAACAACAATAACAAAAACGATTACCAGAATCCTCCGGAGCCAATAGCCAATAGAACTTTAAGGGGAGAGAGACCGTTTAATCATCAAAATCAGCCTCAGCGTTCTTCCCAGTCTCGCTTCAATAAGTATCAGCATCAATCCTTTAAAGTAACCAACAGGCCTCGCCGTCAACCGCCCAAGCTGCCCGATGATGTTCAATCAGATGAAAGGTTCCTCGAAAAATTCAAAGTTGCTATTGACAACAAGACAGAAAAGCCACTGCAGAATGATACAACGACAGCAACTGCCCAGCTGCCTCAACAACAAGAACTGAAGCCCAATCCTGATCAATCGGTTTCTGAGCCTCCTCAAGATGCGGATGAGATCTTCAGGAAAATGAAGGAAACCGGTCTCATTCCAAATGCTGTGGCTATGCTTGATGGACTTTGCAAAGACGGTCTTGTTCAGGAAGCCATGAAACTGTTTGGTCTAATGCGTGAGAAAGGTACCATTCCTGAAGTTGTTATTTACACTGCTGTTGTTGATGGTTTTTGCAAGTCGCAAAAATTTGATGATGCCAAGAGGATTTTCAGGAAAATGCAGTCCAATGGCATTGCTCCTAATGCCTTCAGTTATACTATATTGATTCAAGGCTTCTGTAAATGTAACCACTTAGATGATGCTATTGATTACTGCGTTGAAATGCTGGAAGTTGGTCATTCTCCAAATGTGACTACTTTTGTTGGTCTAGTTGACGGATTGTGCAGGGAAAAGGGTGTTGAGGAAGCCCAGAGTGCAATTGCAACATTGAAACAAAAGGGATTTGTTGTTAATGATAAAGCTGTTAGAGAGTTCTTGCACAAAAAAGCACCATTTTCGCCATCTGTTTGGGAAGCAATATTTGGGAAGAAAGCCTCCCAGAAGCCATTTTGAATTTTCTTGTTTGTATGTTCTTCTGTTCAGCCTTTCCCTTTTTGTTTCGTTTCCTCTTCACTTTATTATTCACATGGATGAGGAAACAACATTTAAATTCATCAATAGAAGTTCTCATCTTTACTGCATGTTAACGTTAAATGTGTTGGTCATGTGTTTTGGACAACCAATCATATAATTAGTTTACTGATATTGGCATAATGTTGATGACCAACACTGTTCATAATGGTTCTAGCTTTGAAGTAAAGCTCTTTCCAGCATAGAATTAAAAATAAAGCTGAATTTCTTTCACCATGTTTTGCTTTTATTGCCTGTTGTTGCTACATAAATTGTTCATAAATTTTTTCTTGAAATTTGATTTGTACATTGCCAGTGAAGATAATAGGATGGGGGGATGGAAGCGGTCAGGACAGCGGTAGAGGTACTGGTGTTAATGATATAGCATTTTATGTTAATGGTATGGAAGTAGAGGTGGTGATGATGGTGGTGCTGGTGTAAGTGGTGTTCTGAACAGGAGGTTACGGTGCTAAACAAAGAAATTGTAGTGGCCGAAGTGATGGTAATGGAGACAGAGTAAACAGAAAAGCCAGCAGTATGTGATAGAATCCCACGTTGGATAGAAAATGGTTGTTCTTGAACTTAATAAGGGTTGATACTGCACACCCTAATGGAGATGAGTTGGTTTGATTGTTTATCAATATTACTGGCAAGAAGCAGTGAGAAGGAACTTATTGATACCAGTAAAGATCATTGAAATTCTGCTGAATTTCCTGTGAAGGTAATATTGATCCTTGAATCATGACTTTGCTAGCAGTTTTCTATATGCTGTAGGTTCTTGACGCAACTTCTCAAACACAAGAAGAAGATTTATCAGCATGTATTGAGAATATCCAAAAGCCTAATGTTCTGTGGGGATATGTTCAACTATAGGCACATGATGAAGTCAACATTAGTCTGTCTAAAAGGCAGAAACATGATAATTTGTGAATATTGTTTGTTCTCTGGAAAATCACATTTTCCATTATATGAAAACTTTCTGAATTCTTGGGGGCTGGACATGCTTAAGATATCCGGAAGACTGGATAAAAATCAGATTTAGGCATTACCTCAGTCCTCACAATGGAATGTTAAGAATGCATTTAGTAATAGGAAGTGTGAGGAAAAATAAAGAGATACGGGGAGAGGGAGGATCTTGCAAAATGCTTTGATTGAGGAGGATTGATCTCAATCGAAGACTTAATTATGTCATAATTGATTGGTATTTGACATCTCTCAAAACATAGATAAACCATGTAATTCTCGGTTAATCTGCTTGCAATTCATGTGCCTACCATGTGGTCGGTCATTGTTTATTGTACCAAGTTAAAACGAAGAAGATACATCTGCTCTTGAAGAAACATGTTGGTTTTCACAAGCTACCACTAGTTTAAATGTTTTAAATGCTAAGCACATCTAACGTTAGCAAAAACTCAATGCCGTAGAAGATCTTTGTGATTTGGTCGGCCTCATTGTTTACTACTAGTTTAGTAGTCAAACCCTTGCTCGAAGGAATTTAGCTGGACCTGCCCTTGTAATTTTGATTATTAATTATCTCTATTATTGCGGATGATTGAGGAGTTAATGTTGTGCCGAACGCACTCACGCAATTTTCCGGCGTGGCTTTGTTCATTGCGTGTGTTACATATATCTCTGCAGCTATGTCCGATTATCACAATTGATTATCTTGAACGAACATAAAATTTTAATGTTGCATATATCAATTCAATAGAAAGAAATCACGCAATGAGCCATTAGAATCATTCATCTAGATCCCTGCACACAACACAAAGGGTGGTCTAATTTTCATGCATGGTTTGTGCTTTGACCTTTGGCTATATATAATATGCATTTCTTGCGTAATAATATATTGACAAGCATGTTTAAGGTGATAGCGTGATTGATAAACAATAAAACTTGTTTACTACATTGATTGAATTCGGTTGATTAGGAAGACTTCCAAATAAAATAAGAGAAGACTGGCAGAGATAATAATTGAATTCGGTTAATTAGGAAGAAATGATGTTGTTTTCCAAACAAAACAAGAGAAGACTGGCATAGTGTGGGGTCGGCGCCGGCCCTTCACCTCCGCCGAATTCAAAGTTCGTCGATAACGACCCAGGAATTATAAAGCATAAACAATTTCATTTTCTGATAAAAAAGATTTCCCCAGCTCCTTAAAAAGTCAAAATCTTAGCTACTATTGGGAAAACCATTACAAGTTAATTTGAAATTTTAAATGGTTTGACTCTTCAAGCCTCCTTGCTATATAATGGACTAGTCTTCCATCTTCCGCTCGTAACTTAACCTCAAATAAAAACAGAACTTTCGTCAGTCACCAGAAAAAGTAGCAGAGTTGCAGCAAGCAAGCAAGCAAGATGATTTCTTTAGTGCATTCTCAGTCGCGTTTGTGCACAGCCGCCGTTGTTTTCTTCACTTGTATTCTGATCCCATTACTTAACCTGAAAAGAGCTATTCTCCGAATACTCGCTTTCATTTTTCTCAAATATCAGCCAGAGGAGAGTTTCCAGGTTACAGCGCATCTTTCAGTGAGCACTTTTGAAGATTTGAACAAGTACTGCAGCAGCAGCGTCAAAGTGGAAGAAATGTGCTCCATTTGCTTGATGGAGTTCGAGAATGAAGATTTTGTGAGCAGACTCAGTAGATGTAGGCATGTCTTCCACATGGATTGCATTGAAAGATGGCTAGATTGTAATCAATTTACCTGCCCACTCTGCAGATCATTTTTCCTCATCAAATCTTCGCATGCAAAATGTGATAATATTTCACATTCCCAGTTGCAGCAGTTTTGATTTTTGAGTATCTTTTTTTTACTCTGATTCAGGAGGCAATGCATGCATGGAGCACGGCTGTAAATTGAGGGAGAGTGGTGTTAATGCTAGCTAGCATTTGCCAGATGCTGTTTACTGACTTAAATTGCTTCTGTTTTTTTTTTTTTTTTGTTTTGGTTTTGCTCTTGTTTTGAAGAAGCAGAAGATATAATAGATTATTATTATTATTATTTTTTTAAGTCGACAAATCAGCGATTGCGGCTTTGCAAATCTAACAGAGAAGCGCGGATGCTGATGATGCGAACCTTTAGAAGTATGACATGTGACGTGACAGATTCATGTTTCTCACGTCACAGATTTGCATTGCGCTCAATGTTTCATGTTTCAGGCTTGGAGCATCCCTGCTGAGCTGAACATGTAAATCTAAATCTCAAATTAATTACTTCTGGCAATTAATTAGTCCAATATTTAAATGCTTAAAAGCAACTAAACCTCGTTCATGAACAATTAATAAGATTTAAAACGCAGCTATCGAAGAATTACTTACTCTCGTAAATCCGTGGGTGTGGTTGCGCGTGCGTGTATCTTCTAAAAATTAGATGGTCATGTTTTATAACAGCTCAATGTCAATTCTCTCGGGCTTACCCTCAAAAATACAAATTACGTGACTACAGAGCATTAAAGAGTACGTTTATGTACACCCCAATTAGTTCTTGTTGACACCCCTTTCTCAAAAAGGTGCAAGCTTTTACTGCCAGATGTCGGTGTTTCAAGAAATAGAAGGGGTGCCTAGGATCACTCATCTATGTCAGTTGGGCTGGGCTATTCTCGAGATCTCTTTTTAGAGCAAACTCGGCAACAGAGAGAGTAAATTAAGTGCACCCTCTGTATTCCTAAATACATTGATAGAGCGCAATGTAGAAGTTGTAGTCAGGGAAATTGTTGCTGCTCTTAGCATTATCCGCCTACAAAAATTTTCACCATCTTCGCCATACATCCATAGCAGATTAATTGAACGCTTGTAAATTTCATTTTTTTCCCAATAAATTTCAGGGCAGAGAGCAGAGAAGAATCGCATAAAGTTTTTGTTACGAGCATTCATCGTCAAATACAAAACCATGGTAAGCGAGATTCATCTTTGATCTTCTTATTTACAATTCTCTTTGCTGTTTGTGTTTATATTTCATGTGAATTTCATCATAAATTTCTTTTCCTTTTTAAGGTTAATGGAGAGTGAATCTACTGCTTTCCATTACTTTAGATCTACTTGTTTCCTTGAAAACAACTTCTTAGAGCTTTTTATTTAATTCGTATTAGATTAGATGAGCTGCTCCCGTTATAGTCTCTGTTTAGTAGCTGAATTTTTACTGTATTGATGTTCATTTTAGACTATATTGCATTTCAGCATCATCTCTGTTAGATCTGGTTTACATATGGGGTGAAATCATATTCATCATCCAATTACTCCCCCTATCCGTTTTTTTATTAACTTCATATTTCATATAAAATCGCATTTTTAGATGAATTGTGTATTTGGATCTTGACGGTTGAATATAATAAGTTTGCAATTAAGTGATCGGCGTCAAATTTTTACCAGTATGCAGTCTTGCTACTTTCTTTCTGTAGTAGGCAAGTTTTCAGCTGATTTCTGCAGTTAATACAAAAAGTGCTTCATATTACATATTACATATCATCCTAGTAGATTCTTCAAGTTAGTCACTTGGTGAATCTTAACAACTTAAATTTGCACAAGAAGTTTCATGCTGTTATTTTAGTTAGGCAATTGATGAAACAATCTGGGTTGAGTGCATTGGTAAATCAGGGTTGTGTTTGAGAGAACACTATCTAGCCTGGGAACTTTATAGTTTAAAAAGGGGAAGATTAATTTGGATCAAGCTTTTTGATAATTGAAATTGATCTGTCTTTTTCTTATGCATGGTATGAAAATAATTTTTTTGGCTTATCTAGGAAGATGGCCCATGATTTGTGCTGTTGTTTCCCAACATGCGTGCTAGTGTTGCTGACAACTAGCAATTATGGATTAGTTTCAAACAAAACTTACATGCTTAAATAGTTTGGAAAATGGCTATGGATGATGAAGGCAACAAATCATGAGTTGGAAGGACAAAATAAAAATGAGATTGCAAAGAAATTCCAGTGTAATGTAGTGAAGTTCAAATGCTTCGAAGTGTGAACCCAAGTTTTTAAATTAAGGTTTCTTTAGTCTGGTTGAGTATGGCTGCTCTACATGTGTCACCTGAAAAGTCTTGGAGTAAAACAGTTAGATATGGGGGATTTTAAATGCAATCCAGTTTGTGCTTTTGGACTCTTTTGCCATAACTGTTCTTGTTGCATATCCAAATAGATATCGAAGTAGATAACTTGTAAAGGACAGCTTCAATCACTATGGAAAGATGAAGTAAATTTTAATTTTTTTAATCGGAAACAAAAGAATACTATGAGAATGGAAGGGAAGAAATATAAAAGTGAATCACAGGTCTGCAAGGCTAAAAAAACTAGCCTATAAAAGCTACCTAATTGACTGAACAAATAAAAATCAGTAGATCTATGCCTGAATGGTATACTCTCTCCAAAATTTACAAAAAATGGAAGCAGCCTCAATAAACAACATTAACTCAAGAGTCAGGGCCTCCAAAGGGGATTGACGAAGAAGAGAAGTATTTTTATATATTAGTTATTGTTTTTGGATATGCAGTCTATGTTCTTTTATCTTTTTAAAACAAATTTAAAATGTAGATAACCACAAGGCATTTGTGTCCCTTCAGCTTTATAAATGTGGTTATGCATGTTTTCAGATTCAATTTGTGCTTCTTATCAGTCGACAAGGGAAAGTAAGGTTGACAAAATGGTATTCTCCTTATACGCAGAAGGAAAGAACTAAGGTATGGCTTATAAATCCTTTCAATTAAGATCTTAGCTTTTGTGTGTTTTCAAATTTTGCTTAATATTTATATCAAAGGACCATGTTATTAAATCATTGAACTTTGTGTTACCATTTTCTGAAATTCTTCTAAGCTGATGTGTTTCAAAACTGATGTTTGTCTAAGGTTATCCGTGAGCTAAGTGGTGTGATTCTTACACGAGGACCCAAGCTCTGTAATTTTGTGGAATGGAGAGGATACAAGGTCGTTTATAAAAGGTAATGCATAAAAGTCACTGTTCGTTTTCAGTGCTGTAGGGTGATTTATGCAATGAATATGTTTCAATGTGGAAGATAGAATTGACTGAGTTGTTTCCAATGAATTTGTTATGCAGATATGCTAGTCTATACTTCTGCATGTGCATTGATCAGGATGACAATGAATTAGAGATCCTTGAAATAATTCATCATTTTGTTGAGATTCTTGACAGATACTTTGGCAGTGTAAGTGAAGTTGACTGCTACTATCTAAGACCATTGAGGCTTCGTTTGATATTGAGGTGTGTTGGATTTTAAACCATAGTTGCTGTGTTAGGGAAACACTGGAAGTGAAACATTAATGAAAAATGAGTTGCTCCCATTAAAAATTGGTACTTTCAAAAACTTTTTTGTACCTTTGCTTCCAAGTCACAGCAAAAGCAGCACAATTCCAACGAAGCTTAAGTGTGGCATCATGCATATTGTCCATTCAATGGGGTTAAAAATTGATTGTTGTGTAATTTGCTTTTGCTTAGGTTTGTGAGTTGGACCTGATTTTCAACTTTCACAAGGTAAGTGCCTCAATAAGTAAATCTGCTGTTCTTATTTTTATGGATTGTTTTATGCTGCATGGATCTGAAAGTATGTTTTTTTGCTTTATTGATGGTTGCTATTGATGCTAAAGGCTTATTATATATTGGATGAGCTTTTGATTGCTGGTGAACTTCAAGAGTCGAGCAAGAAAACTGTCGCACGGCTAATTGCTGCGCAGGTATAGGTTTTTCCTTGGTCTCAAATCACCTTAGCTGTCAGTTTTTCCAGTTTTCTGATGGCTTTATATTTCTTGGGCTGTAGGATTCGTTGGTGGAGACTGCAAAAGAGCAAGCTAGTTCAATAAGCAATATAATCGCACAGGCTACAAAGTAGAACGTGCCAAGTATTGTCGTGTAATGTATTGGTTGAGTTTGAATGCTATTTTTATTAAATTTGCTCTTGCATTTCCTTGACAGGAACTCAATAAGACGTTATTTTTAAGAACTGTATACTTGATTACTCTTCTGATTTACTTATAATCATGTGATTTATTTGGCTGATGCCGATTGAAGCGGCCCCTTTTTTTTTTCCCTTCTTTTTCTGTATGGACACTGCAAGATAACCATTCTGCAAATTTTTGGCTGCACAAGTGGATTGCAACAAGTCTCTTAGGCACATTTCGCTTTATTAAATTCTTTGAATTGACATCCAGTTGTGATGGATGACTCCAACAAAGTAGACAAATTAAGGCTAGGCAGCGGTTGATGTATTTCGTCAGCGAAAAAGTTTATTTCGAGGATGCCGGGTATTTCTCAGCTGTTAATATTCTTTTTGACCTCCGAAGAGTGAAGGGGAGAAAGGGAAGAGAAACATTTATTTCAAACATGATGGCAACTTTTACCAAAAATGTCGTGATATTTGGATAATAGCTACTAGCTAACTCGTGCACTATTTAGAACATGTATTCAGTAGTTGGATAAAAGCTGACTGTCTACATCGATGACTACTACCTACCTCATAGAATAGTCACCAAATAAAAGTGCATCGATGACTACTACCTACCTCATAGAATAGTCACCAAATAAAAGTGCTATGTTACGTGGTGAATACGGAATACATACAGGATGATAGTGTCTGTCTAGTCCTCCACAGCCCCAACGCATCCAATCAGAAAATAACCCACAGGCTCTATGCTTTTCCTCTTCCTCTTCCTCTAGCTTTGCTTTAGTGTCATAAACTGTAACACCGTGCTTCTCAGTCAAAGGGCAACCTTCTATTCCGAGGAACTTGACATGCCATGCCAATGCTATAGAAATCCCATTTACAAAGCATTTAGATTTCTCCTCAGCCTACTCAAATCACAAACACAAATGAACCCTATCCAAGTAGTCATGCAAGTGACTATCAATTTAATATACCAAAGTGATGTGAAACCTTCAGAATATGGCCATATCAATAGAATTAACGAGCACTCCATCATCTTCCCATTTGACATCCCTGGCTTTTGGATCTTTTCCGATTAACTCAAGAGGTCCCTCTAGCGGTGGCGGGCTCTGCAGGTAATGCAGAAAGAGACAGTTACACATAGCCAAATGGAAGATCATTTTCATTTGCTTTAAACAGAGATAGAAATAGTACTACCATGCAGCGAACCAGAGGCCAATTAATTCCACGGAAGAAAGGGTGCTGTTTAATTTCATTGGCACCAGTATTTGATCCTAAACGGCCACTAGGATCTCTGTTCAACAATGCATTAATTATCTGCCTGCCTGCAAGACTTACCTGAAACATAAACACAATTATGCCTTCTAAGACATTTTTTAGGAGTAATGTATATATATGGTTAAAAATGAAAAGAGAAGGCGGCTTTACTGGAATGCTACTTGGATTGGTGAGGTCTTTGTGCAAGATGTTGGCAAATGTTTTCCATCTATTTTTGCCCCCGGAAGGCATCCGGCCATACAACATCTCATACAACAATATACCTGAATTCCATGCATAAAATGAATCCCAAGCACAACATAATAGACTAGCAAAATGTAGTTAATGTCCTTGATAGGCAAATTCAATAAAAATAAATCAAATCATTAATTACCCCATCAAAATCTCAACGTTTCAGTACCCTCAAGTAAAAAAGAAAAACAATATCGTCACAAAAGAAGAAAAGAAAAAGGTATCTTAAATTTTCAATTACAATAAGAACTCTTGAAAGTTTGAAATTCTTTGTAGAGCGTAAATGGTAGTATGCTATATTACACATGCCAGAACTTTCGAAAATGAGCTATCAATAGGCATACCAATGCAACATGAGTATAAATTTCATGTCGTGCTGAGAGTGAGATGCAGAAGGAGAGAAACACAGAGAGTGAGTGTTAAATATGTATTATATTATATGGTGTTTTCTTTCTTTAATTTTTTTTATTCTAACCTAAATTAATTATCTATTCAAATTAAATGGTGTGAAATTTTCTCTATGTTATTCTAAAAAGTTATATCGATTTTCAATACATTTATGGTAACAATTGTTATTTCAAAGAAGAGGTTGAAAGACAAACATTATGGTTAAAAATGCCTTAAGTTTTAGTAAAGAAAGAATATGGTATGATCCTATGGCACTATTTGCATTACTTTATGTCTATAATCAATTCAACCAAGAATTTCATTTTAAAAGTTAAAAAATAAAAAAGAACTGAAAACACAATGTTCATGATATCACATTATGTGCTAAGAAAGTGCTTACCAAGAGCCCATCAATCAATAGCACTGCTGTGTCCTGCACCAGTAATAATTTCCTGAAATCAAGCAATTCATAACAACTCTGAATTGAGGCATACAGATAAAAGCACATGACTACATTATGATTGACATGATTGCTACTTATCCAACAGAAAAAATAAAAATAAAAATAATCTATATTATAACTGTGCAATCCTTTCCTACTCAATCAAATATTATGACACATTTATGTACACATTGCCAAATAATAAGGAGCACACTAACTGTTTCTTCCAAATGATGAGTTCAAACTTGAAGGACTTAACACTGAAACCGAGTTTTCAAGTGCGATTAAACAAAAAATTCCAAAACTACACAAGATTTGGTGATAAACTTTTCAAAATTACACAGAAAAGAGAAAAATGGTAAAAGAAAAGAATTCTAAGCTTGGACATGCTTCTGCAATTGTTACCTCTATCATATTATCTTTTTTTCTGGAAGCAAATAAAAGAAAAAGCTGAGCTCTTCTCATTTTTTTCTGCTGGTGCATTCACTTTCCTTGATTTTAAGCTTCCACTTGATCTGCTGGAGTCTGAAAATCAGTTTCCCATTAATTTCCATAATTATTTAACATAATTAGCTTTTAGGGTCTTTTCAGAGTGAGAAATTTCTTAAGAATATCTATGTGCCTAGCAAAGCCATGTTTTATTGCAATTTGTATATTTTGCTTTATGATCTTCTGATTACTGTCATCTGGTAAATATATATATATATATATATGTATGTATATCACAAATAGCATGAAATAGCATTAGGAAAAAAATTAAAATTCTCTTACAGGAGCAATATATTCTTCGGTTCCAACAAATGAATTAGACTGTGTAACTAGTTCTGCCAAAAATGTTGGTGGAGGCTGACTCCTAGATCTTCTCTTATTAGGCACTGCATGCTTAATAACCTGCATGACATAATAAAATCTTTAGTAATGTATTTGAAGTCATTAGTTCCCATTCTAAGTATCTTAGAAGCATCAAGTAGATAGACAATTTAGAAAGATGTGATCCTAGCAGAATCTTGATGTTGACATGGTGTAAGTCGCCTTCTGTGTGGGAAAACAGAGATTGAAGGAAACTAACTGTAATCTTTGTACTCTTGGCATCAATGCCAACACTACATGGAATTTAAGGATTTCCATGCATAACCTTTCTGTGACAAGAAAATAGAAATCAACTGCCATCCAGAACCAATAAACATATTGGCCAAACTCACTTTAGCACCCCCAAATTCCCATGCCCCAACAAGCACTTCATTTCTTCACAAGGTTGTGATTTCGCAAAGACCAGTTAATAACCCTCATTGAACATAAGTCAAGAACCAGACAATCATGTACATAATGAAATACAGTCCATTTACAGGAACATGGTAACTGTTAGACTATTTGATTCTTTAAATTCATCATGTGCAGCTGCTGACTGAAGAGTTTCTTCTGTTACTGATTTGAACTAATTTGAATATGTCCAGCTTGTTACTGTAGCTTTCTCCTATAATTGTTCATAAAGTCTAGTTTGTTTCCTTATTTTGCTTAATACAGTTCAAATGTACTGGTATAAATATAATGCAATATTATAAGGCAAAGCTATGTTGACCAAGTCAAAACCAGTTGTGCATCTATCAATATAAATTCTTTCTGTAACATACTTGGGGTTTGCAGGAGGTCATAAATAATAAATCAAAGTCAGTCAATATGACACGCCCGTCTTTCTGGAGTAAAATATTTTCCAGCTTCAGGTCCTGATAAATTATTCCTGCATAAAAACATCAGCAACACAAATTCACATCTTATCTTTTTATTATTATTTTTTTTTCTAATCCCTAAAACATTCTTATCGCGTGGTGTGGGTTCTTCTATCAACTAAAAATGATTGGGGCATAACAACAAGATGTGATAAAGCAGCAGAGATACATGACATAATCATAATCAAAACACCAAAAGACTTGGCTGACTTATTTGCAATTTCCTCTCAACAGTCATTTAAGTATGGGATAAAAATAAAAAGAAAGAGACCAGGGGCAGTTGAAGTAAGTTTTTTCCAGTTTATGGTGATAGATAATATTTTCCTATTTGATTTGACATAATTACTCTGGTGTTTTTCCAAGTCTAGCTACAAGAAAAATAACATGAATAGAAGTAACTGAACAAAATAGTTGTAAAGTTGAACCAAAGCAAAATACCTAAACAATGGAGATATTCCAAGCCAATAACAACCTCACCTGCATAAAACCTGCAGATATGTAGCTGGAAATTCAGCAAGGTTTTTCAACATAACAAGGATACAGATATTTGGATGATAAATTTACCCGAACAGGAAAAAATAAAGTTTAAGAGAAAATAAAAAGAAAAGATAATCCAAAATTAAACAGCCAGTATGTTATTCCACCTTACAATTAAATGTAAGATGTTTAAATTTTTCTTATCTGAAATCAAGATATCATCATAACATGCTTTAAGTTGCACTGAAAGCTTATTACATACAGAGCTTCAGGACTTTCAAGCAACATTCAGATATATTTAGTAATGATTGTAAGGGCAGTGGTGATTTTACACTAAAAGATTTTACCTGGCAGAGTCCTCTTTAAATATCTTTATAGGCTGCTTCTCAAGCAAGGCAAATAACTCTCCACCAGGACAAAAGTCTGTTATCAAACAGATGTGTGTGGGAGTCTGGGAGATAAAGAAACATCAGCAAGTAAGACTGTATTTACTACATCATTACAATAGACAAAACAACATAAATTATCCAATATTGACATCAATAAAAGTACCTCAAATTGTAATATTAAGGGGTGTCCGGATTCAATACAAACATAAAGAAGATACCAAATGGCAGGCCATTTAAATTTCAAAAAAAGAAGGTTGTAATACTCACTTTACCCGGTCAACAATTTTTATTTCTTCTATTTCCTACCAATTATGTCTGAGCACATATTTTTTTTCTCTGCCGAGTACGCTTAACTATAATATCTAGCGTCGATGTCCTCTAGTCCTCTAGCATCTATGCTGCTGCTGTAATTTATTCCTTTCATAATATTTGTAACATTTTTGTAGAAGCCTTCTATCCCCACTTAGTTTATAATTGAGGTTTCTATAGAAGCATTCGTACATCAACTATGCAAATATGACAATAAAATTTAGCATGGAAATATTTATTCATATTTTCCTTTTCTTTAGGACACCTGGAAGGAGGCATAGTGAGTGGGAAGAAAAGGATGATCCAGTAGTGACATGATTTCTTTTTCAATGCATGCTCGATGAACCTGAAGCATAGCAACAATAAATATATTACTCTTGGCACAGATTAGCACTATGAATAACTGTTTCTTTTCTGAAAAAACTAAAAAGTTTTAGGAATTAAATTTGATTATGAATATAATTCACACCTTTTTACGTTTCAACATTACAGATTTTTCCATTGCCTTCATAGCATACAGTTGACCTGAACCTTGCAGTTCCACCAGATGAACACTTCAAACACACCACAAAAGGTTAAGCAGAGCAGAAAAACCAAAAATTTATATGTTATTATTTGTAATTGTGGCATACTAGGCATAAGTTAAACCCACCATCTTGCATAAAAATATAGTAGTAATAGACTAATCATCAAGAAAGGAATTACTGCCTTTCTTTCTAACACATCTACTTATTACTCTTCCATGAAACAAGAATTCATCCTATGATTATTATTACTATGTTATAGTGGCTTATCCCTTGGGTCTAGGATGCATAATATAAATATCAAATGTGTTTCTCTCACTGAAATTTGATGAAACTAATTCTTTTATCGTGTTATGGATTTTAAAGACCATTGGTTTCAGTAACTTCTATTTTTTCTTTCCCATCTTCAATCTTGCCTACAAAGACTCCATCTTAGTCACACATACAGAAATTAATGAGAATGCCTTAGATCTAGCCCTCCCCCCAGATCCCAACTACTTTCCTATCTGCTTTTACCTTATAGTGGATGAGATAATGATAATAGAAGCTATAGATGTGAGAAAAAATATTTTTATGGATGATTTGAGGGGTACATAACTTCAACAATCAATCATGCATGGGATAAAGAAATGGGGTAAAAGTCAACATGTCAAGGAAACCTAAACTTGGAAGATTAAAATAGAAGAGATGCAAGTACTCTAAGATGTACTATAACATTTATGATTAGGTCATGAAAACTAACCACATAGAGGGAGAGAGAATAGCTTCTTCCCAGCATTCCTCCCCATCTCCCTCAGAAGCTAGAATGAGCAAGATTTTTTAAAGGGCAAAAAAGTGTCAACAAAAACAATGAAGTGGGAGGTTATGATAATTTCAACTAGAATAATCATCCACTAGCTAATCAGTTTCCCCAACCCCCTGCACACACACATCCACCAAAAAGAAAAGAAAAAGGGGGAAAAGAATCACCTGCCAGTATCACCGTAGCCCAAGGGTATTACTGGCTTCAAATGATGTAGCCCAATTTTTTCACCACATCCAGTGATCTATCAGCCCAGAAAAAAAAAAAATGATTAGTAGCAAGAGAAGAAAGTCGGAAAAAGCACTAGTACATAGCATAATAACTAACACACAAAGTTCAGATGATTTTGGATATCAGACAGTACTTGCATATATGAGTATTTACAACTGTTATAGGCATGCAAATTATAGCAACAATAATAAATTTTAAGTATTGCAAACCAGCTGTAGGATGCAGAGAAAACATGTCAGTTTGGCCTACGACAACTAATTTCTAGCAGCATACAAAGAATTAGCTTATTACATTTTTCCCAAGGAGTGATTTACTTTTACAATACTAAAACTATATAATTTGGAGTAAACATGCCTTAATAGAATACCAGTCATCTCAACAAAAATTTTCATTTCTTATTAAACAAGTTCTCACAATTTTTCCTTGACTAACATTGATCTAGAAGAAAAGTTCAAGACAAAATAAGCAGAAAAAGATAAATGAACAAAAGAAGAATTAACAACAGCACAGTAAATTAAGTAAAAATTCCAATTGATAAATTACTTTGAAGCGGCATGTACCAATTTATAATACTTGAACAAAATATCCAAGGAAGCTATCTTGTGGGAATCAGATAAAGTAGGTTTATACACAAGTTAATAAAAACTTACCCCATTAGTTGATAATAGCCATACAATATATACTTGCGGAGCATAAATTGTTAATGGAATGGGATATGAACTCTACAAATTGGTACCTTTTGTATTGCTGTCCAAGAAGAACTGTCTTTTTTGTGAGGTCGGGGGAAAACAGGCAGAGAGTGAATTGCCCACAGGTCTTCTGGTCTCTGAAATATATTATGAATTTAAAGTTGCATGAGCTAGACGTGTGAAAAATTGCCAAAAAGTAGCTTTATTTGGGCTTCAACACAGCAAATCATAACAATGAAAAGGGAAGTAAGAAATGGGATATGAGAGATATAAGAAAGATCTATGTTAATGTAAATATTTTGTAAGCTATCCAAATTTATTAGAAATTTTCATCAACATACAAATTTCCATTTTAATTGTATAAGAAAGAATCCATGGTAAACAACTACTTTCTTCCTGGATAAAGACCATAATTTCTAAATCAGCTTGTTATAAATCATTATTAAAATTATAAATAGTGAGACTGCATTCATAAAACCATGAGCGCATTGCATGTAAATCAAGTTATCATAAATCTTAGGTGGGAATGAGAATGAATTGCAAAAAATCTGACCAACAAGCATATTTGATATTTGTGAGCCTTTAGACAATGACAAAGGCATGAGCTATTAACTAGTCCTACCTGGGCAAAAAGAGTACCTTACCAAGTTGGCATCAGGAAGTTCTTGAAAAGCTTCATCAACATTTTCTGCAGTAGCTTTAACCGGTAAAATATTAACACACATCGAAGTATCAAACCTATAGAACACATGACATCAATTGTATACAACAAAGAACTCAATATAAATTAAAAAATGCTATTAAACAAGCTCCGAATTTCCACCAGTATATAAAACCATACTAATCTCTGATGGTTATTATAGTACCTGTAGACAGATTCTACAAATTCTTATAGTTATTATTTTTGTAGTTCTTTTTTTCCTTAGATCCTCTAAATCAGTCCTAATAACATAAATGGTAACGTACAATTGCTTTAACTATCAGTAGAACAAAGAAGGAAAACTTCCGGTAATTAAGCTCCATTGTTAGAATAAATCTATTCTAATAGAAATTGTAGTTCAGTCCTGCTTGAGTTTTGGGCAACCAAAGATTTATGACCAAATATTATACATTGCAGGCCTCTTCTGTCTCCAATCAACTTCTGATCAGTTAATAGGAGCTCAAAGTGATCCAATCTTTAAGAGATTTATATGATTTAGCTATTACCAAAACAGTATTCATAAGAAGAGCTATGGCTATGGTATGCATATTAAACCAAGAAGCACGAAACATTCTTTCATGACTACATAGATATACAACCATAACTTGTATATACATTGGCTAATCAAATTGCAGAACATGCAATTATCCAACAGGAGCTCCTGATAGATAGAAAAGAAAAGAGAAATTGCATACAATTTTAGCACTTTGTAACTATGTTTTCTCCAACAAGTGGTTTCGCAAGGGTTCCACATGATCACTTCCATCAAGTTGGACACCAATGAATTATTGAAGCTCACCCTGCAAAATTATAAGGGAACTCAGAAAGCAAGGACAGTATATGCAGCCCAATTAACAGTAAATGAAAAAAAAAATTATCCAGAACAAGAAACCTGTTGCAAAATACTACCTTCTGATCACACATGGGTTGCAAGTGGAATAAATTCCAGAATTTCTTTCCTACTAGTCATCAAATCATAACTATTCAGAATAATACAAAAGTATAAAAAGATAAATATGATGAGTGATTTATCCTCCAAAAAAATTAATATATTATATGAAAATTTCAACTAATCTTCTATAGTAGTTCATAGTACGTTTGCTCCGCAGGAAAACCAAAAGCATATTCAAACCACTCTTAGTGTAGTTGATCAACTTAACAGTAATTTCCTTTTGTTCTCTAACAGCATCTCTTATCTTTGAGACAGCCACTTGATCTGTTTCAGGTCCTTGAAGAAACCTGTTGAATTGATGAAGCAAATGATAGATTGTACCGAAACAAAGAGGATAAATCCATGATGGTATTAAAGGAACAGTCATGCTGATCCATATAAAAGAAAATGCCACTGAATTCACCGCATGAATGAACAAAGTGCTATGCTGATTCATATAAGAAAACATGACATTGCATTTATCACATTGTGATTTGATAAAAAGTCTTATATTCTTTAAAATTTATGCTACCAAAATTTGCAGATTGAGAAAAGCAAAGAAAATGATACTGCAACCTATGAGCCCTAAAATTTCAACTGCCAATCATATACATTGTATAGAATCAAAAATAATACTACACTTAGATGTAATCTGGTATTATTGCACATTTGAATTGCCTGCTATAATATCCATTATTGCAATTTTGATTGACACAATTTGAGTTACAGAATTCTAAGCATGGCAAGCTGAGGGTGGGGAAATAACAAATAGACAACAAAAAGAGAAGGAAAGTAGGTGTCTAACATATAGTAAATAATGCGTACAGAAAGCTTAGCTTAGCGTGCAACCAAATTTAATTTTTTTAATCCCAAAGTTTATTACTACTGAAATGCATTTGTACAAATGAAATCAGCCTTCATTGTGTATAATCCTCGCTAGGGTAGCTGCCTGTTATCCCACCAACCACCGCTGGAGCAGTTAAAATATGAACTAGAGCCACTCACCCCATCAACGAATTGCGTCCTGATTTTCTTGAACTTTTCCCAGCTTCCTGAACAGAAGCCCTGTGTGGCACATCACTTTTGTAATCAACCTGCGGAGTTTGTCTACCAGGGGTACTTTTATTCTCAATTTCAGCAGATATAGGCAGAGCATAATCGAGATTGAATTTTTCATGCTCTTCACGACTATTGGTAGTATCACGACTTTGAGTTCGAATGTGAGATTGCGGATGTTTCACGGTTTGAACCACTTCTGTGATAGAGCCTACAGCGTTCTCCTTCTGTCGAGCTAATACATGACAGTTCATTTAATACAAACGATTTCTATATTCCATTCCAATATCAAGAAGGGAAAAATATGCTTAACCTCCTTATTTACTCCTTATGCAATCGATTTGGCCGCAATGCGTTTTCATTTACTCCTTCGGTGTATTTGCTGACCTCAACCTGCATTCTGCCAAAACGCAATTGAACATTTCATAAGAAAACTACATCATAAATTAATCCCGTGATTGAATATTGTAAAACACCAGAAAGTATCATCTAAACCTAAGCAGAATTACAGTATTTACAGTGTGCTTCAATATAATTTGACGTAAGAGAATTACTAGATTCCGACAGTATGCAAGCACTTAAAGGTTAAAGAAAAGAAAGACTAACCCTATAAATTTGATGGTTTTGCCATGATCGTCTTTGATAGTGGTACAGTAAGAATATTCCAGAAAGGAATACCATCCTTTTCGTATTTCAAGAGCCTCCGGCAGTGGCTTTTCCCATTCTTCACTGCATCTCGTATCTTCTCCACCTCATTCCTGTCCGTTTCCGGACCTTGAAGAAACCGGCTGCAAATCAAACAGCCATCAGTTGATTCAGTTCCTACTTATTTGACTCCTTTTGTGTTACATTTGCTGTTGGGCCTGACTTGGGTCTTTGTTGAGCTTTCCCTCGCCTCGATCCCCAATGGGTTGAAATTTTAAAAAAATTATATAATGTCGATCAGCTCTGAATATATTACTTTTAATAAATACAATAGTGAATCACTTATAGTACGGATGATAACAGAAATCATGATTCAATAAAATACTTCTGATAGATATGCATTCTAAGCAACAGTCCTAACTATATGCATTGCTTAGCACGGAAGTTACTTGCCTTGAACTGTGTTATTACATGCTTTGGATAAACTTCTTGTTCATTTAAAGGTTCAAAATTCCAACCTGTTCCACATAGACATTGACCACCATATGCTTGACAGAAGACAGGCTTCAGTGGTTTGTCTAAGACTAAAGTGCCCATATGTTTCATTATTTATTTTTGGTATGCTAAGAAAGAAAATACTTTGCTTGCTTACCAGTTCCTTCCAATGACCTCCTCAGAAGAGTAACCAGTCATGCTGAGAAAGCCACTGCTTGCAAACATTATAGGGCAGTCTGGCTTAGTGGCATCAGAGACAACAAATGTTTGCTGCAATGTTGCCAATGCAGCTTTCAACTCATGCGAAACCCTCGGGAATGCCCCCGATTCGGATTCTTCGGATGTTATTGAGGAATCTATGGCAAATCTCTGTGGTGAGTTCTTGCTTCGATTTCCATCTACTGATGGCGTCAGATTAACAGTTTCGAAGCTAGCTTCTCCTACGTCTGACTTCACCACAAGCCCCCATTCTGCAGTCCTTGCACCTATGCTGGCTCCTGTTAAAATTTGATCGACATCTTTCTTTTGGTTATTTGTCTCATTCGATTCATCCGAGATTTTTATCATAGGATAGCTACCACTCTCGCCTTCAAATGCCATCCACTTGCTAGTATTTATGGTGAAAGCTTATGTTGTTTGTGTATGAGTCTTATCCACTTCATTCATACCAATAGATTGTCCATTATCATGGCTTGCTTTTGGTGGAAAGACCTCAATTGGTTTTCGCTGGTCTGTACTTGTGAGCTGGTCAGTTGCGGATGAATTGGGCAGCTTCATTTCCAACTTATTTACTTAAGAGGAAGCAGAATGCTGCAGTTTTTTTTTTTTTAACTCCTCATCAGGAAAATGATGCAAACAATGCAACTCATGGTCTCGCATAACACACGACTGCCTTCAAAAAGTAAAATTCTAAGCTAAAAGAAGTTGTTCCTGAAAAGTAAGGAAAATTCTGTTTATAAAAAGCTCTGCTCTGTTTCATTAGTCAAATGACAAGAGAGAGAAATTGAAAATCCAACCCACTGAACTATATTTATTTCTTCCCTGAATTAAGGAGCTTCTCAACCCGACAGCAATTTAAATAGACGTTGTTCCTATTGTGAAATGTACACCGACAGCAAAAAGAACAAGTATAGCCTTGCCAAAATTGCAATAATTTAAGGACTAGAATTCACCTCAAACAGTAGAAAAGTATCAGCTAAAATATTGAATTATAGTTTTGCAGTATAAAATAACACTCATTGAAGGGAAAAGATTAAGTCTGATTCAATCATAGATGGATGTGCATTAATTCAATTTCACTTGAAAAACTATCCAAAATTCTGATTATAGTTAGAACCAATAAACTTCGAAGGAAAGTGCTTTGCCCTGATATCTTTGAACTCTATGAAATGAAAAACGATGTAGGATAGGAAAACTATCAAATAAACAAAATGGTAGCGTTAGATAATTGGAAAGGAAACAAGTTCTCACGGTTCAGATGAGAATGTGATCAAACTGCAACACAATTTGGCGATAATGGAGGCAACCCATTGGTCTTTCGCAAAACAACTGATACAGAGGACTGTCAGCTGCTTACTGTTAATAAAATTTCTCTCCCTTGTGCAGTCTATGAGATGTGATTATTGTTGTAAAGAAAGGAAGGTAGAGAGGAAGAAGGTAACGTTGAGATTGTTTCATAAATAGGGAGTCCCAATTGTACTATATTCCTCAAATATTTGTTGCTTTTCATCGCGACCTTCCATTTCATAATTGTTGGTTTCCACAGATGTATTCAGGCCGTCCATCATCTTTTCATTTATCCGACTCTCTGATTCTACATATCATTTTTCTTCTGCATGTGGAAAAATTGCCATATTGATTTGTTACACACACACACACACTCACTATAGCTATCAGATTTTATGATGCCACAATATATCGACGCGGCATTTTTATGAAGATAAATTTCGCCATCACTTGAAATTTGGGGGAAAAAGTGTTATATTCTTCAACGAAAAACTGAAACTCACAAGGACCACAGCATTCTGATACGGTACTGTAAACCTCCACGTACGGTTTATACAAATAGCGAAGCGTCATTACATATCGAAGGCCAAGGCAAGCTTAGCCTCCAAGGGGACAACGAAATTTCTGTAAACTATCTTTTCATTCCAACAGTCAATACATACACATTAATTTTAACGCCATACATTATCTAAAGAACAGTTGGTACAGTCATTAGAATTCATCCTTTTCTGTGGATGCTAGCGCGACAATTGTCACCCTCTAGAATTACCTCTGGTTTTCTGCAGGTTTCGGTTTACATATGTGCACGCGTGCATGTATGCATGTAAGGGGCAGATAACGGAACACGGGGGAGTGCTGAAACGAAGCGCATCTATCCCCTACATGCGTTTGAGACGGCGGCCCCTGTGCTATGAGGGAGGCACCCTTTCTTCTAATTATCTTCAACAGATTGTATTATACCTAGGGGAAAGAGTAGTATACATTGAAGTCATGTAGAACAGTATAGGCTTTAGATACAAGCTGTTTCAGAGAGCTTACATTTATCGCGCTATAAGCTTGAGTAATTTTGCTCTTGGTAATTTGCTGAACGCTAAAGCTATTTCAAAGTGTGGAAATTTCAGTTCTGATTTAGATGTTTATCATTTTAAGAGATTTTACCAACCGGTATCTTCTGTTTTCTCTATAAAGTGGATTATAATTGCCAGTCAATTCCATCTTACGGCTACAAGATCGACTCTCATCAAAATCTGACAGTCAGAAGAAGATCACAACAGCAACAATATTCATGTATTTTTTAGTGATATTTTGAAGCATAAGGCCGGAAAATGTCTACGTCGAGGTCGAGTCGAGTAGTGAACAAATGTGGCCTCCATTGCAGCCACAAAAGCGCAAACACAATCGCGTGGATATGTTGATATACATGTGGGCCTTGGCTGCCCAAGTTTTGGTGGTTCCTATCCTATTGCTCACCCTCAATCATATGCATACTCGTATGCGGAACTCCCACCTACACCTACCTACACGTGCCAATGTTAGAGATTGATTGCATTTCCTTTTGTCTGATTTCCTTTTCTTTTACAGAACATTAATAAAGTAAAATGTTAACGAAAAAAATATTTCCTTTTCCTACACAGAAGTTTAATCAAGTAAAATGTTAAATTCCTTAATGGTGCTTGCATATGCTTATATATACAATTATATGATATGGAATTGATAACAGACCATGCTATGAGTTCAACACCCCAAAGTTAACAGGTTTGGGATTCAAGTTCAAATCTATGGAAGAGATTTTTGATGATTGCATTTCTAGGTTTGTTGAGAGCCGATACATGGAAAGACCAATGAACGTACACGCGCGCGCACGCAAATAATTAGTTACCGAGGTCAGTAAAGAAAGAGAGAGAACTGGATCCCTGACAGTTCCGGTGTAATGATAACCAGCCAAGATGCCAAGAACCAGAAGCCTCCGTCACAGACTTTGCCTTTTATTTGATCCATTGGCATATAGTTAATGAGCTTGTAGCCTTGGCCTTCCAGTATTTATATACATCCACACAAACACGTTCGGCCATGCATGGTTTGGCTTCTCTCTTTGATATAAAAGTTTAGGAAGTTTATCTTCAAAAATTGATTTACAATAAGATTCTAAAATTTAGTACCAAGTCGGAAAACGATAAAATACCTTGCTCTTATTTGCTGGGTAAATAATCAACCGAAGGTAAAAAGATACCACTTCAGTTCTTGAAAAATTAAGATGCGGCTTGAGGCCCTTTGACTTCCTAATCCAAATCGGATATACATTTGGGTTTGGGAAAAGGGAGCCTCCCATCAAGGCCCAAACATCATATTTGTTGAATTTTCACTCATTCAACTCTTGCAATTCTTTTGTACTCCTTTTCTGACGCACAAGGTGAATTTTTAAACGCCCAAAACGAAAATAAAAAGACACCAAAAATTCTGTATTAATAAACAATCAAAGTAATGTAGCGTTGCCGCTGGTTTTCTTTTTGTTTCAGGTAACGGAATGGATAAAATCAAAATAATAGTATTATTATACTAAAAAAGAAAGATATTTGACGACCATTACTTGCAATTCTAGAATTCACTAGTGCATTCTTGAAGATACTAAATGCAACACAATAAAAAATCAAATCAGGTACTCCCTCTATGAAAGAACCCTCTTTTGTTTCATTTTTACAAGATTGAAAATTTTGTTCGATACACAAATGTTTGTATATATTATTGTGAATGAATCCTAATCCTTCTTTTTCTTTTATTAACAATTTTATGGCTATCAGAAATTCAAAATTTTTGGTTAGCGTTATGACTATCCATACTTGCTTTACTCTTAGAGCTCTGTAATTTCAGTTTTCTCTCTTTTTCTTAGTATCATTAATTCATACTATATGCAAGCAAATCTGATTATTTGAGAATGTCGACATAACGCAGAAATTGTTTCGAGTAAAATATTTATGGACACCGGTGGAAATTCTTTACTATCTGGTGCTGATGGGATTAAGAGGAAGGTGTGTTATTTCTATGACCCTGAGGTGGGGAATTACTATTATGGGCAAGGCCACCCTATGAAGCCACATCGCATTCGGATGACGCATGCCCTTCTTGCTCACTATGGATTGCTTCAGCACATGCAGGTGCTCAAACCTTTTCCTGCTAGAGATAGGGATCTTTGCCGCTTCCATGCCGATGATTATGTGTCTTTCCTTCGGAATATCACCCCTGAAACTCAGCAGGATCAGCTCAGACAGCTCAAGCGCTTTAATGTTGGTGAAGATTGTCCTGTCTTTGATGGACTCTACTCTTTCTGTCAAACTTATGCTGGGGGCTCAGTTGGTGGCGCTGTCAAGTTGAATCACGGCCTCTGCGATATTGCTATCAATTGGGCTGGTGGGCTGCATCATGCCAAGAAATGTGAAGCTTCGGGTTTCTGCTATGTCAATGATATTGTCTTGGCCATTTTAGAGCTTCTTAAGCAGCATGAGGTTTGTTCATCCTTACATGCACTTTTTCTTAAAATGCCCCTATCTATTACTGTTGTAGACGTGTTTTGATAGCCTTTTTTTTTCCTTTTTTTTTTTTTTGGTTCCTGTATTTTTGGGCGCGGGCATGAGCGTCATCTTTCAGCACACACTGGGTGGTATGTGCATTTAACTCATAAGAATCCACACGAGTGTATAATTGTGAATTTCTTACATGAAATATTAATATTCAATTAGGTGAATCTTGTTTGATTGTAGATTACTCATGGATATAAAAAAAAAAAATGGTGAAAACGATAGCTATTGTGAATTTTTTTTATAAAATGTTATATTCTATTAGTGAGTTTTGTTTGCTTGTAGATTACCTATAGAAATAAAAAGAGTGGTGAAAGTGATAATTTTACATGTTTCTTTGCACACAAGCTCAACAGCCTGTTAATGTTGCGAATTTTTACGTAAATGAAGGTGAATGCTTTTCTGTTGGTACGATCATGGCTATTTGGCTCACACAGTCAGATCATTTCATATCTGCTAAGAGAATTTGGGACCTTTTTCACGTAGCTTTAAGAGCTAAAAAGAGTAGCTAGATGTTAACATTTATTTTACTTTATTGAGTATGACAAATTGAACTACACTTGGTAAGCTATTTCATTTTGTTGTGGGAGTTATTTCAGTCATAATATTAAATTCTGTCTCTCCTCTGATTAGTTAGGACTTTACGACGGTATCCACGTTGTGCAAGAAATGTTAAGAGCAAAATGTTTTTCAATCTTGGTCTAGACTTTAAATTGTGTTTCAAGGAGAATTCTTATTTTGTGGAAGGAAGTTCAGTAATTGCATTAAATTTTCTGGAATACTTATAATTTCACAATTATAAAAGTAGTTTCATATTGTTTTGATAGGATCTTTGCAGACTACTGATTACCACTAAGTAATAACACTAAATTTTCAGGAATACTTGTCGTTTCACAATCAGAAAAGTAGTTTCATATTGTTTTGATAGGATCTTTGCTGACTACAAATTACTATTAAGTGTTTATCTCCCTGTCAGGGACAGTTCTGGTTTTGAATTTGTCTTTTTGGTATGACACTGCTTCTTAACTATGTATTAGGTTTATCATCTTATAATGGCAACCAGGTATTGATGGCTGGAACAGTTGAGGCAGACTGTCTTAGTCTGTACTACTACCATGCTATGTATGAATTTTGTCCTGGAATTTGATTTAACCTTTTGACTAAAGTTTAATTTGATGATTTGGCGGTCGGTTTCTATATTTATGTTACTGATATGTTCTGTAATTAGCATTTTTCCTTATCTGTCTTGCAGCGTGTTTTATATGTTGATATTGATATCCATCATGGAGATGGTGTGGAGGAAGCATTTTATACAACAGATAGGGTTATGACTGTGTCATTCCATAAATTTGGAGATTATTTTCCTGGTACTGGGGATATACGTGATATTGGTTATGGGAAAGGAAAGTACTACTCCCTTAATGTTCCATTGGATGATGGCATTGATGATGAGAGCTACCATCACGTATTCAAACCAATAATTGGAAAAGTGATGGAAATTTTCAGACCTGGTGCTGTGGTTCTCCAATGTGGTGCTGACTCATTGTCAGGGGATAGGTTAGGATGCTTCAATCTTTCAATTAATGGTCATGCAGAATGTATCAAATTTATGAGATCATTCAATGTCCCATTATTGCTGCTGGGTGGTGGTGGTTATACTATTCGGAATGTTGCTCGTTGCTGGTGTTACGAGGTATAACTTGAGTTTTAACATCACATTGTTCAATGATCAAGAGGTTTTAAATGGTTAAATTCTAACAAATTGTGTATCTTTGGCCTGTGGGCTGCCAATTAAAAAGTAGTGCAGTTGTACCAAGCCAGAAAAATTAACTTTATTCAGTCATTGGTATCAATGTGTTGTGTGTCAGAATTTAACTGAAAGGAAAAGACTGAAAGTTGGTGATGCCCGGCATGATTACTGGCCTCCATATTGGAATTTTTTTATTTGAATTTTGTTTTCTGAGATTCAGATTTCATTCCATACTATTTTCAGGTGCTTGTTTTCTGTTTCCTTTCAAATCTTTATTCAAATGAGAGCTAGGTTATTGTGAAGATATAGTTTTAGAGGTTAATCCATTTGATGCATATTGTGATTTTCCATTCCTTGTCTAAGAATACCAAACTTGAGATATAAGTTATATAGTCACACAAGGTGTTGATTTTTTATTTCTCTCTATTTTGGGGTCCAATTTGTCCGACTCTATCATTATTATGTCTTATTGTTAGTATTTTTTGCATGGCAGACAGGAGTTGCACTTGGTGTAGAGCTTGATGACAAGTTGCCGCAACATGAATATTATGAGTATTTTGGTCCAGACTATACTCTTCACGTTGCCCCTAGTAACATGGAGAATAAGAATTCGTGTGAATTACTTGATAAAATAAGGATTAAGCTTCTTGATTATCTCTCAAAACTTCAACATGCACCGAGTGTTCAGTTTCAGGAAAGACAACCTGAGACAGAATTTCCAGAGGTATATCCTGCCATTCTGTATTGTGTTATATCTGTTCATTGTTGTTCTTTCATCTGTTATTGCATTTTATAGTCATATTAGTGGATTATTTATTATCAATGAAAAATATTTCATTTAACTTGAGATGTATGTTGCTATTCTCCAAAATAAAATTTGCATCTCAGTCTGGTCTAGAAATCTAAGACAACTGTGACACTTTGAATTTTCTTTCAGTGATGCCCTGTATGATCATTAGAAGCTCCTATGTATGCCAAATATTGATGCAGTGTAATTTACTGGTTGATTCGATAATATTCAGGTGCAAGAAGATCAGGATGATGGGGATGAGAGATGGGATCCACATTTGGACATGGATGTTGATGATGAATGGTAACTTGTTTTGCCCCTTCATTCCTTCTGGTTGTGTTGTACCATCGACTTTGTATTCCACTAATTTGCAATTAATACAGCAAGCCTCTACCATACAGGGTGAAGAGAGAAGCAGTTGAATCTGAGCTAAGAGATCTGGTATGCTTGAATCTGTTTAAAATTTACTGGGCCTACCTTTATTTTATTTTATTTTTTCTTCCCTAAACTTTCAAGGTTAAGGTGAAAGTACCTATAGATATATGTTGATGTTTGTCTATGAATTTGCAAATGTGGTGTATGATGACAGATGTTTTTCATCTTATGAGCATGCCTAACATTTCTGTTCAAATATTTGACTCTTTTGATTCCATGTATTCAGGAGGGGCATAAAGGAATAGGCGAGCATGCCAGATGCTTTGCTGTAAATGCAGATGAAACTGCAAGCACAAAGGTGAGGTTAAAACATTCAAGATCTGACACAAATAACTGTGATCATACTCAAATTTATCTAATCATATTAAAAAATTCACACTATTCGTTTACAATATGTGCCTAAATGGCAATGGGTGCTTTCTGCAATTGGAATACAAGTGTGAGATATGGGGCATATAGATGCTTCCACCCTAAAAATGTTTTTGTTCGATGTTGGCACCTGCAGGTTTTAGATACGAGTTCAATGCCTATGGAGGATCCAAGCATCAAAGTTGAACAAGAAAACATGAGTAAGGCATCTGATCACATGTACCCAAAATCATAAGGAAACTGTATCTTAACATCAATGAAATGTTACTTTTTGTTTATTTTGAGTTAGTGTATTTTGAGTTTACAAGTATGATAAAATATCTTCTGAATAAATGAACAATTGATGTGGGTGATTTTATGGTGTAAATAAATAAAAGAAAATTTATTTTTATTTTTATATTTATTTTTATATTTTTTATGTTTTATATTTATTTTTATTTTTAAAAACAAACACATCCTCAGGATTTATAATATAATAGAAGCGGCTTAAGGATTGGCAAAATAAAAAATTAATTAGAGTCTAAAAAAAAAAATATTTATTTATTTGGTTTGTGAATGGACCACTGGAAGGGGTGAATTTTATTATATTTTATTTAAACAAAAATACAAAATAATTTATA
>CP135562.1:9391278-9404572 GCA_032401905.1 Swietenia macrophylla | reverse complement strand
AAATCCTAAATTTAGACTCTAAAACTCTAAAATCTTAAGCCCTAATCTCAAATCTCCAAATTCCAAAATCGTAAAATCTCAAATCCCAAACTTTAAAATCTAAAATTCTAAATTATAAACCCTAAAAGTAAGTAGCCATGTCAAAGTAGAATTATTAAAAAACAATAAAATTGATCATTTTAGTAATATTAAATTTAAAAAGGTGACGTATGTAAATGTGTCTAAATTAAATTATTTTGAAAATTTTCCCAAAAATGGGGGTGACGCTATTAACCCTATCGTATCTCTTATTAATCTAATATATTTGAGTCGAACACAAGCATAACCGCCGCAAATCCCGCTTTCAGTCTGCTGCGTTCTCCCATGTATGTATTTCCCTCATTGTTGCCGTAAAACGTTTCTCTTTTTGTTTGTTTTGTTGATGACTTTACCTTTTTACTTCCTTTGTCTCTCTCAAATATTTTCGTTTGTTTTCGGTCATCTCTCTAGACGTAAAGAAAGTAAAATTATCTGCTGAGATACTGTTTTGGTTGTTTCGAGTAGAATTATCTGCTGAGATACTGTTATGGTTGTTTCGAGTTGGGATTTCCAATTAGTGACGTGTCTCGCATGCTTCCCTTCTATTACTGAATACCATTTATCTGGTATTTTGGTTTTTATGTCGTTCCCAATTTAAGATTTAGGGTTAGGGTTTTACAATTCTCATATTTTATATGTGAGGTTTTGTTCTACATTAAATACAGTTCAGTTTTTTATCTTTTTTCTATTCTGATTGTTTTAGTTTTTTTTTTATCTTTGCTTTGTTCATTTATGTATGGGTATTAAACCTCATTTCTCGCCACCTCTCCAAAAGCTCTGAAATCACTCTCTCCCTTCATCACTTGGTAATTGTTTTCTGAAAAAATCGGGGGAAATTTTGTTTCAATTTCGGAGTAATTTTGTATCGGTCATAAGTTTGAATGTTAACTAACATTCTAAGTTAAACTTAGGTTGTCGAGATCTCCAAATCGGGTACAATAATTTCATGGCGTTGATTTTTTTTTTGTAGTTTCCTGCATTGTTGTCTTTTCCTAATTCGTTGAGTGAATTCTGCACTTGTCTTTATAGTTTCCTGCATTGTTGTTTTATTAAAAAAAATGATAATACAATGCATCCATTAATATTCAAGGGTAACGGTGAGCCATACCTAGATATCTCGTCTGTCAAAATTTATCGATTGATGATAATGAGAGATATAGTATTTGCAAGGTGTTATCAAAATGTCCTTTGAATTTATTCCTGTTATTTTATAATTAATGATACCATGTAATATGAATTTTATCAATGACAAATCTGCTAAGCAAGCATATTGAGCATAATATTAAAGCTATGTGTATTTTCTTTTGTTTTCTTTTCTCAATTTCTGATTTTTCACTGAAACTCTTATAGACTTTTTGTATTTTTCTATATCATAATAAAATAAATGTGTCCTCTTGAAATTAAATGCATGTACAGAAACATTGTCAAAAATACAAAAAATCTGCTGAAAACCCACTGATATCCACAATAAGTTTAGTAAATGTTATGTATTCATTTAAACAAATTTGGTAAAAAAATTGTCAAACTCACTACGAATTTGGTATTGAATATTTTTAGTAAATGCAGATGCGGATTTAGCGATATTCATCCTAAATCAGGTTCTGGTGACGTCACAATCTAATATATACCGCATCCATCAAAGTAACCTAATATTTATAATTGGAATATAAAAAGTTATGAATGAATTTAGGCATCTATTACATAGTTCATCTATTACATAGTTATTTATTTTATTATTTCACTTGATTTTATTCAAATGGAAACAATTTGTTAAGCAAATTTTGTTATATAGAGAAAGTGCTTATTATGGGACTTTATAGAAAATAATGAATTTTCATATTTCCTTAATCTTTGCCCTTCCCTTATCTGGTTAACTTTGCAATCTAATCTTCCTTTCTGTCATTTTTCAAGGTCCATCTCAAAAATGTTTATTTTTCGGTAAAACACAAGCTCAATTTGGTTCATCTAGACATTCTTCTGTTACTACTGGAGTCATTTATCTCACTCTATTTTTTCTGCATTTTTCTCTCGCTTTATTAGTGCTGTTCCGAATGCTGCCTTGTTGTTGATTACAAATCACTGTAAAGGAAATTGAGGTTGAGACTTTATGCAACTTTTGTGTGTTAACTATATTTTCCTCTTTGTTTCATTGATATCAAGTGGACAATGGGTGTTCTTAATGTAGAATTGGAACCTATAGTTATGAACAATTGCAGTATTAAACTAAATTATAACTAACACATTTAATGATGTTCATCTGAATTGATTGATTTTAAGTTTTATACATATGAAATATAAATTTGCACATGCATATCATGTTGTTGTGTGCTGGTGCATTTCATACATCATATTTTACTGTATCAAACAGGAGTGGATATCTCTATATTGTATCAAATTAAACAAGATAGGATTGTATTCTAAATGTTTGGTGTAGTATTGTATTAAAAGCATGCTTAGTTTAATGTATGCCATTGGATTGAATTAGATTAAATATTTATTGAATTAATTTGATTAGATAGACAGAATTGTATTATGCATGATACTGTATATTTTTTGATACAAAATTTTGTTAAGTTTCTAGAGCATGTCCAGTTTATATTATTGAGTTACATTGAATAGAATAAGGTAACATTATATTATATTGAATATAATAAGACTGGTGCAGTATCACATAAAATGTATTAGTTTATCCACCAAAATACTTTCAAAAATGTGTTTATTTTCAAGATATTATAACAAATTCATTTCGTTATATTATTTGTATTTATTAGTAGTATTTTTGTTATATAGCATGTTTTTAATCTATAACTATAAATCCTTAGATACTTATATAAGAGAATGTTCAAAACTATATAATTTTTTTTTGTTTCCAAAATATCATTTATTTTAAAATTCAGAAATTAATAAACCGTATTGATGCATTATTGGTGGTGGCTGCACAAGCCGCTGCTGTCATGTTGGAGATGATTCTACCACCAACAGTGAAGTCTGCAACCACCATTCTATTCAAAGGTTCAAGTTTTCCAATCTAAGGGCTGTCTTTTAGTTGTAAGAGATGGTTCCACTATGATGGGCCATAAGATTCAACTGCACACTTGTGCTGAGTTGTCTGCCAGAAGTGGGAAACATTGCAGATAGGAAACCAACGAGTTCGATTAGGGTGTCAATGATATGTTTCACCCAACAGCAGCAACTGTAAATGATGGTCAATGTTTTCCCTTTTTTTCAAATATTTCATTTGTTTGGTAATTTATAATTATTAAATAATTATTGAGAACATAATTATAATATTAATTAAACGATTATTGTAACCTGTTTTTATCGTTAGTACAGGTAACTAGTGAAACACTATTTTCATATCTTACTTTGTTTTCAGCCATGTGATCTGGTTAAAATGAAATTAATTGCTAAAAATGCCCCCACTATCTTATATAGGTATGCATAGTAGCCATGGCCGAGAAAGTAAAGTTAATCTGCATTTTCTTTATCTTTCAATTTCCATTTTCTTCTGCCTCCAGCATTTTAACGTGTTTTGAGCTTTATAAGGAAGGCAGGATTCATCTGTTCAGAAATAGTTCTTGGATTTTCTCAGATTGTCATTTTCATTTAGTTAATGCTATTGCATATTTTTCTTCATTTAATGAAAACCACTTATCTCTGATATTCTAGGTCTTATGTTTGTTTGTTCTCTTATGAAGTCTAAGTTTATTTTCTTTCAGGTTTTAGGTTATTTTGTTTCGAGGCTAAGGGTTTTATTGTTTTAGCCTCGAAATATAATAATGTTTAGATTTTATTTGGTATCGAATTGTTTTGAGTTTAATTTTACATATCTTTGTTTATTTATGTGGTTCATTGCCTTTTACTTTGTCTTTTTGGTATCTGTTTTTGGCTTTTCTCTTCGCATTTTTTGAATTCTTTTTCCTTCTTATGGAGATCAATGTTGTATTTGAGAGTTCTGGCTATGGTTAGATTTTAAATTTTGGGTCAGTTATCTTCTTCTTGTCCTTTTTTGTAGTTTCTTTTGCTTTTAGACTGTTTACTTGTATCTAGGTTGTCCACCACCACCACCCCCACCCCCCGCTGCTTCTTTGTTGTTGCAGGGTTTTGAGATTTTAGGTCTTCTTTGGGTTTAATGACTCTGAGGCTCCGTGGTTTATGCTTTACTTCTGTGGTTCTGCGTTAACATTTTTATGGGTTTTGCATATGGTTTTCTGTATGTGAGATTTTTTGCTGCAGTTAGATTTCTTTTTCCTGGCCTTTTAAATGTTTTTTGCTTTTAGGTTGTTGACTTGTATTTAGGTTGTGGTGTATTTTTCTTGTTTGTTGGTTGTGGAGTGGATTTAAGGATTTCTCTGGGTTTAATAACTCCACAGTTCCATGGTTTAGGTTTTACTTTCCAGTGTTACGGCTTGATATATATATATATATATATATATAGAGAGAGAGAGAGAGAGAGATACAGATATGTGTTTTTCTCATGGTTTCCTGGTTCTAATTATTTTGGCAGATGAGTTATGATTATTGGTTGTTTTGCATGGTTGTCAAATTTGTAACTCTGTTATTTTTAAATGTTATTGTATTCTTAGGCCTAATGAATTTGTTGTATTTTGCAGTTACTGAGCATTTTAAATAATTGCAAAAACAGACAAATGTTGTTTTTTCTACCCCAGTTGTTGAAGTAGGTAAAGTACTGGTTTCTTTTTTACTTGTTCTATTATCTTGATGTTTCTCAGTGTTTTGTGTCCAAATGCATTTTATCTAATGAAGCGATTGTAAATGCTTGTGGGGAATGCTTGCAGAATTGGTATGTATATGAACCTGAAAGTGGGAGAGTTTAGATTGTCATGTGATTTCAATTGGAGAGAAGTGACTAGTGGAACAAAACTTAAGCCTGGGAGGTTAAAGTGCCCTTTTTTCCCAGCTTACATTGTTATGAAGAGATGTGTTTATACATTAGAATTAGGTTCAATGATAGGATTGATGGTTTTTTTTTTTTTGGGACATACGATTAACTAGATTATTTTTTATGCTGTGAGGTGTGAATATTAGTGTTGTCCAGGGAGTCTGCAGCACCAATTCATCAATAGAAAAAGAAAACCTTAGAATAAATCGGCCATAATATTAGAGTGCTCGACAAAACCATATTATAATTTTGAAGATAAAGAATAATATGCTACAAGAATGTTCCTATGATGCAAGCAAGAATTTTTAGGTACTTGAGCTGGTGCATCTTTTTTATTGTCGACAGAGATAATTATATTAAATTCTTGTCTTTGGTAACTTACAACTGCCTTGTCTTGAACCATTAAAGACATGATCGAATTGGCATTTTCACTAACACCCGTCCCACGAATATACTTGTGGCTAATTTCAAAATTTTTTGTTGCAGAAATGATGTTGGTTTTAGATCTGGAAGCAATTTTGTTTCATCTTCAGATTTGATGTGCCAATTTTTTTTTAGGTTCTATTTTTCAAATTTCGGACTAGACCCTAAAGGATCATGGTAGGATTTAAAAATAGGTATATGGTTGTGGAGGTTTTTTTGGATCCAAACAAAGAGCTTTCCATGGAGGATCCCATTATACTTACCCAATTTAATGTGTCGAAAGCAATCAAGGACAGCATAACTGTAAACTTTGGCGAGTGTGGTCTAGCTTCTTCCCTTGGATCTTTCCAAGGTACATAACCTGTCACCAGTCATTTTTTGTTTTGCAGAATTTTTATTTTAAATTTTAACCCGTTGTCCTGTCTTTATTATCTTTAAACATGTGGTCTGTGTGTAGTTAAGTATGTGAATCCCATCACAAGGTTGTGTATTGTCAGAGCCTCTAGGGAGGACTACCGGAAGGTTTGGTCTGCAATTACCATGATTAGAAGTATTGGGAATTGCCCGGTTCTATTCAACTTACTGGATCTTAGTGGTAAGTTCAAAGAACTTTAAATAGAATATTGTTATGGCAAATTTGAGAAGAAAAAAGAATGACAAGGAGCTAGGCTACTTGTTCGAATATCTGCTACCATTTTTCAGTATGATTTAGTTTTATGAAAAGTAACATAGTAAGTGAATCATCGGCATTTTTCTATAACTCTGAACATGAGAAATTAATAGTCTTTTGTATACTATAAGTTACTGCAAAACATATGCAGTTTTGTCCGTAATGCGTTCCTCCATCTTTCATGTAAATTATGTGTAGTGCTGTTCAAGTCAGAAGAGATTTGTTTATCGCCACAAGTTTTTGTATTTCAGTAGCATTCTTGAAAGATTTATGTATGCTGACCATGAAAAAGATTCAGTAGTCGGGATCCTATGTAGTCCTACATCAACATTTTTGTAGTGCAATTCCACGATGATTTTCCCCTGGTTGGGAAGTTGTTGGGTGGAGTAAATAACATTCATCTTTCACGTTGTATTGTAGATTTTCTCAACTGAATTTCATTAGTTGTAGCTACTAATGTAATACATGTAATTAATAAATATTAGTATAAGAACTTAAATAACACTTTATCTAATTTATTATGTTGTTTCAATAAAGGAGCTACATCTTTTTGTTTCTTAGGGAGTATCAGGGCCTGTAAGATTGCTGCCTTCAAGTGTGATGAGTTGAAATTTGAGCAATATAAGCTTGTGGCCGGAGCACATCTTTCAGCCAATGCAACTCAACACATGCAAAACTGTCTCCAAAAGATAAAAATTTTGGAACATTGAAAATACTTTCTTTTTGTGGTGGTTAAGTGCTCACTTGTATCCTATATCATATTTTCTTAACTAACTGCTTGCTTCATTAATTTTATTGATGCTCTTCTTCCCAAGTTTCAGTTCTTTCTCTTCCTTTTTTTCATTTTCATGCAACACCTTATAATGATATTTTGCTTTTAACTGGTCATTATTATTATTTTGGCTGGAGAATGCAGCTCCCTTTTGAGGTAATCTGTGAAGTTCATAAACAGGTTGAGTACTTGATTTTGTCGTGCTCTTCTTGGAGATGATTTAACACATCTCTTTTAGCTTTTTGTAAAAATATCAGTATTATTTCTGGGAGAGTTTTCAGTTACAAGAAATGTGAATTACCAACCATAGGAACTGAGCTATTCTTCATAAATGAAGATTTAAGCTTCATTATGGGATGTGTAGATCTCTCTGAGCTTTCATGATAATACATTCAAGATGTATTTGAAAAGGGTGCCCTGATGATTGATGATTTATTTGTTAATAAATATTGATGCATAAGTTCACAAGATCATTGAACTTAGTAGATTGGAAATTTTGAAGGTAGAGTTTTATTGACTTTATTTCATAAGTCGCCTCATTTGCTACGATGATTTGAAACTTTAACTTTCTTCAATGCTAAGATAATTACATTTGCAGTTGGTTGTTATGTTGTTATCTTTGCAACAGTACTTGTAATTGCAACCACAGGCATTCTAATTCAGGCGGCCCGTACGTTTTTTGTGTATCTTTATTGCAGTTGTTATTTTATTTTCAATGCAGTTCATCCCATTGTGTCATGCATAATAAGTCCTTAATTAAAAATGAGAAAGGGAGAAAGCGTGCAATTTTTTTAAATAATTTTCAATTTTGTTCATCTCATTGTGTCATACAAACCTTTGCATTAATAAATAACTTATTTCAAAAGGCGGGATTTGTCAAGTAAGCACTCATTTTTACATTACAGTACAGTCAAAGATTAAGAATGAAGTTGCCAAGAAAATAATCAGAGGCTTTATAGAATAAGAATTGTACACCTATGATGTTTGTTTCTCACATAAGATAGGATTGAAAGAATAAATTATTGCTTGGAATTTTACAGGTAGGATTGAACAAATTGGAAACACATTTGATAATTATGGATAAATTTGCTTAACTAATATTATTCATAAAAGAAATATCATTTTCTTCCATTAATCACTTAAATTTGGTAGTAAAAGAAATATCATTTTCTTCCATTAATCACTTTACTATTTCACGAATCTTATAAACGCCCATTTAAGCCCGAATCTTTCCACCGTCCTCTTCACAAGCTGTGCGCAAATGAAACCCTTTCTGCATTTTGCTCTCTCAGTCTCCAAATTTAGCGAACAACGTTGGATTTAAGCAAAGAAATCATTGTCGATCGATGTGGTTACAACTTCTTGATTATGCATTGGTTCCATATGGATTACCGCTAATGATGGCATATCACGTGTGGCTTCTCCGTCTAATTCTAAAACATCCCACCAAAACTGTAATCGGCATCAACGCCATCAATCGCCGCTTCTGGGTCCGTGCTATGATGGAGGTTTACTTGTTTCTTTCATCTCTTCCTCCTATTTTATGCCACGAAATTAACATGCATGATGTACAATTCATTATTTTATCGCATCTAATCATGGAAAATTGCCTAACCACGCCATGTAGGACTTATCCAATGGTGGAGTTCTTGCTGTACAGACTTTACGAAACAACATAATGGCGTCGACATTATTGGCATCAACTGCGATCACGCTGAGTTCCCTTATTGCGGTTTTGATGACTAGTAGCAGTGGAGAACGAACAACGTGGTTTGTATTTGGGGAAGGAAGTGATTTCTTCTACGCGATAAAGTTTTTCTTGATATTGGCATGCTTATTGGTGGCGTTCTTGCTCAATGTGCAGTCTATTAGATATTACAGCCATGCGAGCATTTTAATCAATGTACCTTTTAAGAAGATGTCACAAAATGTTCATCATCTCCAAATTACAGCCGAGAATGTGGCCAGGACTGTTAATAGAGGAAGCTATTTTTGGACTTCGCCCCCCAAACTCTAAAACCTAAACTCTAAACCATAAACCTAGGGTGGCAGCCGCAGCTTGCAGAAGCGATCTCAACACTGACACCTTCAAGCATATCCACTCTCCGGACCTTCTTTCTCCTAGAAAGTTACGGATCTCGATGGACTTGTTAGTATTAATGATAGATGCGTTGATGTAAAAGTGTGTAAACGAATCTCAACTTGTAACGGTAGCCCTTGGTAACACCAGTAATGAGGTTCTGTACATGGCTGAATGTAGTTCTAATGGCGGCGCTGGTCTTGCGAGAGCGAAACCAGGCGTCGATCTTAAGCTAACCGGGAATGACATTGAACTTGTATCTCGATCTACTGCTCTTATCAATCAGAAATGCCATGTGAAGAACAAGGACAATTCGGAAATTCCTTGATGGGATATATGTCAGTGAGAAGAGCAGAATAATTTTGGATATTTTTGCGAGTCAAAAAATATAAAAAACCCTCCAACTTAAATCTTAAAATCCTTAAAATTTAAATCTTAAATCCTAACTCTCAAATTTTAAATTCCAAAATTTAAACTCTAAAAACCTTAAATTCTAAATTCTAAATCCTAAAATTCTGAATCTTTAATTCTAAACTTTAAAATCTTATATCTTCAAACCCTAAATTCTAAAATTTTAAACTCTAAAACTATAAATTTTAAAATTCTTAAATTCTAACCTCCCATCTTCAAAACTTTAAAATTTTAAACTCTAAACTTTAAATTTTAAATCCCAAAATTCAAAACCCTTAACTTTAAAATTTTAAATTTTAAATTCCAAATTCTAAACTTCTAAATTTCAAAATTTAAAAATCTAAACACCAAACTCCAAACCCAAAACTTTAAGTCCTAAATTCAAAATCTAAAACCCTAAATTAATAAATTTTAAACCTTAAAATCTCAAACACCCATTTCTAAAATTTCTGAATTCCAAATCCCAAACCTTAAAATTTTAAAATTTTATACAATAAACTTTAAATTTTAAAATATTATAACCTCAAACCCTACATCCTAAAATCTTAAACTCTAAAAATCTAAATCTTAAAATTCCTAAATCCTAAATCTCAAACTTCAAAACCCTTAACTTTAAAACCCTAAATTTTAAACTCCAAATCCTAAACTTCTAAATTCTAAAATTTTAAAATCCAAACACCAAACACAAAACCTCTCCGGCTTCCATTTTTATGGTACAAAAACCCTAAGGAAGCTGATGAGATGAAGTTTGGGTTTGAGGAGTTAACCTAAGTTGATCATTTAAATCCAACTTGCAAAAATGAAATTTTGACTTCAAAGATGTCAAAATCCAACACTTGGAATTTGATTACTTGTGCCATTGATGACCGAAATAACATGAAATTAATGTTTGAAGAAAGAAATTGGTCAGTATTAATATTCAACTATTATAATTACCTCTCAATAATAAATTTTAGAATAGTTTCTTTAATGTCCACCGAAATGGAAGAAACTAACGAAAAAAAAAAATTCCAAAATCAAGCCATTAGAATTATTTTTTCACGAATGTCTCCTGAGTTTTGAACCTGAAATAATCAATTTATTCGCTTATTACGCCATGTGTATTACAACAACAACAACAACAACAATAATAATAATAATAACAACAAAAAAATAAATTGAACTCGACACCGCTGAATCTCTGGTATTTACAACAAGTGTAAACACAAACATTAACACAAACGCTCCCAGACCAACATGCTTTGTTGGAACACAACTCTGGTTTCCATAGCTGCATTTGCAGTAGCATCTGTTCTGATCTCGATCCTGGATTGGCATTCCCCAACAGATGGATTTGTGGTGGTTACAACAGAAAGGTTTGGAAACTTGCAGGCACTATCAAGCTGATTATTCTGCTGGTAGTAGCTGTTAAATGCATAGGAAATGTTCCCTCGAGATTCTAAATTCCCACAAAAACTTCCATATCCCGGACTTGTGAAATCAGCATTTTAACAAGCGTAACTCACGCTAAGTGCATCAATGCTTGCTGACGGCAGCATGACACGTCATTTTTGAGCAAGATAATGCACATCCTTAGCTGCCACCAAACCATTTCTTCCATTTAGGTTAAGCTGGTACTTTGGGCTGTCCATCGACGTAAAATAAACTCCAATGGCGTTCAAAATTCCCCGGCAGAATGCTCTTGGCATCTTCATCTATGAGACTAAATAAGTAGGCATTAATGGCATCGGATCTCATTGTGGCTCCCTTGCCAGCATTGACGCGTGACACAAAACCTTGGTTGAATCACTCTGCATACTTGAGGTTCGCATTCTTGTCTCCATCAGTAGGCCATCCCATCTCTCCTATAACTACAGTCAAATTTCCAAATCCAGTCTTCTGTAATGCCCATACCAGCGTATCATAGTTTGCATCAAACACATTTTCATAGTCTCTTCCATTATCATTTATTGGAGATGCGTTGTTGTCAAAGAAGGCCAAGTCAGCTGGGAAATTGGGGTCACTGTAAAGGCTTATGAAAGGGTCGATGTTCACAGTAAATGGAGCCCCGTTGTCACTTAAAAACTACACAACATGCAGCGTGAGATCATGAATGTCTGTTCTGAAGTCACCATCAGAAGGAAGATTAGATGCACTTTGGTAAATATCGCGTTGAGGGGGACAGTAACTTTCACTCTAGTGCTTAAACCGGCTTTTATTAGAGCTGACTGAATATTTTGGAGAGCAGGAAGTGTTGTTCCGAGGAATGTTCCATTGAAGTTTGATAGAAATGGTTCATTTCGAACCGCAACATACCTTAAAAAGAACTAAATAATTGATCAAATCAAATTTGAAGGAATGGCTAATCTAGCAACAAATCAATTTTAAATGTCCATGTAATGATGCACATCAAATTGGAATGCTTATTTCAGTTAAAACAAGTAGCAGTAGCTAAAAATTTGGAGCAAGAGGTTACCCGATGTCCACGCCGTTGGAGGATACATGTGAGGAGACGTTTTTAGCAACCCAATTTTCAGCAGCTTGGACGCTATTGGCTAGAGTGAAGAGCATATCATTTGGAATACCAGCCATAACTTAAATCCCAGAATCAGCGAGTGCATTCAAAAGCTTGGAATCAGCATTGAATAGCTTAACCTTGTCCAATCCATTATCTTTTAGCATCCTTACCACCGTTGATGGCAGCAGAGGATGTGTTGCCTATGTTCCCCAATTTACTCCAATTCCACTCACAGCATCCATTAATACGGCACAAAATAACAAGAAGCTAACCAGAATCTTTCTACCCTCAACTTGGCTCAAAAGCCCCATATTTCTTATAGCAATTTTAAAGATTCAAAAAGTTGTAAATGGCAGAGTAAAATTAAGAATTTTCAAGAAAAGTTCGGTTAGCGTATCCACCAATTAATCTATTGAGCAAGAGAATCAACTAAGTAAGAGAAACAGAGCAATTGCAAGCAGAGTAGAGCGACAACAAAAGTAAAAATAGTAAGTAAATAAAGACTTTGAGATAGCAAAATATGGAATCGGAATCTGGAAACAGAATTTGAATACTACTAAAAATTTAAGAAAATTGATTGGTGAGTGTAAAAGCTCTGAGCAGAGAAGGAGAAGTAGCGCACAGAGATGACAGAAAGGCTGGTGCTAAATTGTAGGAAAATCAAATTCCAGCTTTCTGGGATGATGGTTGAGATTATGAACCAAACTTCTAAAGAGGGCGAAGTTAAGATGAACTAAGAAAGGCATGGATCATCATCATCATCATCGTGTTTTGGTTTTTTGATTGAGATAGTATTATTACAATTAGAACCAAATATACCTGTTTCAGACACAGAATCCATTTTTGAATGATTTTTAGATTGTATTAATTGTAGATATCCTTACATAATAAAATAAAGACACACACGCACAAACTAGAGAATATGCTTCTATATTATTTGGGTGGTTTTGTTAGACCAAATTAAATAAATATTTATATCGATTTCATTATTTATTTATGTTGTTTTAAAGGATGAGGAAGAAAGCAGCCACTCGAACTTTAAGGTGGTGTTTCCGGTCCATTCACAAATTGGCATACAATTTAGTTTGGTCGGGCTCTTCCGCCATCCACTAACTCAAATCTACGTTCTCTTTACACCTACCTCCCTCGCCACTCTTGAAAGGGGTCAATTTTTTTGCATCATTAATTATGATGGTATCCTTGCTCCGTTTGGGCTTCAGATCGTCATTTTTAATGCCATATGTTGGTCATGGACCAAACCCATTTGAAATGGATTATACATAGTCTTGCATCTCTGCTGAGAGCCTTTCAACTTTCAATTATGGCCATCATCGTAGAAGGCCACACAAGTTCTTTTTCCATGTATGTTTTTTTGTGCCTCTGCGATAATTTGAGTTAATCTGCGATCATGTATTGTAAAATGATTATTTATGCTTCTGCGAAAACAGTATATAGATGGG
>CP135562.1:9332154-9386536 GCA_032401905.1 Swietenia macrophylla | reverse complement strand
TCTTTTTAATTAAAAAATATAAAAATTAAAAAATAATTATAAAAATAAAAATAATAATTGGTGTTATTTTTATTTATATTATTATAATAATTATTATTAAATTTATTATTATTATAGTTAATTATCAATAAAAATATTTTTTAAAATAATAATAATCATAATTAAATAATAATAATAATAATTAAAATTATTATAATAATTTAAAATAAATTTTTTCGTTCTAATTTGCATTCAAATTAATAAATACATCGATGTAATGCATGCATTCTACTTTCGTCCTAGACATTACGGAATCAGTGAACAATATTTTGATAGTCATTTTCATGACAGAATAAACGGCAATCGTGAACGCGTCAATAATTAATTCCTAAACATAAACAAAATTCCAAAGGCTGACGGCGTGCCGCCGAAGATGCTTGCTATTTCCTTCTGGAGTCACTCTTTCAAGTCTATTTCAGCTGCGACAAGCCTGAAATCCAAATAAACAAAGAACAGGTTTTGTAAAATGTAATTGTACCAATTAGCCAATAGAATTACGAATTTGTAGCTATCGTCTTATTAGCCGGCTTTGTAGTTTAGTTGAGTCAATCGCAATGGGAACGCTATCAAAATAAGGCAAGTTTGGAAAGCAATGGAGTAAAATTATCACAACGACAGCTCATACAATTCAATTCGTGGTTGATAATTATTAATATAACCATGGTGTCCAACTCACAACGTGCTAAGGTCAATCTCATCTTAAACAGAATTACACAAATAGAATTAACTGTAGTGATGCAATGTGATTACAGCAGATCCACTCAATTTTCAGAATTACCGGTGTGATTTACCTTATCTGCTAATACTATATATATCCGCACAGAAATTAATGAATTTAGACTGGATTAAGGGGATATTATATTGTGGGGGAAGGACACAAAAGGCAATTTAGAAAAATACAGGTAAAATCTCCGAAGGGTAAGGAGAGATTCCAGGGAAGACTTCTTGATCCTGATCTTTTGTGCTAGATATCAACTACCTTTTCCCCTCTCTACCCTCTGTGCTCTGACGGAGGGATTAGACAAACAAATCGATTCGGAACTGAAGAATTGGGAATTCATCTTTTACGTTCTTAATCGATCTAACTTCTCCCTTCCAGCCAGGTACCTGCCTTTTCGATCAATTGCTTTTCCATTTATTTTTTTTTAGTTTTTTATTTTGTTCACAGAGGATGGTTTCAGATTCGAAGGTTTTATCGTTTACACGTAAAGCAGAACCCCAGAAGAAAGTTGTTATTATTATTATTATTATGAAATTTGGTTATTGTACAGCACCTTTGAATTTCTCTCTGCGCGATGGCTGTCACCGTTAAGCAAATGTCTCTTCTCGTGGGTACTCTTGGTGTATTGTCGTTCATATTTGGAGTAATTGCCGAAAATAAGAAGGTAACTTTATTATATTTTTAATTTTTTACTGTGATAATGAGAGGATTCTAATTGCCAGGGTTTTAACATTTTTCTTAACTTTAGAAGACTGCTTGTAAGTGATCTGGACTAAACAATTATGTTTATGGCGAATTGGCTATGAAGATTAATATAAGAATGCCCCGTTTCACACTTTCTGTTTATCTGTTTATATCATTGAGTGTTTAACCAAAGTTTATAAAATTTTTGGTAGATTTCTGAGGGTTTATCTATTCTAAAGGACTAAACCTTGCCCAACCTTACCTAACTGTGTATATTTCATTTGTATGATCGTGGATGTTCTCTAACTTTATTTGTTTGTATAGCCTGCAGCTGGGACTCCAATACCTGGAAAAGGCGGGGTTATTTGCAAATATCCATCTGATCCAAGTGTTGTCTTGGGCTACCTGTCCACTGCATTTCTTTTAGCCTCTGTCGTTGCTGGTTATCTGTCTCTGTTTTACCCGTACAAAGGAAAATCTGTTCCATATTCTGTTTTCTTCCAGAGCACTTCTTTTGTCGTATTCTTCAACATTGCTTTGTAAGCTTTCTCTCATCTTATCTGCCATTTTTCATGCATATTATTTTCCATAAAAAAAGTTATTCTCTGAATTGAATTGAATTAGCAAGCCAAAAAAACTTTTGTTGTGGGGTTTTTTTTTTCTCTTTTCAAGAATTTAAAATTTTCTTCTTAGTTTTCACGTTTTATTGACTCTGGAAGACTTATTGAGTGTGCCGTCACACGGTTGATTTTCTTACACGTGGAAATAATTTTCAAGATCAAGTTAATGTTGCTCTAATGTTATCACCTTCTGCTTCTTGTAATTGATATTCATATGTTCACCAACTTCCATAGGTTTTCGGGTGGATTAGGAGTGGCGCTATTGTTGTGGCCAACAATTACAGAGCAACTTCATCTGAGTCGCAATGTACATGACAGTCCGGATGCAAATTGCCCAACTGCTAAAACTGGTCTTCTTGGTGGCGGTGCTTTTGTTTCCCTAGATTCATCCCTCTTTTGGTTAGTTGCCCTCATGCTAGCTGACAATGCCAGGGAGGATTACTTTGAGGAACTAGAAGAGAGCCGTAAGGGTCAGGTGCTCACTGGCGAGTATGACGGACCTGATCATTTGAAGAGCAGTGCCTGAGACTATTCTCTATGTTAGGAAGCGAAGATGACTTGAATGCCTGTAATTTCATTCGTAATTGTCGGCCAAGAAGTTTGTCAAAAGCAACTTTTATTGATGGCTATGGCAATGCCAATACAGTTTAGTATCGTTTAGTTCAATATTGGTGCTTGCTTTTGGAAGATTGAGTTTCATTTCGTGGAATGCATAATAACTGTTTTATGTGCCATCTCTTTTTAATCTCCCTCGTTCCTGCTCACGATGTACAATGCTCCAACTTTTCTCACTAATAAGAGGTTTATCTCACTATTCTCACTTTCTTATTTATTTCACCATTCTCTCTCAGGACTACCTGCTCCAACTTTTCTCACTTTAACGAAAAAAGATAAACCTCTTTTTAGTTAACTTGCATCTGTTGGAGTTTGGTACTAGTAAATGTAGATACTAGTATCACTCCACAGAATCTAGATACTGTGGAGTCGAGACTTTCTTCAACGATGACACGCCTTAGCTTTTATATATCAATCTTTCCACCAGTGGTTTTGATTTTGCCATCGCTACTTTGGTTCGTTCGTTTTTAAACTTCCAATAAAAAAGATTCAGTTTCATTTTATATTTTGTTTTACTTAACACGACTTGTTAACCATTCACATATTTGTCTGTAGGAATGTGAACGTCCATTGTTGTGTGTGAATGAAATGGTCGTAGGCTCACCTACAATCAGCCGTTAATGGCCCATGCTGATCCTACTCTTGTCTGGAGAAGCTCGGTTGCTTTCACTTGTAGGCTATTACAACATTATTGCTAATGCCCTAATTGCTACTGGCTTTTTCTGTTATTAAAGAGAAAAATGCATTTGATGAAAAAGGAAACGTCTGATTTTGTGCTCTTCCTCGGAGTGTTTACTTACATTTGTCCTACTCAAGAGACATTCATGAAAACATAGTTCCAATGACTATTCTTCTAGTATCACTGCATTTAATTCGGGATAGAACCATCTTTTACCTTGCTTTTAGATTGTCACTGTTATCGGCCAATTGTTTCTCTGCAATAGAAGCATGACTCCTACCTCGTTCTCAACCAAAGGTAGCATCAATATTATTCTCCACTAGAATATTAGTGCTTTGCAATTTTTGATTATATATTTGTATGTATGTCGTTTGAGTTCTCAGTCTCATCCAACGACCAAAGTTGGGTCCCATTTGTTGTGCATCGTGGTTGATTCTCAGCTCCGGAAGGGGCAACCCGTTGATAGCTGGAGCAAGAGCGTCCTCAACTCCCATGGTCCTATAAGCCATAAAAAAAAAAAAAAGAAGGAAGAAGTTGGGAGTTGATTTGAGGCATTTCACAACGAAATTCCATCTGCACATACGAACTGCAATCACAAGAGAAATTTTAGAACGCCTCTAAGAAAAAGTATTTTGCCCCTTTCCTGTACAGGAATCAAATTCCTTTCTAAAGAAATCTTCCTAAAATATTTCGTTTTCCACGAAACATCAAGTAAAAGAAACACATTTTTTCTAATCAATACAATTTTTTTAAAAAAAAATTTTGGCCACAGTGATTCCTAATTTCTCGATCAGAGGAAATTGTAATCTCTTTGCCTGCGTGTCTCTGCGCACAGTAGACAGACAGACCACCATTTACTGAGAAGCGGATCCAACTTGTCAGACGTAACTTATACCAGTCCACTTGTCATATGCATCAAATTAAAGTGGAAAGGTCAAATTAATAGACACAAAAAGACAATAAATCATTGTAACGGCGCACTACTAAATTGTTAGTAAAACTTAAGTCATTGAGGGGGCAAAAATCGGGATGCATACACATTATACCTGTAATTACTACTAATAAATGATAATAGGTGTGCAATATGTGCATATTCGTTCTATATCTACCTCTATATGAAACTAGTAGAAGCTTAGCCGGGCTTGTGAATATGAAAACGCAAAAGCGGGTCACCGACTTACAGCCGTGTTATATCTTGATCCGAAACGGTCAATATAGAACTAGGGTTTGGATAAACAGTTCGGGTTATTCGGGCAACTGCCGATCCATTTTGTGAACCAGTTAGAATCGTCTATTCCATCAGTCTCCGCATAAAAGGGAAGATAACCCAAAAGGTGTTGCCTTCTTGATTTTGTTATTCTTTTATAGTTGTTATTCTCAGCTCTGGAACACCCACCTTAACCACCAAATCATAAGTCCCTTGATAAAAGATTTTATAGAAATAAACGGAGACAGAAAATACCTAAATAATTTTGTTTAGTTAGAGAATTAGAGAAGATTGATTGGTAAAGAACAGTATTTTGTTGGTTTGGTTTTTGGCTGGTAATTGTAAATGGAGGGATCATCGAGCCAATGGAAAAGCGAAGCTCCTGTTCTTAAAGGAGGAGGAGAAGAAGAAACGAAGAAAGAAGGGGAAGAGTTAATGGCCAAGGCGCAGAGGCTTATGGAAAAGATTACTTCCGCACCCGATAACCCTAATCCTACCGTCCTCCATGCGCTTTCTTCTCTCTTCGAGATCCAAGAATCCCAGTATGTATGCTTTTCTTCCTCACTTTCAATTAAAATATCAGTACAAAAATGTCATGCTATGCACTGTTATAACCCTATTATTAATATTGTTATCATTCTCATTCTCAGAATGCTTATGCTGCCAATCCTAACTTTGTTTACGGCTTGACTCACATAATTTATCCTATTATATGATTATTCATAAATAAGACTTTTAACTCTGTTCTTTTATCAGATACTTGAAAGAGACTGGTTATTCTTCTTCCAATAATGCGCGAGCTTCTCATAATATTGGACGCCTTGGCAACTTGGTCCGGGTATCTAACTCACCTTGCCCTTTTTCTGTTACATCCTATCAGTTCATAATTTTTTTCTTGTCTTCGGGTGTCGTCCTGTTGCAGCGTGCAGCTGCTTAAGTTGTAAAATGATTATTGAGTTTATAATCATCACATGTTCTGGCCATGTGTCTGACCCCAAATAATTATTTTTCCTTCTTCCTCAGGAAAATGATGATTTCTTTGAACTGATATCATCAAAGTTTCTTTCTGAAACTAGATATTCGACATCTGTTCAGGCAGCTGCTGCTCGACTTCTAATAAGTTGTTCTCTTGCTTGGATTGTAAGATTTCTGTTGCCCCCGTATTCTTTGAAAGTTTAATTTCTTTATTTTCTTTTCATCCCAATGGCATGTTTTATCTGCTTAGTGACCCGTAAATTCCACACAGTATCCCCATGTATTTGAAGAACTCATTTTGGAGAACATTAAAAATTGGGTGATGGATGAGATTGTTCGGTTTTCTGGTGAAGATCGCTATTCAAAGCATGAATTGAGAAAGAAAGAAGCTTCAGATTCTGAAATGTTGAAAACTTACTCAACCGGCATTCTTGCTGTGTGCTTGGGGGGGTATGTATCAGCATCTATGGTTTATTTTATCTTTTTTTCGATTATATTGTTTTTATGCTTGCTTTGCTTTACATCATTTCTTATTTGGTTTTGATTGATTGCAGTGGTGGGCCAGTGGTGGAAGATGTGTTGACATCTGGGTTGTCTGCAAAGCTTATGCGTTATCTTCGTATACGTGTTCTTGGGGAGACGATTACAAGTCAAAAAGATAGTAGCCATTTGACTGAGAGTAAGACTGCATCTGCTGCTACTTCCTTGAAAGGTAGAGAAGAAGGTCGTGGTAGGGTACGGCAAGTTCTGGAGACAACTCATTCTAATGATCAAAAGACAACGGGTGAGCAAACTTTAGATGATCAAGATGTTGAGACAGATCAGGGCAGAGGTGTTTGTAGGCAGACTCGTGGAGAAGAGTTTGGGATCGAAGATGGAGCACCACCTGAGGGGTTAGCTACAGGTGCTGATATATCTGAAGTAAATACAGATGGTGAAGAGAGGTGGTTTGGTCGAGATGTACATGAAGGGAAGATGAAATTTGGTGATTTTGATGAAAGTGGAAGAGATGACTCCTCAAGGCGGAGAGCAAATCGTGGGTGGGCAAGATCTAGAGGGAAGGGGAGGATTAATGAAGGGGCTTTGGAGAATGAACTGGGTTTAACGTCCCCAGCGTCTGGTAGCTGTTTAGGACAGGGACGAGGTTTAAGAGACAGAAGTATTTCAAAAAAAGCAGCCGATGCTAGGAAGCATTCAGGAAAGATCAACTCTGATGGTGTTTTCGTGGAGAGAGAGGATGCTGATGACTGCTTCCAAGAATGCAGAATTGGAAGCAAAGACATCACTGATTTGGTAAAGAAAGCAGTTAGAGCTGCTGAAGCTGAAGCTAGAGCCACCAATGCTCCTGTAGAAGCCATCAAAGCAGCTGGCGATGCTGCTGCTGAAGTTGTCAAAAGTGCAGCTTTTGAGGTATGCGTCATTTTTTTCAATCTTTTAGTTCTTAAGGTTTTGAGTTTCTTCTAGTTTTGAGTTTCTTCTACAATTTGAACTTTCCGTTTACTTCATTCACATGGAGCTCTCATTTTCATTTGGCCACTTTATGTGTTCAGGAACTTGAGACAACCAACGATGAAGAAGCTGCTTTTTTAGCTGCTTCTAGAGCTGCATCTACAGTTATTGATGCTGCTAATGCAGTTGAAGTTTCAAGGTATCTATTTTCACATTAAAAGCTCATAACAAATTACTTGGGCTATTATTTGCACTTTGGTGGTTATGATAGTCTTCTTCCTTCTAGGAGAACATGTTTCAGTTAAGCAAATGCTAATTTACTGTGTGTGAGTTGGTGGCAGGAACTCTGTTAGCTCCAATGCTGATTTAGTGAGTTTAAGTGTCAAAGAAACAGAAATAGATGAGGATGTTGAAGAATATTTTATTCCTGATGTTGAATCCCTTGCACAGTTGAGGGAAAAATATTGCATTCAGTGCCTCGAGATGTTAGGTGAATATGTGGAAGTTCTTGGTCCTGTACTACATGAAAAGGGTGTGGATGTCTGTCTTGCACTGTTGCAACGGAGTTCCAAATCTGAAGAAACATCAAAGGTTTCAATGCTTTTGCCTGATGTGATGAAGTTGATATGTGCTTTGGCTGCTCATCGTAAATTTGCTGCATTGTTCGTGGATCGAGGTGGCATGCAAAAGCTGCTTGCTGTGCCGAGAAGCAACCTGACTTTCTTCGGCCTATCTTCTTGCTTATCTGCTGTAGGTTCTCTTCAGGTATTGTTCTGTAGTGTTTGATTATAAGAATTTGGGCTCTTTGCCTATAACAGCCCTGTGATTTTTCACTTCTTTATAAAATTTGTTTTCAGGGGATAATGGAACGAGTATGTGCGCTTCCTCCTGATACTGTCCACCAGGTGGTTGAGTTGGCTATCCAACTTCTTGAGTGCACTCAGGATCAAGCCAGAAAAAATGTAGCCCCATTTTTTGCTGCTGCATTTGTTTTCAGAGCAGTTGTCGATGCTTTTGATGCTCAGGATGGCTTAAAGAAATTGCTGGGCCTTCTAAATGATGCTGCCTCAGTAAGATCTGGAGTTAATTCAGGGGCTCTAGGGTTTCCTGGCCCAACATTACTTCGAAATGATCAATCACCACCAGAGGTACTTACATCGTCAGAGAAGCAGACGGCTTGTCACGCCTGTGCTGCTTTGCGGCAATATTTCAGAGCTCATCTGCTTTTGCTTGTGGATTCCATTCGTCCGAATAAAAGTAACCGAAGTGCAGCCAGGAATATTCCGAATGTAAGGGCTGCATACAAGCCTCTTGACATTAGTAATGAGGCTATAGATGCGGTGTTTCTGCAGTTACAGAAGGATCGGAAGCTGGGCCCTGCATTTGTGAGAACTCGTTGGCCTGCAGTTGACAGGTTTTTAAGCTTAAATGGACATATTACCATGTTGGAATTATGTCAGGTATGGTCTGTGACCTTGCATGATCTTTTTCCCTTTCCTATTTCTTGCTGTCTCTCAATTTGTTTGGTCATGTATTTAGGCCACACCTGTTGAGCGTTATTTGCACGAATTGCTTCAGTATGCATTGGGTGTTCTGCACATTGCTACATTAGTACCTAATAGCCGCAAGATGATTGTGAATGCCACACTGAGTAATAATCATACTGGCATAGCAGTCATTTTGGATGCAGCAAATGCTACAAGTAGTTATGTGGACCCTGAGGTAAATTTCTTTGGTAAATATTTATTTATAGTATTGTTGTTGTTGTTGTTGTTGTTCTGGTTGTTGCTCGAGTTATAACTATTAAGCCAGCAGCTGTGTATAAAGTTTGTTGTGTTGGTAGTTCTCATCTTAGTTTAAAATCGTTTCTGTATATATTTGCTTATATGATCAGCATCAAATGTCTTATGTATATTTGCAGATCATACAGCCAGCTTTAAATGTGTTAATCAATCTTGTATGCCCTCCGCCTTCAATCAGCAACAAATCGCCTCTACCTGTACAAGGTCAGCAGTCTATTTCTGGCCAAACCACAAATGGTGTTTCTATGGAAAGTAGAGATAGAAATGCAGAGCGTAATGTCTCAGAAAGAGCTGTTTACATGCCTAGTCAGAGTGACTTAAGGGAGCGGAATGGGGAATCTAGTTTGCAAGATAAAGGCAGTGGAGCAAATACACAGCCCATCAGTAGCACTTCTCAGACACCTGTCCCCACACCAACATCAGGATTGGTTGGAGATCGCAGAATATCCCTTGGTGCTGGGGCAGGTTGTGCTGGGCTTGCTGCGCAATTAGAACAAGGTTATCGTCAAGCAAGAGAAGCTGTCCGTTCCAATAATGGTATAAAGGTTCTTCTACATCTCCTACAACCACGCATATATTCACCACCTGCTGCGCTAGACTGTCTTCGTGCTCTTGCGTGCCGAGTCCTGCTTGGCTTGGCCAGAGATGATACAATTGCACACATATTGACAAAGCTTCAGGTAAATCCATTTATATCAGTTCCATTGTTATTTTTAAAGGCAGAAAAAGTCACATTTCGATGCTGAGGATACGATTTTCAAATTTTACTACTGGATTTGGAAAATTCAAGATACTTAATGCTTGTATCTGTGATAGTTAGATGATAACAAAACTTATCCCATAAATTACTTAATAAATATGTACTGATGAATCATTATACATACGAACAACCTTGTAATGTCTTTTTGTTGGAAGAAACTTGAGGGGAAAGAGACATGCAAGCTGAGGATGGAGCCCCAAAAAAGGATAATCTGCATCAGCTGGGTATCTTTTTAAATAAATGACCTATGAGGAACTTTTCTATTTGACCTGAATGCCCTATGCTTCTTATTCCTGTGGCATGGTATAGATGACGGATTGAAATAAAGAATTCCTTCTAGTCTGTGTCGATTACAGAAAGAGATTATCTTACCCTTTTTTGTCTTTGGTATTGTGTTTTCAACCTTGACATGTAATTGAGTTTCTTTCCTTCCTTCTTTAACTGGATTTGTCTTTTGAGGTAAATTCTGGGCCCCATAAATGTTTGCTGAATGCTGTTAAAGATATTCCACCAGTTTCTGTAGGCCTATATTAGTCATTGATCTGTTAGTTCGCATTGAGGGTTTTCTCTTGTAATTGAAATATTTTAGATCATTGACTTGAGCTACTAATAACAACTTGGCATTTCAGTTAGGGAAAAAGCTGTCAGAATTAATACGAGATTCAGGTGGCCAGATGCCTGGAACCGAGCAAAGCAGGTGGCAAGCTGAACTTTCCCAGCTGGCGATTGAGCTTATTGCAGTAAGTAACTCCATATCTTTACATTAATGTGCTAGACACTTATATATTTATTTAGGATCAGAACTAGAGACATAATGTTTCTTTTTGCGCCCACCAGCAGAGGTCTGAAGCTTTTTACAAATGAAAATGTTTAGAAATGTAGAATCATATTATTTGCATTCAGTGTATTAGTTAGTCCTCAAATACAATGGCTGATTTGAGAAGCTCGTGGATAGCTATGAAGTTGATGTGCACAAAGTTGGGCACTTAGAAAATGGCATCAGAAAAGCTACACATTAAAGCTCAAAAAAATGGGAGCAGACAAATCTTTTCATTCATATTTGCCCTTTTGTCATTGTTGGATTTAAAATACTTTCATTTCTTCTGATAAAAGATTGAGAGTAACCTTTTCATTTCCCTTTTCTTTTTATCCCTTCATTCTTTTGATTAAATTTGTGGAGTAACTATTGGATGATCTACGGGAATCAACTTTGGATTCAGGCCTTGAATACCTATGAGGTTTTTACCACTGGGAGAGGTAGAATCTGGCTTGATGGTACCTTTCATGATGGGATTTTTACTCGTGTCTTTCTAATTCTTCAATTTCTTTGGTGAATGTTTCTTGTCGGCATATTGGTGCATAAATGACATGTCTCCTGTAGAGAAGCATTAAGTTTATGAAATTTGTCCCATCTTTTCAAGTAATTGCTGGGTGACATGGCTTAGGATGTTGGTTTGGGGTTTTAGAAAAGAACAAAAGGAAAAAGGAAATGATAAGCAGTAGCGGCAAGGCATAGGACCATGCGGTGCTGCATTTAAATCATCCTTACTGCAATCATTGCCTGGTCCTGTTAAACTTAGAACATCCTTATTTGCATTTGTTGAAAACAAGGAAGCATGTTATGCTATAGAGTTGATATTACATGCCTTCAACTTTGACTTTATAATCTGCAAGATCATTGCCATTCTGGAATACGTAATTGGTGGTAATTAACTTCACTTTAATTTCTTGCTTTGTTTTCCCTTTCTGCATGTTAATATCAGTATCGCTTTGTTTTCCCTTTCTGCATGTTAATATCAGTATCACTGAATTGAAAACTAAGAGTAAAGCAAATAGCTAAAAAACACCGTTCTCCCAATGGAAGAAGATATGGTTGGTACATCTGAAACTCTCAACCATATAACTCTCTCTGTACCCATTTCTGCATGAGTAACATACCACATAGAATCAGTGTTCTGCTTCCATATCAACTGTGGTCTTGGTAAGGCAGTGTAGGAACTTAAGATATGTCATACAGTAACAATAATGAATCAATGGTTTTATTGATTCATAAACATGCCTAGCACTTTCTACTCGAGTTTTCTTGTAAACAAATATTGGAAATTGGGAGTTTGCTCTCCACAATCGGGAGTTTGATACAGATTGCTTAGCAGGGAATTCTCTTTCTTTGTTGAAGATGGCCTCTTCTTTTGGTTTATTTTTACTTAGATAAAGTATTTCAAATTTATGTTGAATCATTTATGAATGTTGTAGATTGTAACAAATTCAGGGCGGGCGAGTACATTAGCAGCTACTGATGCTGCTACCCCTACTCTGAGGCGTATTGAGAGAGCAGCCATAGCAGCTGCCACTCCTATCACTTACCATTCAAGGTATTGCTTTGTAGTTGCAGATCAATTTCTTTTTCTTTTATTATTATTATTTTTTATGATTCCTTACCTCTGTTCTTTTTGATTATTTATGTATTTCCTTTCAGCGTTCTCTTCTATTCACATGCATGAAAATTGCAGGGAACTTCTTCTTCTCATACATGAACATCTTCAAGCCTCAGGTTTGGCTGCAACTGCTTCTGCACTGCTGAAAGAGGCTCAGTTGACCCCTTTGCCCTCCCTGGCTGCTTCTTCATGTCTTGCACACCAAGCCTCAACACAAGAGACCCCATCAATACAACTTCAGTGGCCTTCTGGTCGTAACCCTTCCGGTTTCCTGACTGATAAGTCAAAACTTACTGCTCGAGCTGAGGGTATTAGCTTGAGGTGTGATTCAAGTGTGTCTTCAAAGAAGAAACAGCTGGTTTTCTCAGCTAGTTTCAATTTACAGTTGAGAAATCAGCCTCAATCTCATGAGTTCCAAACTCCATCAATTAGGAAAGTCTTTAGTAGTTCTAAACAGTCTTCTGCATCTCCAAGTGTATTAGAAATTCCACCTGAATCCATGTCAAAAGCTAGTCTTGATATAGAGTCTCAATGTAAGACTCCAATTTTATTGCCAATGAAACGGAAATTATCCAGCTTAAAAGATACTGGATTGACTTTGTCTGGTAAGCAGCTCCACAGTGGCGATTATGGACTTCGGTCTCCTGTTTGTCCAACACCTAATTCTGTCCATAAAGGTAGCCTGCTAAATGATTCCCAATGGTTTTCTACACCATGTCAACCTAGTCGATCAACGCCAAGCAGTTTAGCAGATTATTTGGATAACAACCAAGCAACACCTTCCTCCCAACCAGGGCTTCCAAACAATTACCAGCCCAGTAACTCAGAGCGGTTAACCCTAGATTCTATTGTTGTTCAGTATCTGAAGCACCAGCATCGCCAGTGTCCAGCTCCTATTACCACTCTTCCACCTCTCTCTCTTTTGCATCCACATGTTTGTCCTGAGCCAAAGCGAAGCCTTGATGCTCCATTGAATGTAACAGCCCGGCTAGGTACACGTGAGTTTAAAAGTCTGTATAGTGGAGTCCACAGAAATCGCAGGGATCGTCAGTTTGTTTACAGCAGATTTAGGCCATGGAGAACATGCCGGGATGATGCTGGTGCCCTTTTGACATGTATTACTTTTCTCGGGGATTCCTCTCATATTGCGGTTGGTAGCCATTCGAAGGAGCTCAAAGTCTTTGACACCAACAGCAATAATGTACTGGAGAGCTGCACAAGCCACCAGGGTCCTGTGACACTTGTTCAATCACATTTTCCTGGTGAGACCCAGCTTTTGCTATCTTCGAGCTCCCAGGATGTGCGGATGTGGGATGCCTCTTCAATATCATGTGGGCCAATGCATTCATTTGAGGGTTGCAAAGCAGCAAGATTTAGCAATTCTGGGAACATCTTTGCAGCCCTACCCACAGACACTTCTGATCGAGGGATTCTCCTTTATGATATTAAAACCTGTCATTTGGAATTGAAATTGTCTGATACATCTGCAAATTTCACTGGTCGGGGCCATGCATATTCCCAGATACATTTTAGTCCTTCAGACACAATGCTTCTATGGAATGGGGTATTATGGGACCGGCGGAATTCTGTACCTGTTCATCGATTTGATCAGTTCACAGATTATGGGGGTGGTGGTTTTCATCCTGCTGGGAATGAGGTAAGCACATTTTTAAATGGTTATTCTTTAAAATTCCAGTCAGAATATCATGTAGGGTTTGTAAGGAAGTGCAATTGTTTGTAGTTTTGTGCTTTTTTGGGTACTGTGGTTGAAGTAAAAATACATATGATTTTAGGCTATATCTCAATCCTTTAAGATATTTAGATGCCGATTGGCAGAAGCTTATTGCTCACATTTTTCTAGGCACATCCTAGTGATTATTCTGCTTGAAGATGTTGGCATTTGACTTAGTTTGCATTGGTTGATTCTGCAACTTGTGCTCCACCAAATGCCTATAATTGCCTGAGTTTTTAATCCTTCTTCAAATGTATACTTATTCGTTTCTCCAAATTTGGATTGACGTTGCTCTATCACTCTCTCTCTCTCTCTCTCTCTGGATAGGTTGTTATAAACTCTGAGGTTTGGGATCTTCGGAAGTTTAGGCTCCTTCGGAGTGTACCATCCTTGGACCAAACGACAATAACATTCAATGCACGTGGGGATGTAATTTATGCAATTTTGAGGAGAAATCTGGATGATGTGATGTCAGCAGTTCACACCCGTCGAGTTAAGCACCCTTTATTTGCCGCTTTCCGCACAGTGGATGCCATCAATTACTCTGACATTGCGACTATACCAGTTGATCGCTGTGTGCTCGACTTTGCAACAGAGCCTACAGATTCATTTGTTGGATTGATTACAATGGATGACCAAGAAGAAATGTTTTCATCGGCTAGAATTTATGAAATTGGGCGCCGAAGGCCAACAGATGATGACTCCGATCCTGACGATGCCGAGAGTGATGAGGAAGACGAAGAAGATGATGACGATGGTGATGTGGACCCTATACTAGGTCCCGATCTTGATGGGGATGGTGACAGTGATGTAGATGATTTGAGTAACAGTGATGATGACAACAGCGATCTTGATGATGATGACGACGAGGATGAAGATGGAGATTTTATGATGGATGATGTTGGCATCGATAGTGGTGGTGGGCTATTGGAGATTGTGGCTGAGGGTGACGAGGACGAAGATAGTCAATTGGTGGAATCTATCAGTAGCGGGGATGAAGAGGATTTTATAGGGTTCTAAATTCTAAATTTCAATAGCATATAGATATATTTTAAGTTTGTATAGGTGATGATTTAGAGAATGTGGTAATTTTTCATGGATTTCGTCAAATTTTGGTGTTCTGGTCATTTTCGAAAGAAAAGATTAAATAAATAATAATACAACAAATGCAAGTGTTATTGATGGAAGAGTTTAACATTCGTTGCTTGTTGAGATTATGACTGACGAGGGTGCCGGAGCCATGATTGCTGGCTAATTTTTTTTTCCTTTTCTTTTCTTTGTTCGTTTCTCTTTAATTTATCTCCAATGGCCAACTGTGTTAGTTGTGTTTTGAGTTACCGATGTAGTGAAGAGTGATTGGGTTCGCATTTGAAAGATCATCAACAAGATATACCAGCAAAGTTCTTCAGTATGAACGCTTGGAATTCCAATTAACTTGGTATTGGAGCGGAGGGAGTAGCATCATTATTTTCTGTCAATGTTCTATTCTGTCAATCGTACTTGTTTGTTTATTTATTCCCTTTTGGCATGTGCTTCCTTTGTACCAAGGCGACTCCGAAGAACCCAATTAGCAGAAAAAGATGCGCATGAAAAATCTATGGGCTTGCAGATTGATTTTGTAGTCATCTAATTCACTAGCAAATTATAGTCAAGACATAGTTCTTCTGTCACGTTGACTACTCTTCCTTTCTCAGATCCAATCAGTGCCCATCTCTATCAGAAATTAAATAGCCGCAGGGTCCTCCGTGGAAGAATTTGCTTCTAACACAGGAAACCCTTATTACTTAGAAGTGTTAATTCCTTTCCCTTCAATATTGACTTCAGCTGATGCTTCAGATGGGGCAGAAGCAGAGTCTCGACGCCATTGCAGATGAGAACTGAGAGTATTGTCTGCTGGGCAGTCTTTCTGTTGAGATAAGAAAATGGTGTTTGGTAGTTCGAAGCATGTTGGGCCGGTATTGTCATGCCCCAGCTGCTTCTTCCTTTTCTACACCCTACATGGAAATTATACTACTTATCGAAAGATATAATTCCATACAAATGAACCTAATCTGAAATATCATAACAGCCGTGCAAGGACATATTTCAAATGAATAAATCAATATCATGACTCCCACCGATTATAGTAATCTGGAACGTTGCCGTTTATTTAATGTATACATGGGTGACGAATTGGCAGAGATGAAAAAAATATAAGGATTGAGGAAGGCATAGGTATAAAGACGCATATATAGGCAGCTCCATGAAGTTATTAAGCTGTTGAATGGTTTCAATATTTGAATAAACTGAAAAATAGTAGCTAGAAGATATAAACATGGAGGAGCACTAATAAAAATTTACGTTTTCTATTTTACCAGATGGATATGCATATCGCGGAAACATACAAATAGCTAGTAAGGAACAGTTAGAAAAGGAAAATGCATACAAAATGGTTTCAATGACTTCACATTAGTCACAAATACAGTTCTGGATTCTCTAGTGCACCCGGAAATGCAGAATTGAGTAAGTTTTATGCACAAAGGGGAGCACTTGACAGTAAAGATTCCAAGAACCAGCACTCATTTGTTCGAGAAAATAAAATGCAACTTTATATTGTAATGTATGCTATGAAAAGGTCTCACCATAGTGCAACGATGAGTAGGTTTTTGCATCTTTCATCTCCACTTGCCTTCACTGAAAATTACACATATCCACAGCAGGAGCCACATTACAATTCCCTTCTCAGAACATTTATTCTTCAAGTGCCTAAACTTCACCTCACTTATAGGAGCCGTGAACCACAACAATGCCGAGAGCCATCAGCAAATTTCCTTTTGTTGGAGACAGAATTACAAGCAGAGGCTGACAGGCAGCTGACATTTTCATCTTTGGCCTGCAAGACCGATGAAGTTTAAGTACCGTTCGTGCATTAAAAGATACGTCATAGATGTATGCGAGAGGTAGTGGTATACTAGCATATTATCCAGATGGACAGTGCCATTGTTCAGAGTCCCCTAACCTCTCAATTTGTGAATCCTTTTGCCCGTCACTGTTGCCAGAAGAGGTAACAGTGGCATTTTTCTAATGAGAAGAGCCAGTGTTTTCATTGGTTTGACAGGTTTATTTCAAGAGATGACTCCATAACCTATAGAAAGAAAATAAGCAGTCCTAAATATTGAGGATTAGGAGGAACACACACGTAAAACTTGCATAATTGCAAATCGACAGTTATTTCCAATAACTGTAATCCTTTTGTCCTTCTATCGCTCGTTGAAATTGATATTTCCTCTTTCTTTTCACTACAAATAAAACGTATCTCGTACTAATATTATCAAGCCTATATTAATTATAATGTCATCATCATCATTATAATCTCATACTAATCTTTTCAGTTACGGACAAACACCGTGGTATACACCTAAAGGCACTGTACTTAGTCGGCGAAGTGTACCCAAAATGAATACAAGTTTCTTCGTGACAGCAAATGCTTTAAATTGCCAATTTCATAGATAAATTTGTACTATCAGATGCAAAGGTACACGCACGTAGAAAAATTAGTCTGACCAATGGTTTTGTTATTAATTTTCCTCGACTCCGGCTAAGAGACACTAGAGAACGTGAGACGATGAATGGAGTAATTTTGGATGGCAAGGTAGGCTGCTAAATAAAACACTCCATAATTGAAGTTGGAATGGACGCTGGTGCGTTTTTTCTTGACAAGCAAAGATCCAAAACTCCTAGCAGATAAACTTATAAACGAAAAGGGAAAGAAAATAGGGTTAACTGATTCAATAGGGTGAACCTGCAATTGCTGTAGAAACAAGAACAATCAAACATCAATGAAAATAGCAGGTCCCATATACAAAATAGCTACAGTGAAGCACACATCAATTGCTCCCTATTACTAAGAACTGCAGTAGAAACTACCTTGAACACGACGTTACAATTGACACCAAAATCAGAAACCCAGCGGTATAATAGTTACCTTATCCCTCTCTGGAATATTCTTTTTTTAAATAAGAAAAAGAAAACTTAAGGATAGATAAACAACCACATATGTAAAATTCTTAGGCTTCCGTTCATCTTTTTCCGGCTCACTTATATCATCTGTTTCCGGCTCACTTATATCATCTGTTTCGGACCTTCTAATTTTGATCAGTCAACTGTCATTGGTTGGCTCATGCAACACCTGAATCGTGCCTTACGGACAGTTGTCATAATCTCTGTTTCAGCGTTCTCTAGCATCCTCACTATCTCAGTGAAAGTTGGACGAACTTCAGGGTTGGTGTCCCAGCAGCGGGTCATGATCTGACTAAGTACAGGGAGACAGTCATTTGGAATAACTGGCCTCACGCCTTTATTCACCACAGCAAATGCTGCCTGCACTGCTGTCATGTTTTGGAACGGAAGCAAACCTGTTATGAGCTCCCAAAGGACAATCCCAAAGCTATAGACATCCACTTTTTGTGTGTACGGCCTATGTTGAATCATCTCTCTGAAAGAATGGCAAGAATAATGAGAAAAACCAACATTAGCATATTAATGACATAAAACACAAACAAAAAACTCAAGCAAGACTAAATAATTCCTATTCAAATGCAGATTACCAGAGGAAAGTCACCAAAAACACTGAGATTATTCAATAGAATCAATTGATATCAAATCAGATCAAAAGGTGCAATCAAGAAGATCAGTATGTCAAATGAGCTGGACCTTAGACACCTTGTGCTGTCAGGAGATAATCAAGTTTGCATTACCACACCAATAAGAGGTATAAAAAGAGTACAATTCTGAACAGTATTTTACTGAGTTGCATCATAGTCCACTGGCTGCATAATTGATCAAGTTATATTGCCCCTTATAACTTACAAGAAATCAGATAAAACAAGATTTAAGGTTAAGCAATTATCAAAGAAATTACATTGATTGGTAGTTCCGCATGATAAATGATATGGACTTCCATTCACAGAGTTTGAGATCATTTGTAGAATGAAGACAGTAAAATGACTCTCACCAAATATTAAAAAACCCCATCATAATTATCCAATTCTCATTGTGCGACGTTGTTAAATGCAATCGCAAGAAGCAAAAGCTACCTCACTACCAAACACTGATAATAACATTGCACCATATTCAGCTATAAGACTCACGACAAGACTAACTGACATCACTAGCAGATCAAACATAAACACCTCCTCTCAACAGTATTTAAATAAAATTCCTTATGTAATTTATAAGATAAACACACAAAGAAGAGTTACGATTCCCCACTGGGGTCCACACAAATGAAAAAAGGCAATAAATAGTTGCATTTTCTTTCCACATTTCCTTCCATGCACAAAATTAGATTTCCTTATATAATGCACCTTATTATTTGCATTTTTCAAATTAGGTTGCAATTACTTAAAGACTATGATATGGTTCTAATTAGCCAGTTAAATTACATTTCAAACATGCATCTACTCAATCTCTTGCATTATCTAAAGCATTAATTGTGAGATGTCAAACAATTATTTGCCTTGCTTGTTTAAATTGATAAGACTAGCAATCATGCAGACAAGACAAGTGTGGACAAAATCAACTGATGTTGCAGTAACATGAAAAGAATCAACCAAGTACCATATCTATAAACAACACAAGCAATTAAATCACTCAAGAAATAGAAACTTTCATGAACTGTTGCTCAGATCATGAACAAGTATACAGGAATTTAAAGATGATGCCAAATCATCAGTTTTCTGCCTCTTCATGTTATTCTTATATTCCTTGGAGGTAGCACAGTTGATAAGTCGTGTGGGCGGTCAGGACTCAGGATAATACATAAATAAGTGACAGAAACTTTGAAAGGGTATTAATAAGCAGGAGTAGGGGCAGAAAACTTTTATATCTATTAGCATAACCTCGTTACTAAGAGGCATTTGAAGGGAAGGAGAGGTTGCATCTTTCAGATGCTTTGAAGAACATGAAAAGGAAGGAAGAAATAAGAGACATGCTCATGCTCTTATGATTTAATGCTTTTACATTTTCCATAATCTTCATGCAATGCTCAAAACTTAAGCAAAGATGAAAACAAGATAAGCTTAGAAGAAGAATTTTGGGGAGATTTGAAATGCAGCAGAACTGTAAAATCATTGTTTATACCATCAAATTCATGAATAGCCCAATAAAATGGTGGTATATTTCATAAAATACAGATAAATCCAAATAAATTACTAACCAGCACATTCTAGCCCAATATCACATGTTTCATAACTCAACAATTTGATGACCAAGCAAATCACAGAGTGAACCTATATTACTCGGGTACACTTTAAAACCTATAGAGGGGAAAAAGAGCAAGGAATTATAGAACAGAGTCAAGAGTACTTAAAGGAACATTACTAAATTAAAGAAAATTATGTTGAAGAACAAGAAAACATATAGAGTCCTTTCAATCCTATCAGATACTTCCAACAGAATATTGACTAGTTCAAGGTGTAATTCATAAATTCGTACTGTAATCAAGTCAATGCTTACCTTTTGATTCTTTTGTTTCTCTTTTCTCTACATTCATGCATAAGGTTTATGCATCACAACAACACAAACCTAGAGCATAAAAACTAATAAGCAGCTCTCATAAAAAGACATCAAGATACAACTTGACTTGGATCGTTGAAGTTTATGTTGTAGGCACAAATGACTCAATTTGGATAAACATCATTTAAGAGCCACCATATTCAACATAACCTTGAAGCGACAAAACTAACTTTTCATTTCTTGTTGCCAATATTACCCAGATACTGCTCACAAGTACTGCTCCTTCAGCCCTCGTTGACATGTGAAAGGTGGAATCCTTTCTAATGTATTTTGTCTTCTGCTGGAATACACCACCATATTCACATCGTAAAAGACAAAAGAAATAGATTGAATTTTTATCAATCCACCCTTATAGGGAGATAGCATAAAACTGAAATATAGATAGCTGTCGAATTCTACGAGATCTTCATGCAATTCCCTGGTCACGGATATTGTCTACAATGCCATCATCATTTACAAGAAAACATATGAATTTATTAAACAAAATTAAAGTCAAATGGCAATCACCACTACATGGAACTATGCATAAATATAAACAAAAAAAATGATGAAAATTGCAGATTGCTCAAGAAGGGTAAATTCCAATAACACTAAGTATGAAAGGATCTAGCAATGATTCCTAAAAATATTTGAAAAAAAAATCACCCAATATAATCACACAATTTTTTACCTGCACCAAAGAAGACAAAAGAAACAGCTCTGAAATACTGGAGAGTTTTTTTCCCATATAAATTAATCAATCAATAATTGCAGCTCATACCACCACAAGCACCCACAATTGTGAACATCAGTAATCCCAGAGACTGAAAATATAAGGGTGAGCGAGAGGGGCATGAACAGATAATATACTCTATGCACATCTAATTCAAATAACTCATGACTTGGCATGTCAGTACAAAGAGAGCAACATAAACTTTGTGAAAAGGTTAGCAAAACTAATTATATGCTACAATTATGCCAGTACTAACAAAAATTGATGGTGTTGACAAAAGAAAACCATAACCAAGTGATAGTCTCATAACAGAGCCAAAGCTTAAGAACAAGAAGCTTAACATTAACAAAGCATTGAACACATAATTGATACAGCAATACTGAAGAAAGGAATCAAAAATAAAAGATACGAATACTTACGGAGCCATCCAACGATATGTCCCTGTCTCTGGTGTCATCCCCTCCGTCTGCACTTCAATTCTTGCAACACCAAAATCAGCAATTTTGATGGATTTATCCGCAGAGATCAGAAGATTATCCGACTTAAGATCCCTGTGGATAAACGAAAGACCATGCACATATGCCATCCCCCTTGCCACATCCAATGCCTGCTTAACTGCCAATTTTAATGGCACTGCCCTATTATGCCTCCTCGTCAGAAACTGCCGAACTGACCCTCCTTTTGCATACTCTGTCACAATGCACCAGACCATCGGCTTGCAGCATGCTCCTATAAACCGTACAATATTTGGATGCTTCAATGTAGCAAGCATCATGACCTCCTGCTGAAACTGCTGCTCCATAACCTGTGCATTCTCCGGACTATTCTCCGGCCTCTCCAAGATCTTAATCGCAACATCCTCCCCATTATATGTTCCTCTATACAACTTCCCAAAAGCCCCTTGGGCAAAGGCGGTACCCATGTTAAGTTTTCTCAAATCAATTGTCCACTCGTCATAATTCTCCAGTCCTTCAGTAGGATACCTTTGATCCACCAATGCTTGCACTAAAGCGTCATCATTAAGTGCATGGGTCACCTTACCTGGACGGAACACACTTTGCCCCACAACTGAATAGTTGTGGCTCACAGGCTTCAGACCTGGATGGCTCAAAATGTGAGTCAGTGAATCATTGGAACCAACACTGCTGTTATCCACTGACATTGAGACGGAACCGCCAGCATTGCTTGTCTGCAAACTGTCAATGGACATGTTTGTACCTTCACCAAGTTTTTGGTAAAAGCCCTGAGTGAAATCATAATAATTGTTATCATAGTTGTTATTTCCTCCTATAAGACCAGTAAATTTTGGCCCTTCCACCATTTTTCCAATCATGCACGAAACTTCCAAAAATTGAACACAAAATATGCAACTGCTCTTATCCCAAACTCCAGACACTCATCTGACAGCGCACTCCCTTCAGCATGTGCCCTACACAACCATATCTAAAGATCAATCATCTATAGTCATGTAAGTAAGTTAATTGTTAAATTTGATTTCCAACAATCTCACTCTGGCAAAGGAGTCCATTTGACTCGTACAAATTAATCGAAGAACAAGAAGAGTGGCCGGTGCATAACAAGTTTGAGGCAATCATATACCCCCGTTTTTAGCTATCCAAAATCCATTTTCTAAACCAAACAAGATAAGAAAGATATTTTTTCAATCTATTATAAAAGCAAATACCTTTCCAATCGAGGTGCAATTACGCCAATCTCAGACTCCTTGCATTCAACTAAAGCCACGATTTCTTCCCAAACTTGACCCTGCAATCAACAGCCTATAAAAGGAAACAATTTAGAAAAGTACACAGTCGTAACAAAAAGCTGGGCCAAGCAACAAGTAATTGAAAATATAAATTCCTCGGAAACCGCTAAAGCAACAGAAAGACAATAATTTTATCCCAAGCTTCTGATTAAGAACCAAAAGAAGATGACCAAAATTATTTAACTAGCATAATATGATCATAAAAAAGCATAAAACAGCTTACTCAGGAACCTTAGTATATCTTTTAAATTTCATTCCAAAATCCATAATTTTTCAAAATTGATTATCTAATAAAATTGGATTATTCTCTGAAAAAAAAGCAAATCCATGCATAGATCGGATCATTGAAAAATTCTATTGAGAGATAGAGTCAAAAAAATTACAGAAAACCAGAAAAAATAGCTGAAAACAGCTGATCAAAGATTGCATTACATGCAGTTGTAAAAAACGGGCAATAGAGCTTTTAAAATAATTGAGAGAATTTCTGATCAGGAAACCGAAATTAAGAATAAAAATAAAAATGCATACCAGCTGAGCGTAGATTCAAGCAGATAGAAGAATAACAAATACAACGACTGAAGCTGAGGACGACCGAAGAAGAAGAAGAAGAAAGTGTGCAGTCTTCGCTTCCGAGGCCTCGTTTTTATTGTGACCAAAACTACTGCTACTCGAGAGTAAAATATTTAATATGATACTCGCTTTTTCAGTCCTCCACGTTTCGAAAAGTTCTGTTTTGCTTTTCGAGGTCCTTGGTCCTGCAAGAACGCGTGTGCAGACAAAAGTTGCATCAAATTGTCTGTCTCACACCACTCTTATCTTTTTGTATATTTTATTTATTTTTTTCTTTTTTTATTTTATTGCCCTCTTTGTATTGTACATTTCCCTCCTATTTAATTCTTTTATTTATTTATTTTTATTTTGTCTCTTAATTTTAAGATTATTATGTAATTCTTAATTAAAAAAACATTTGATTTTTCGGCAAAATCAAAAGGTTTGATAAAATTCGGCTTTTATTTTTTTTTTTTTTACACTAACATATTTAATGTGGTAAAAACTCATCACTTTATTTAGGGATTATCTAAAAAGTAAAATGCATTAAATTATATATAATACTGGTAAATTTAAGTTTAATGTGATGTAAGTTTGAATATTTATTATTAATGTTTTAAACATATAATTTAAGTTATTTTTAATTCATAAATATAAAATTAATTAATTGTGAGTAGTAAATTACTTTTACAAAATGAAATTTGACATTGTCCTAAAAATATTAGAACATTGTCTTTATTTAATAACTTTGAAATAATTTACAAAATGTTTTCTTAATATTATGATAAATTTATTAAAAATATTTATATTAATTCTAGCAAATATATATATATATATTAATAACTCAAATTACAGAGGAATCTTAACCTTCTAGCTTTTTATTTTTCTCTCTTCTAAAAATAATTTATAAAAAAATGTTATGTTTTATTTTTTTACTACAAATTTTAAGACGAAAATAATGTAAATTAACCATTTAATTAGGTGATCAAATTTAGAGAAAAAAAAAAACCACAACATTACCATAATATTTCATCTTATGCTTTAAACTGTGTACCCTTTGTGTCAAAATATAAAGGGTAAAGAATACATATTAATGTGTTAATTATCAATATGCACTAATTATCAATTCTATTCACGTAAAACCAAGGTACAACATTTATATCTCAAATGCTCCAATACTTAAATATGCTTTAATGTGTTATTACCTGACCCAAGGCTAGTCATAGTTACGGCCCATTTTATGATTATGGGTTTTTATATTGGGTCAACATTATTCGTCGAGCGTTCCTTAGACAGCGTTCATCACTGCATCGTCAAAATCAATTCCCGGATATCTTCTTTTTACTTTCCATACTGATATTCTATTCTCTTCCGGGAATTCTTTGGCGCAATGTCGTCAGATTCCGAAACTCCCTCATCAGGTAAGGTGCCGGAGGATGGAGACCCATCCCAGCCGATCAGCAAGAAAGCCGCTAAGAAAGAAGCCGCCAAGCTAGAGAAGGAGCGCCGCCGCCGGGAATCCGAAGCCGCCGCCGCCGCCACATCGCTCTCGATTGAAGAGGAAGGTCTAGTCTCCAATAATTACGGCGACGTTTCTCTCCACGAGGTCCAATCTGTTGACAATCCAGGAGCCGGCAAGTGGAGCGAGGCGGTCCACGGCAAAGATTGGACTGAGGTGGGAGCGTTGACGGAGACGTTGAAGGATCAGGAGGTACTTATACGGGGTAGGGTCCACACATCCCGACCCGTGAGCAGCAAGTTAGCTTTCGTGGTGGTGAGGGAGAGAGATTCAACCGTACAATGCGTGGTGACTGTGAAGCCCGATTCCATCAGCAAGCAAATGGTCAAGTTTGTTAATGCGTTGAGCAAGGAGTCCATTGTTGATGTCATCGGTGTTGTCTCTGTGCCCGGGGTTGCCATCAAGGGAGCAACGCAGCAGGTGTTCTCGCTTTATTTATACTGCGTGTTTTTCTATAATTATTAGCTGTTAATAAGAATGCTGTTTCATTTTTTAAAAATTATTTGTTGAAGGTGGAGGTTCAAGTCAAAAAATTATATTGTGTTAACAAGGCTGCAAACCTACCTATTAATATCGAAGATGCTTCTAGAAGCGAAGCTGAGATTGAAAAAGCTTTGAAGGTGCCTTCTATCTTGATCAGTGGTACCTTGTTATTGGAGTTTTTCTTGTGCCCTTTGCTAATTTGAAAAGTGACGCAGGAAGGAGAACAGCTTGTTCGGGTTAATCAGGATACACGTTTGAACAATAGAGTTATCGATATACGAACACCTGCTAACCAAGCAATTTTCCGCATTCAGAGTCAAGTTGGATATGTAAGTTTTAACTTCCTTTGGCCATGTTTAGTTGGTATATACTCATTGGCTGCAGCGTGCAGCTGCTTCACTTGAGATTTGTGCTAGGCCATTTATTATTGGATGCAGATTTTGTATTTGACATCCTTAGAAAAATGATCTCTAAAGAGGGCCAAAGGTAACCTGAAGTTTCTTTACTTGAACCTGATGGCATTCCAGAGATGTTAACTTAATTTTCAGTACATTTGGTGTTTAATTTACTTTTGTGGCTTGTATTTTTCAGTTGATCAATGAGTTATATCATTGTGCAGATATTTAGACAATTCTTGTTATCTGAGGGATTTGTTGAGATCCACACTCCAAAATTGATAGCTGGTTCAAGCGAAGGTGGTTCTGCTGTTTTTAAGCTGGATTACAAAGGCCAACCTGCATGCTTGGCCCAGTCTCCTCAGCTTCATAAGCAAATGTCAATCTGTGGTGATTTTGGGCGGGTTTTTGAGGTTGGTCCTGTTTTTAGAGCAGAGGACTCATACACTCACAGGCATTTGTGTGAGTTCACAGGTCTTGATGCTGAAATGGAGATTAAGAAACATTATTCTGAGGTAAAGTTGGAGTTATTTTGTTGGTTGATTTTCATGAGCTCCTGAATACAGCTAATGGTTCATGTTTTTCTAAGTATTTGAGTTGCTGTTTATGCAGGTAATGGATATTGTGGGCCGCTTATTTGTCAAAATTTTTGACGCTTTGAATGAGACGTGCAAGAAGGAACTTGAAGCCGTGGGGAAGCAGTATCCATTTGAACCTCTGAAGGTATCATCACGGGTTTAAGTACTTGAAATTCTGTTTCGTAGTCTTTTTTTTGAAGACTTGTATTCAGGTTTATGCATATGTTATAAGATAATTTGGGTTTATGCATATGTTGTAAGATAATAAAGAATATTGAAAACTATATCAGTTCCATTTCTCTTGTCTTGAATCTGATTTTTAGAATTTATTGAATTTTGCAGTACAAGCCAAAGACTCTTCGACTTACATTTGAAGAAGGGATTCAAATGCTCAAGGTAACATTACTTCTTCTGCCCCTCAATTCATGTATCATGAGAAGTTGGATTAGTGTATGGTTAAATAATTAGATGATTAGGTTGAGGCTAAATACAAGTAGCACACAGAAATCAATTGGTAGCTCGAATACCTTCATAGTTTTCTTTTTTCTTCTTCTTCTTCTTCTTCTTCTCTCTCTCTCTCTCTCTCTCTCTCTCTCTCTCTCTCTTCTTTTAAATATAAAATGAGAAACGATGTTGTCCAGACAGTATCTTGTGTTTGGTCAAGGAAATATGGTGTTCTACTTAGTGGTAGGTTTTATTTAGATGGTTTAGGTGTGCACAGCTTTTTGCCTTCAGGACTCAAAAGAGACGTAGTTAATGAACACTTCCTACATTTTTGGTGGCCCAATGTTTTTAGGAATATTTTGTTTTCTTTTTAATTTTATTGGTGGCAAATACTTGTATGAGTAAATTTCTTAAGTACAAAACGAGAAGCAATTGGCAACATGGATAAACTTATGTGTGGCAATTATCGCATATTCTATTTTTAACCATGGTTTCAATATTTTATATTCCATAATTGTAAGCTTTGCATAATTGTTCAGGTTGCTGGAGTGGAAATTGATCCTCTTGGGGACTTAAATACAGAAGCAGAGAGAAAATTGGGTCAACTAGTTTTGGAGAAGTAATTGAATATTTCTTATTTGTCTTCTCTATTCTTTCATTTTGGCCTTCTATTCTCGTCTCCTCTTATTACCAGTTTCATTTTCTGAAGTTCCATATCTGTATGTATGTCATGCATCTATTATTAGCTTCAAAATTTGAAGAATTGGAAGCCTCATTGCTTTTAGCTAGCGGCAAGTGTTTTCTTTGTGAGTTCTAAGTTTTTATGTATGTCATTAATGAGTGAACTTAATGTTGCTTCCTTTTGTAGGTATGGCACGGAATTCTACATACTCCACCGTTATCCTTTGGCTGTTAGGCCATTCTATACCATGCCTTGTCATGATAATGCTATCTACAGTAACTCATTTGATGTCTTTATTCGAGGTAATAGATGAAGCTGAAATATTTCAGTTTCATTTTTTATGCACAAATACTTGAATTTATGTTGTCTTCGTGTAATCTTGATCTTTGTTTGTTTTCTAACATGAAATGGTGTGTTCCATCTAGAAGTTAAAGTTTTTTTAATCATGATACTAATTGTATTCTTCTGCTGTTTTCATTTTCTATTTTTTTAAACCTCTTGCAATTTTGATGGCAGAATGTTGGTTGCCAACGAATTGCTCTTTTATGAGATGAATACTAGTAAAGTACTAGGGAACAAAAGTTATTGAGGAGAAACGTTGAATAATTTTGAGATGTTTAATGGGAAAAAAGTGACTTGTTTACAGTGGAGTTTATAGGTTTGATTATGTGACATGCATGAATAGTTTTTCACTGATTGAAGGTAGGTGGTTTAAAAAATGATAATCATAATCCTTTTGTTTGAGAATTCTCTGTTTAGTTGTTATTTTAAAATTTTAGTACATACCTGATCACTTGTTGGTTGAATTCCTGTGATTTACTTGACTGAAATTTGTGGATCTGTTCCCTGTCCTCCAGGTGAGGAGATAATTTCAGGAGGTCAACGTATTCATATGCCAGAATTCTTGGCAGGGCGTGCACAGGCATGTGGAATTGATGTGAAGACAATATCTACATATATCGACTCTTTCAGGTATTGTTACCCAGATGGCCAGATTTTATTCGATTGATCTATTTCGTAGTTAAAAGCCTATTATTTCATTGCCAAGTCCACTCATTCTGTGTCTTTAAAAGCTTAAGTTATAAAAGAAAAAAAGAAATGAACCTGGTTTTGGTTTTATTGAAATCTGGTTAACAATTAATGAACAGTTGGTCTATGTAAGTTTGAGATGGTAACATTGCAACTTAACCTAACGCTATGATTGGCTGTTTCAGATACGGTGCACCTCCGCATGGTGGATTTGGTGTGGGGTTGGAGCGTGTAGTGATGCTGTTCTGTGGTCTCAATAACATTCGCAAAACATCACTTTACCCGCGTGATCCTCTTAGGATTGCTCCGTGATAATATCTGCTTCAGCAGTGATTTACAAGTTCTATTGCTATTTACACTATTTTCCATGAAAAACATGTGGCTTGGAAATGCAGTTTATATGTATTAGTTTTTGCAGAAGTTTATGAATGTTCTTTTGCACTCATATTAATACTACATCAAGGTTTCTAAAATTGTTGCTTGAGATTGTAGTGCTGCTATAACTTTACATAGTTATGGGATCATCATTCATGAAGAAGTAATTGGATTTTATAGTGGAGTCGGAAAGAACAAGAAGTAGACATTTCAGTGGCGTGGTGAAATGAGTTTCGTGAGTCAATATGTCACATAGGTCTCGTCTATTGTATAAAATGTTTCTAGTCAATATGTCACTCTTTGTGGAAGCTAATTTTTCCGGCGGAAACAATTAGTAATGGTGTAAAGTAAAGGTATCCTGGTTCAGGCCTGGAATTAATGCCATTTTAGTTGAAGTCGTCGTAAGTCTGCGGCTTCCCCCATTTTGTACATGGATGTTAAATTAATATGGTGTAAAATGTAAAATGCTTTATTCGTGGTCTATATATAAATTACAAGAAAAATAGACAAAAAAGTAGAAAAATGAGGTATATATTTAATGGGATAAGGTACATTATATCTTTATTAAATTAAACATGAGGGAGGGACCAAGTCTAGACAATAAAATTCCATACGAATGTATACCAAAAAAAAAAAAAAAAAAGCAATGGTGTGGATTTAGAAATAATTGGGCTATCCCCCGTCTGGCTCAATGGACCCGAAACAATCGATGAATTAAATTAAGCCTCCCAAAACCCTGCCCTAAACCCTCTGGCTTTGGCGCTCCACTCACCGCAGCAGGCAATATAATTTCATCCATACCGTTTCCGATCCCATCTTCTTCTAGTCCTCTTTGTGAATTTTATTCTTCCATAAATCTAATAGCCAAACTAATTGAAAAGATGATAAGCAGCAGCAAATGAGAGTGGCGATGAGGAGCTTGTTATCATTTGCAACCTCAACTCCAACCCCAGTTTCTTCAACTTCGCTCCTCCGCCCCTTCATGGCCACCGTGAGTAGTTCATTCGATATCATTATTATTTTCCTTTTTTTTTTTCTTATTGATTCTTCTTCTTCCTTTTTAAAAATTTTTTTTATTCATTCCTTGTTTCTTAAGTCTTCATGTGTTCCATTCTCTTCAACATGAGCACCTACCGGTTTCTCAACTTCTGATTAATTTTCCGAGGAACTGACGTTTATCTAACTTGCTTTAAACATTTCCTTTGCTTTGCAAATATAATAATGGTTTTGTACTTGCATCAAAATGGCATTACAGTTGCAGTGCAGGACATTTCAGAATCGCCCAGGAACTCAATTACCATATCCGCTGTTTGGTATTGGAAATAAATTCGGTAAATGCTCTCAGGTCAAGTTTAGGAAAGATAGGGTAACTTCTGTTGTCACAACCAACTCTTCAAGGGCTGCACATGATTTTTTTCTTTTCGGAAGGTTATGTAATGGTTCCAAGGGCCGCGCTTTTACTATTCACTCCCAATTAAAACCTAGAAATAGCTTCAGTTATGTGCCTTTAGACAATGGTATCCGATTGAGTTCACCTAATTGTGAAGCCTTTTCTAAAAGGTACTTTTCTCAACTCCCAAGAGTAACAAATGGAAATGGGAAGACGGATGTTGCTGAAGGAAGAAGCGGCAGGCATAACTTTCCCTTCAGAGGGGTTAATAAACATAAGAAGTGGACCAATGTCTTGGCTACTCGAAGAAAGAATAATGCTAATAAGGACTTTAATGCGTTCACTTCAACAAGTGAACAGGTGGTTGGAGATGGGATGGAAAGAGCGCAGCTGGGATCATCCCCCTCAAGTTCATCTTTTAACAACAGTAAACAAGTCTCAAAAGCTAGTGGGAAACAAAAGCAGCAGTCGAGAAGCAAGAAAAAGAAGGAACAAGTTTCTGCCGCTGTTGCTGCAGAACCAGCTTCTATGACAAAAAGTTCTAAATGTGCCTCTCAAGCAAAGAGTTCAAATAGCCAAATTGGGCAAAGTCCAGACTCGGCTCTAGAGGTTAGCAATCCTTATTCTTATAGGACTTCTGTGGATGTAGTTTCGTTTTCTCCAAAATTATTATTATTATTATTATTATTGGTTTTAGTAACACTGCAGTTTTTTTCAGAAGACTTCAACAGAGAGCTTAGTTGAACAGGCAATTGATAGTTCTGCTTTGACAAAACTACTGGCCAAGAAGAAAAGTGGGAACTCTAATAGAAAGAGGAAATCTGTAAAGGCAGCTAATATATTCCTGCAGAGACAGACTCCGGAAGAGATGGTTATAGTGAAACCTCAAGGACAAACTACACCGAAGCAGCTGTATCCTCCAACAGGGAAATCTGTGGTGGTGGTAGAGTCTCTCACGAAAGCAAAGGTTATTCAGGGCTACCTTGGTGATTTGTATGAAGTATTGCCCAGTTATGGTCATGTGCGGGACTTGGCTGCAAGGTCTGGATCTGTGCGGCCTGATGATGATTTCAGTATGGTATGGGAGGTTCCATCTGCTGCGTGGACACATCTTAAAAGCATCAAGGTTTCCCTCAATGGGTATGGTTTATTGTTTCTTTCAGTTAGTTACAATTAATTTGCTGTGGCACTTCTATGAGGCTATGAAATTTTTTGGGAGAAAAAATATTGTCATATTTGATTATTCATTTCATCATATGGTAAGAGATAACTTTTGTTGTGAGGGGTATTTCTTGTGGTTATTCTCTTTCATTTGTACTGTTTGTCTTTTTCTGAGTTCTTTCATTCTGTTTGCCTTGGATCTCAGAGCAGAAAATCTTATTCTTGCATCGGATCCTGATCGTGAAGGAGAGGCAATTGCCTGGCACATTATTGAGATGTTGCAACAACAGGATGCTTTACATGAAAATATTACTGTTGCGAGGGTTGTGTTTCATGAAATAACTGAGGCATCAATCAAGAGTGCTTTGCAAGCTCCTAGAGAAATTGATGCAAATTTGGTTCAAGCTTACCTTGCACGGCGTGCTCTTGATTATTTGATTGGATTTAACATTTCACCATTATTATGGAGGAAACTACCAGGTTGCCAGTCAGCAGGGCGAGTTCAATCTGCTGCCCTTTCTCTTATATGTGACAGAGAAATGGAAATTGATGAATTTAAACCACAAGAGTATTGGACTGTTGAGGTTGTGTTGAACCAAAAAGAATCACATTCTTCTGTGCATACTTTCTCTTTACCAGCTCACTTGACCCATTTTCATTCCAAAAAGTTAAATCAGCTCTCAATAAGTTCTCATAAAGCGGCAAAGGAGATTAAACAGAAGATTAATTCAGAAAATTTCCAAGTGGTCAGTTCCAAAAAAAGCATGATGCAGAAAAATCCTCCCACCCCATATATAACTTCAACCCTTCAGCAAGATGCTGCTAACAGATTAAATTTTTCGGCAACATACACAATGAAGGTTTGAGAGATTTTATGAAATGCTAGCTAATATTTTCTTAATTCCATAACATTTATTCTGCAGAATTGAAAGTGTCAATTGTCTCTCCATGTTTCAATCTCTGAATCCATTATGAATGATTTAATTCCTACATGATTGTCATAAAGTCTTCATTTATCACCTTTTCAGTGTTTTTCTTATTATCTTTGTTCTGGTGATACTTGGATTGTGTTCCATATATGTTGTTTAACAGACTAGGAATTTCCTTAATCCTCTGAGGAAACGTGAGCGGTGCATTCTTCATCTGATTTTTGTTTCGGTTGAAGGCTAAATTACTTGTGTTGTGATGTGTGATGGTGTGACTTATTGACACTGTATTTTTCTTAAGCAAGTTCACTTGTTTTCTGTATTCTATTTTAGTTTAGCTTAGCTGGACCTTGTATTAACTACTTTTCAGAAGCCTATATGTGGGTATTTCAGTTTTGCATTATCGTTACACTTATATTATATTATATGAATGCAGCTTGCACAAAAACTTTACGAAGGGATTCAATTATCAGATGGACAGGCAGCAGGTCTGATAACATACATGAGAACAGATGGACTACATGTAAGTATCTCTCCAATTGCATGATAATCTTTACTGAGTGGTCGGACTCTTTACTTAGTATTTTGAGTCTGAATGCTTAACTGCATCTGGGTTCATGTTTTCTGAATCTGTTTTCCTCTCTGGTTAAGCTATGTTCATTAACTTTTGAATGTTTGGGAACTGCTAACTCTTTATCTTTGTGAAAAAAAGAAAGAAACAACAAAGTAGCCATTACTGACTTTCTATATCTTTATGAAATTATGTTGTTGTCATTTTCCATTAGTGAAAACTGTTTATTTTTATTTTTACTTTTTGGGATTTTCTCTGTTGAGTGGTGGAAATACTCTTACCCATCCATGTTGAATGGCATCATGTCTTTTTACATGTTTGTTTTTCTTCTTCTTCTTCATTATTTTTATACTTCATCTGAATTTGCTAGACTCGTGAATTGACTGATCTGAGAGAAGGGGTTAACATAATGAAGACATTATTAGTTTGGCTACAATATCCAGAACTCATGAATTGGTTGTCTGAGAGAAAATGTAGAACTTTAGAGCACAATCATTTAAGAATTTCTAACTTGGTTAAATCATGGAAGATATATTAATGGAGTGCGGAAGAGAGCTAAACAAAGTCTCCAGAAAATGGCTTTGAACTCTTCCATTTGTGTATATATTTTTCCTAATTTTCAAAGTATTCTCATTCTTATTCTTTTTCCTAGTCAAAAGAATTTCCCCTTTAATTTTTGTCATTAACAGGAAAATGAAAGGAAGTTGGTGGCATACGATGTCAAGGAGAAATTTTGTGGTTGTTGGAATTTTTATTGGTTTTGTTGAGCTGACATTAGTAATTTTCATCAATGATAATCCTTCTGAGATTTTTAATGCTTCAATTTTTGGTTCTTCTTTCAGATCTCTGATGATGCTGTTAGAGAAATACGCTCCTTGATATTTGAAAGGTGATATATGTGAATGTTCGCTTTAGAAATTTACTTTTACTTTTAGCAGAAATGCTGCATATGCTTATATTCTGTGCTTGTGCTGCAAAATGTATCATTGTGCTCCAATTGTGACAGTATAGCCTTGTTAATGATTCTTTAAGTCATGAAGGCTTCATCAAGACACAGACGTTTGTCTAATTTCCTCAGTATTATCTGTATTTTCTAGAATTGCAATTTTGTGGTCATTTCTACTATAGTGTCTTCTCCTTTTTCTTTCTTTTTTTTCCCCTGACAAAAAGAACAACTTATTTTCTGCAGGTATGGTTTGGAATATGAACCAGAAGGTCCTCGCAAATATTTTAAGAAGTTGAAGAATGCTCAAGAGGCCCATGAAGCTATTAGACCCACTGATATCCGGAGGTTACCTGGTGAATAAATAGTTCTTGAAAGCTACATTATGCATGACATGATATTTTCATTTTTATGTAGAATTTGTGATGAAAATTCTTTCTTTTTAACTGTACTTTGGGTGGCTTTTAGCAATGCTCACTGGGTTACTTGATGAGGATTCTTTGAAGTTATACACTCTTATTTGGTCGCGAACGATGGCATGTCAAATGAAACCTGCTAATGTTGGGCAGGTTAGGATGCAAATATATTTTGTATTATTTTGCATTATTACTCAACTGCAATTAGGTGAGAGAGATCTTACCAGAAAAAGTAGCCCTGTATATTTACCATCTCTTGGCAAATTTGGATCAATCAAACAGCTCTGCTTTTTTCTTTTGGTTAGACAAATCGAATAAAACTTGTGTATGATTTTGAAACCTACAAATGCTATATATACAGCAATTTTATGTTGTGTGTGTGTGTGTTTTCATGCATGATACTAGCCACAAAAGGAAACACATGACATGCAATACTTTGTATTCTTCCAAGGGAATTCTTTATCATTATTTTTTGTTGTAAACATTGGATGCATCTTTTTTTAATTTTTTCCCCCATTGTGTTACTTTTGATTATACACCCATCTTGACTGTCATTTTGTATACAAGTCATGAATGTTCTAATTATTTATAATTTATTTTTCCTGTTTTACACTGTTTATTTTTCCGTAGCAGTTGTTCCTGCAATGTCTGACAATCTTTGGTCTGAGCAGAGACAAATAGATATTGGCAATGCTGACAAGTCCATTATTTTCCGTTCCTCTTGCTCAAGAGTAGAGTTTCCTGGATTCCAAGCTGTTTATGAGGTATATTCTATATTCAATTCTGAGGATTTTTATCACCTAGTATTTTGACTAAATGGGGTCCAGTTGTTCTGTAGATGATTCAATCCTTAATCATGCACAAAATCTGTTCTGGTTTTTCTTTTTGTTGATTCAATTTTTGAGTTATCCTATCTATGTGTTTTAACCTCTCATTTTTTAGCCCTTGGCTATAGGGGTTTTTCTTCAGTTTTATGAGTGCTCAAAATCATATGAATGATTGGCTATTAATGTTTACTGTTAAGGCAGTAATTGAGTGCCATTTTTGTTTGTGCAGTTGATTCTTCCCCAATTTGATATTTTCTTTTTTAGTTTGAATCATACATGCTAACACTTGTTGTACCATTTCTTAAAGTTACTCTTGTTATATCTCATTGGACTTCAGCATTGCTTATAAGATGATTGTCTCCTGAATTTTTCTTTGTTTCTTATCCACAAAAGAAGAATATTGCATCTTGGATTGAGGATATTTGTTTGAATGTATTAGATAAGTGCATCGCTGATGCTGTTTAACTCTCACATTCAAACAATCACAATCACAACAAAAAAGTTACCCACATGGCTGAAATTTAGGGAATATTTCATGTTGATAGCAACAAAAAAGAGCTTTATTGGAATTTTTGAGAATTTATAGTGATATTATGAAGTAGTAATAAGAAATATCAATGCTTAATTATTTTTCTTGAATTAAGATCTTGTAAGTTTATGGTATTCCGTTGACACCCTGTGCTCAAAAGGAATAATTGGCTTTAGAGACTTTTGAATGCTGATGTCTCAAGGATTGATATGTTTGGCAAGACTTTTGATTTTACATTTCTAATACAGGAAATGCTTTTAACTGTATAATAAGTGATGAGAAAAAGACGTCATATTTCACTCACTTTTAGTGGGAATTTGCCTAGTTTGTACTCTTTTATTAGTTTTGTCCTTTCGAGGATGTAAGGGTGTAGTTGAATTACAGTTATCACTTTGATGCTCTAGTTTAATTTGGCAGTTGGTGCATGATTGTGTGAGGTCTTCAATCTTGTGTATTTGTGATATGTATTTGTTTTTAACTTACTGTTATTTATCTAGGATGCTGATGCTGGAGCAATCAGATATAAGGAGAATGAAGGAAATGATAGTGATGAAGTCTTTGGTATTCTCGATTCATTGAAGGTACTAATTTCGTGCACATATATAAGCATGGACGTATATTTGCATCAAAGGATATAGCTTATATTTTGAGTTCATTTTTATGCATTTTATTTTCTTGATATTCCATTTCTGCCTCTAGCTTGGTTGAATGTACTATCTTCTAAATGAATGCTTTTACATATTTGATTTTTCCTTTTCTTCACCTTTTTTTTTTCTTGGTAAGGATTAAGAGATATCATTATTATTTTTAATGTATAAATCTTTATTGAATCTTACAATTTACTGCTTCTGTTGGGCATTTTCCCGGTGTTGCTGGATTGTAACTCCGATTTACTACTTTCAGTTTCATAAATTGTACTTGGTTCTCTTACTGAATGTCAGTAATTTCTAATTGGTGTGTTAAGAATGCAGCTTCACTGACTTTATTGTTCTGTAGTCAGGGGATCCACTGTATCTTGGAGAAGTGGAACTCAAGCAGCATCATACCCAACCTCCATCACGCTATTCAGAGGGATCATTGGTACATTAATGTTATTAAATTTACTGTGGAAGTGATTGAATTTTTATATGAATAAGGTGCCATGAGTGTTCCATCGTGTTATGTTCACTCATGCTTTCTGGAAAGTTAAAACTTCTAAAAAAAGAGTCTGTATGTAGAATCAAATGCATATTAAGTTAATAAATCATTCTATAATCACTAGTTAAGTTCTAAACAGAACTAATTGGAAATTTAATTTAAAAAACTCTTGACTAAGTACCTCTATGTCCCAAGTGCATAAAATTACAATTTACTCTTGATTACAAAAGTACCCTTGTGGTGAATCAAATAGTTTTTATAAAGTATTTTGAATTTTCGTCTGCCTTCAGTTGCATTACAGTAAGAGAGCACACAGCTTTTGTGGAAGCATGGAAAAATTGTTGAAGAACATTTCTTATTTGTTTCCAGTTTTGAATCATATGACTTTGTCGTAATAATCCTGTTTCAATGTTCACGTTCTTATATCCATGTGCTGTTCGCTTGAACCAGGGAGAAGAGAGATAAGTGCTTCTGTACTTTCATGCCTTTTATCATTTGGCTGACTTGTTCTAATGTTGCAACAGGTTAAAAAGCTGGAGGAGCTTGGGATTGGAAGACCTTCAACTTATGCATCCACATTGAAAGTTTTACAGGTAAACAATGTTGTAAAGAGGGTTAATATTAAATCTATATTGTTTTCATATCTGATTGACATCGACCATAGGTATTAGAGTCATATTAGTGTTTAATAACTTTAATCTGTAGGTATGTGGATATTATTTTTAAGGCTGCAAATGAACTGGGCTGTGCATTAGTATCTCAGGCTTTGGTTTTGTGCGTCCTACAGTCTTGTTGCTTGTGTATATTCAAAGACACAAGAAATGTGTTCCATAAAATGCATCTAAACTTCAACAATCAGTAGGCAATAAAAGGGAAGAAAATTAAAACTGATTTAAAGGGGATGTTGGTGATTTAAGATGCTAAATCTTAGGACTCATAGGTAGTTTAGGTTAGCAAAATGACACCTCGACGAGGCTTTCTCCAGGCAGGCATGGTGCCAGCTCTTTTTCTTGTTTAGAAACTGTGGCAGAAGAGTTACATTTGTAGCAGTGATAGAGCTTAGATTGCTGTAGTTATCTAAAATCTTGCCTTCCAAGAGGCTGATTTTGCAGTTTTGTTCAAAAAGTGAATTAATAATTAGTTACTTTGAGGTTTCTCAAACCATATTCCAATTTGGTCTTTGACATGGAAGTATATCCTGACATCTTTTTCTTTCTGGCTTCAGGACAGAAATTATGTGACAGTGAAAAGCCGCGTATTGTATCCTGAATTTCGTGGTCGTATGGTATGTCTAGATTCACTATTATTTTAACTGCCTTTATTGGATTAAATTAGTTGTTTTCACTATACATGTACAGCTTTAAAGAAGACATTTGCTGTTGATGCAAAATGTTTGTAATATCTGTAATATAATCAAATTGATGAATACAAAGGGCATTCTAGACATTTTTGATTCACAGAAATTCATTACCAAGATCACCCTTGATGCAATTTTCCTTAAAAAAGATGTTGCTGACCTTTTGAGAAATCTAGTTTCCAACTCAAGAACCATTGCAGCTTTGTTCATTGATCTTGTCAAATAGCAGTGTAGAATCCATTTTTCAGTCTAACTTCAGAGGACTTGAAGGATAGGAGGGCAGGACATAGGTTTTGTCCATGCTAAAGGCCTTTATTATACAAAAAAATGAGAGATGGACTCTAGATCCATCACTAGATTACAAAAGAACTATTAGACAGAAATTACAGAATAATCCTATACAAAAAAGGAGCTAAAGTAAGCATTAGCTCAAAATGGCATCGGAGTTCTTGAAGAGGAAGAATAAGGAAGAATGTTCCTTAGTGACTGAAGCCCATAGTGATGCCAGAAAACGAATTCTACAAATAATTGATTTCCTCCAGTAAAGCATCTTCAATAACCTTTTGCTCCTCTCCAACCAAATTACCCATAAAATATCCATCACAATACATATCCATAGAACCTTAGTTTTTTTGCCACCACCAAAAGCACAAAAGTCTTCCACAAATAGAGCAGAACAAGATTCTGACATAACCCGTTTAAGATTTGCTGCCTTCATCAAAAGTTTATACCAAAGGTTCTGGGTTCGAGGACAATAAAGGAAAAGGATGGTTTATGCTTTCTCCATCCCTTTTACACATCATATACCAATTGGGATTTAATGCTAATGCAGGCCATCTCTTTCGAATAATGTCAGATTGCCCAAAGCTACAGCCCAAGATAGGATTTGAACTTTGCTTGGAACTTTAGATTTCCTTATTGCTTTTGCCTGAGGAAATGTTGAAAAAGATGACTCGTCAATCAGCCCATTAAAGTAGGATTTATAAGAACAAATGCCTGAAGAATGAGCTGTCCAAATCCTCCTATCCTTCCCTGAATCATCCAAAAATCAGTTCGAGTTCAACCAATAGATTAGAAAATTCAGTGGCTTCCCCATCATTTAAATTCCTTAAGAAATCAAATTTCCAGCCCCAAGGATTGGAAGAAGAATCCATCATGTTCTAAAAAGTGACGAAGTGAGATTTTGATATGTTTCTTCACGGAACAAAGTCATTCAGTCTATATCTTGGATAATGTTCTGGTTTTGTTCCTTCATAGCCCCTTCCACTTCACTACTTCATGTGTGTCTGTTTGTGGTTGTCTTATTGTTCTAGACCAACAATTGCTCTATGACATTCATGTTTTGAAATTACTTATTATCAGCCTTGTTTTGGGATATGTTAGTATAACATATTTTTCGTTCTGGGGTGATCTATAGGTGTCAGCATTTCTCTCTAACCATTTCTCGGAGGTGACAGACTACAGCTTTACTGCTGATATGGAAACTGAGGTATGTTTTCAATGTTTATCTCCTCTTAACTTATATATTTTCTGGTAATTTCCTTTGAAACATGGTTGTTTAAATCAAAGATGATATTCTGGTTTTGTCATCATCTACCATGTATTAATTATTTGCATTTCCTATGTATGTAGATTGATTAAGTTTATTTAGCCAGTAAACTGTGGACCATTTTGTTTTGTTGTGGGGGTTGACGGCTTCTCATCTGTTACTTTTGCTTTTCAGCTTGATAATGTGTCTGCAGGCTTAACTGAATGGAAAGGCCTCCTTACGGATTATTGGTCAAGATTTAGTTCGTATTGTACCAGTGCTCAAAGTCTCCATATTCATCAGGTATCTTTGGGTTCCTTATTGCACTTAAGCCATGATTTTTTCTTGAAAGTTCCCGGTTCTCTTTATCTCAATTTTTCCTTTTGGAATTTCAGTGAATCTATATTGTGGTAAATGCTTGCAGGTGGAGAAGATGTTGGAGAAGACATTTGGGGACTTCTTGTTTGCTTCTCTCCCCAGTAAAGACAGGACATGTCCAAGGTACGTATATTTTGCCAATTCTAAGTTCTTTGAGGATTTCAGTTGTTACATAAATTAAAAACAAAATTTTGTTGTTAAGATTATACTTTTTGGTTGTTGAAGATATTTTATAGAAACTTACTGGATGAATCCTTGCAACCAAGTACACAACCTTATTTCTGCCTTGGCTGCTATTTGAATTAAAAGCTTGCTTTTTCAATTGGAATCTATGCAAATAGATGGAGAGTCTCTGACTCTGTGATATTTAGTAATCATGATGAGATAGAGCAGTAATGATATTTTCAAACTGTGATCTGATATTAAGCAATTGGAAGGTGTATTTGTTTAGTATTATAATCACCAAAAAGTTGAAGCTGGGAGAAAAGTGCCTAACAATAGTATTTAAACTTGATTGTGGCTCAAGGTGCATGGCCGAATAAACTGATTTGTTAGATGTTCCAAACATAGGGTCCTCTTGCTTTTTGTCATATTTTAACAAATAGAATAAAGAAGATTTGAATATGAGACGTCTTGGCCAACTTGACTTCTATGCTGTATTGAGTTACTCATGATCCCAAAAGTGTAAGATGGCTGGGAAGGGTCTAATAATTGTATTTAAATTCTGATGGTAACAATACCAGGTATCACAGCAGATGTTGCTGGTAGCTGTCGGTTTGGTTTATTATCTGTCGTATCAGAGGCCATAGGCCTGTGAGATAGATAAATGGAGTCTTGGAAGGCATGATATTCTCGAGACTCTAAAAGTGTTTAGCGGCCTCCCCCCCTCCCATACATGATTTATGACTTTAATGCTAGTTTGTAGCTGTTAATAGTCAATTCTATTTCATTCGAAAATGCTGTCTTAGATTGTGCATCTTTTATATTGCTTGAAAGTGTTATTTTGATTATCTTTTCAGCTGTGGGGAAGGCAGTTTGATTTTCAAAGTGAGTAGGTATGGTGCAGGCTATTTTATAGGGTGCAATCGACACCCAAAATGCAAGTAAGTAACAAATAACGTGATATTAGCTTATTCTCCAATGTCAATTTTGATTATTTTGGTGCTGACTCCTATCTCTCTCCCTCTCTCTCTCTCAATGATCATTTTGATTATACATTTATTAATTATTTCTTTGTCAGAAAGTTGTCATAATAGTATCAACAAGCATTCTCAAAATATCATGTGTATTTTGGTTGCTGCTAATACATGAATGGCTGGTGTATAGTTATATTGCTAAAACGCTATATGGTGACGATGATGAAGATGATACTCCTCAAAGGAACACTAATGTAGAAGAGCCAAAAGTGCTTGGTCTTCATCCGGCTTCAAATGAAAAGGTGTGCTTTAAAACATGGTTTTGAAATCCATGAGAGTGGTGAATCCTTAAACTGATGAAGGAAATAATGTTTTATTACAGGTTCTTCTTAAAAGTGGTCCTTATGGATTCTATGTACAGCTTGGTGAAGACAGGACAGGATATTTGCCTAAAAGAGCCTCTGCTTCCCATGTAAGCCATTTTTTGCCTCTTTGACTAGACATTTGCAATCATGTTTCCTGGTTTAGTGTTATGATTTTGTGCTGATGTGAACTGAACCAAAAGAAAAAAAAATGAAAGAGAAGAACTGAAAGGAAAACGAGAAGAATGTCATTTTAGCATAGCAAGCAAACCACAACTCATAGGCACATTTGCATGCCTCTGTCCATGTGCAACCAATGTCTCTTGATTTTGGCTCTTTTGCGTGTGCAAATGTTCTAATTCAACGCTCATAACTATAATTTGTTGACCATGTGTATAACTGGATGAAATAATTTTTCCAGATTAAGGCTGTGGACTCTATTACCCTTGAAGATGCTTTGGAGTTGCTGCGTTACCCTGTGACATTGGTATGTCAGCAATCTCTAAATTGATATCTGTTCCCTGTACATCTAGAGTTGTTCTTGAGCTTAATTAACAGTATCTCTATCAGGGAAACCATCCAAAGGATAGTCAACCAGTAATGTTGAAGCTTGCAAAGGTTGGATTTTCTGTTAGACATGGACGCACTATTGCTTCCGTTCCCAAGGTAATTTAAAGGAAAAAAAAAAATGAATCTTTACCATTTTCTGTTACATGATGGCATATAAATGTAACTACCATAAGCTTCATTTTGTGTGTTCGAGCATTGTTTCTTGATTATGATTCAATTATTGGAGAGAATTTCAATTGGTTTTTGAAATATGAATGCAGCATATGAAGCCGAATGACATTACTCTTGAGAAGGCACTGGAGCTTCTATCGGGTAAAGATGTAAGACGATGTGGCAGACCTAAGAGTAAACCAAAGGTTGAAGAAGCTTTGGAGGCCATGCAGCGATAGTAAATAGGAAAGTGCAAGTTTTTCTGATGATTGTTTCATATGGATGAACACGTGTTCGCGGCCATGCATCTCTTCCATTCCACAGCGGAAGTCATGCATTTGACAGGAGAAGAAAGAACATGCATTTGGGCTTCTGGGAAATTTTTTTGACCGCAAGAGCCCCCAAGAAGTTTATATAATTTTACCATTGCAACAATCAATTTGCTTGTAATTTATATCTATTTGTAGCTACGTATCTTCTTTTCCTCGATTTCTTATAAATGTAATCATCAAATATTTCTCTTTGACTATTCTTTATCTTACAAGGCTTATAAATTCTCTGATTTTCTAGAAGGTTTAACAATTTTTGTTTTTCATTTACTTGACAATGTATTCCCATGCATTGCCTATAATTAATTGAATAAGCATTTTGTTGTTAGGAGAAATATTCTGTATTTTTTGGTGTTGGTGATGGGTTTAAGACATAAATTTGTGCTAAATATATGTATACGAAGCATAAGACAGGAGACGGTTAGAATATCCAAATACAAATTCTTCAATTGCGATCTTCCTAGCCATAATTTTGGAAGCAAGCTGAAGAGTCACCTCGAGAACCCATCTAGTAAAGCCTTTGCTTTACCTCACTTTTGTTAATCATCAAACAACTCATCAACTTAATTTTATCTACAAAATTTCGACTCTCTTTTTCTATGGTGATGAAAGGTTTCTTGTGCTAACGTCAGATTGTGGAAGCTGAGGATTACTCATCAATTCCTGCAAAAAATAAGATGTGCTTACTTGAGTTAACTCACTAATTATCCCCACAAAAATTTGATTAATCTATGAACTTACTAGCTGTAAGGAAATTTGGCTTTGGTTTGGCGGTTGTCCTGGACCTCCAACGAGCAATGGAGGATTTACAGTCTCTTCAGCAAGTGCTCTTAATATGTTAAGCTCCGGCATTACGACTTTGCCGAGATCCGGTCTGTCTTTCCGTCTTAACTCTGCACACTGAAGTGAGAGTTGAGCGAAGGACAATGCATCGTCAACTGGCCAATCCGACACAGTTTGATCGAGCATTTCACGGAAAGTTCCCTTCTCAATTGCCCTTTCGACATGGTGAGTTAGACCCATTGGTGGTTTTGCTGTTAACATCTGGAGAAACATGATTCCAAGTGAGTAAACATCAGATTTAATACTAAGCATTCCTGTTTGCTGATACTCAGGGTGTATGTAGCAGAATGTTCCGGCAGTAGACGTCATTCTATACTGTGTTACATTGTCAGCTACAGATGGTGGGACTAATCTTGCCAATCCAACGTCGCTAATCTTGCTGACAAAGTTCCGATCAAGCAATATGTTTGCAGTTTTCAGATCGCGGTGCACTAGAGGTTCACGTTTTGTCTGGTGAAGGAACAATAATGCAGTCCCAATTTCTGCGGCAATTTTGAACCTAATCTGCCAAGACAGTGGGGGAGTATTTCCCCTCCTCATTAGGCGATCTTCCAAGCTTCCATTCGCCATAAATTCGTAAACCAAGCATCCATATTCTGGGCAAGCTCCCAGCAGGAGAACCATTTTAGGATGTCTTATGCAGCTTAATACTTCAACCTGAAAACCAAAACCGAAACCAACACCAATTAAATAATTATATAGCTCTCAATTTCCAGAATATTTACCGGTTAACGTCGTGTACCGTTACCTCTTGCTGAAACTGTGATCTACCCTGAGCTGCATCTGGACAGAAAACTTTAATGGCAACAGAGGTATGGTCCAAGTAACATTCGTATACAGGTCCATAACCTCCTTCTCCAATCTTTCTGGAGTCCGTGAAGAATTCAGTTGCAGCTTCGATTTCTTCGATGGTGTACTTCCTATACCTTACATCTGACTGTGCAAGAGCATCAAGTGCTTCTTTCTTCTCATCTGATACTCTAAGTGCTTTCATTTCAGCATTAATTCTTTTCTGTGATTCAAGTTCTGCAATTCTCTGAGCTGCTTCTGCTGCTTCAATGGCTGCTCTTGACTTAGCTTTCTCTTTTTCTGCAATAGCCATTGCAGCTTCCTCAGCCAGTCTTGCCTCTTCCAATCTCCTCCCTTCTTCCAATTTCCAGCGTTGAAGCTCCGTTGCCTGCATCGCGATCTACATCATCTTAGAATTTCCCATGCAAATACAAAGGCAATAGACGATATACATTATATTATATCATAATTTATATACCTTTTTTTTTGCCGTGAGTGCTTCTTTGCAGGCTGTACTGTACATTTGCATTGTTTGCTTGAGTTCCAGCCTTCGCCTCCTCATTTCAGCTTCAACATCATCCTGTAATTCCAAAAATCATTATCAATTGCAAATTTCTCAACAGTTGAAAAGCTTGCAATTTTGTTAATCCAAAATTCTACTAGCACACCATTCCCTGAGATGCAGATGACAATCTCTCGTTTTCCTGAGAGGTTGTTGAGTATCCGGTCGGGGAACCAATAGCCAATGACCTCCTTCCAATCTGCATCGACTCAAAACTGTTGTTACTCTCCGAGTCTGAGATATTTGAGAGACGCGGCGGTGTGCCGTATGCTGAATTTTCTATGCTGTCATAGAAAGCAGGAAATATCCTATCAGTGCTTGGCCTGCCAGAGCTCACAAAAGATATGTCTGTTTCTTTTGAGGGATATTCCACGACCGGTTTTCCGTTAAAAACTTTTCTGACCAAAGGAGACCTGCTTATTATTATCACATGTCAGTCAACACTGTTGGTTTGCATTTATAAACGAAATATTTTTAACGAACTGCTTACTTGAAGAATTCTTGTTCACCGTTGGATTTTTGCGGTGGTTCGACTGGTAGCTTTTCAGCTGCAAAATTTTCTAATTTAAGGGCGGCAGGTAAAATGAGAAAGCATGAAATAGCATATTACAATGTTGAAGTTGAAGAATCAAACCTCTGACAGGAGGAGAAGGCTGAGGAGCAATTCTCTCAGGTTGAGGAGGTTTAACTTTTGCATGATTCACAAGTTCATCTCGTAATGGGGAGACTGCAGGGGCAGGACGCGAGGCAGTTCTCATTGAAGAAATCTTCCCTTTTGATATCACATACACTGTACAAAAATCTGGTGCTTCTTTTGTTACATTCCCAGGAATATCTGCTGTTTTGAATCTTCTGCGGGGATATAGTTTTCGAACTTCTTATGAAAATTCCAATTGAGAAAAAAATTAAGGTAAGAACAATCTTTCTTTAGTCTGTAAGGGTAGATACCTGAGGAAGCCTTTATTGTTGGAAGCGCCAACAACCAAAGTTTCAATTGCTGTTTGAGAAACAAATTCGATTAATGCTTTTGCTACATCTGTGTCTTCCAGCACCACATCCCTGCATTGAATCTGATATCTCAAATTTAGAGAGTTGACAGGCAAAAACAATGAAGAAAAAGCAAGATCCATATTTTGGATTAAATTTTCAGAACTTACATCTTTACGTGTACAAAAGCAACGGAAAGGCAGGAAGATTTCCTTGGTCTGGGGATCAGGATCTCTACGTATTAATGAACTGTCACCACTTATATCACAAATTTGGTTCATCCCTGTAACAGAACACAAGAAATTTAATAAATATGAATCAAAAAGAATATGAGATTATAAAATAAGAGAAATGTTAGAAGTCTGGGTTTTTGACATACTAGGGGACGGAAGAGAAGGCGAGGGAGAAAGACAAGCAGCGGATTTGAGTTTAACGTGGATGAGAACAAGATTTTGTCCCTTTGTCAAAATGTTGTCAATTGCCCATTTGATAGCATTTTCGCTTCCTCTATCCCTATCTATCGCCACTGCTACCAATCCATGTTTTTTGATTTCCCTTTTATCTCCGTTACCATTTATTGGCATCGACATTCCTCCGTTTCCTAAACAACTCTTTTCTTGCTCTCCCTCCAAACAAAATGTATGGATTTTTTTTTTATTTTTCTTCTCTTCTCGTCTCTCTCAACGGACAACGAGAGACAAGAAGAATCAACTCTATCTGCTTAATGCATGGCTTTGCTATTTGTTTACTTATCTATTTATTTCAACACTACAGCAAGAAGAAGAAGAAGATTCTTCCTTGAATTAGCTAATTTGATCTTTTCAAAACTAATGGATCCTTAAAAATCTCTACATGCATATTTCTTTTGAGAGCCTCCATCTTTGGCGGGATGGTCAGGAGTTTGACCTTTGACTTCTTTTTGTAAATTTCCAATAATCTCCCATTTTGTCTTCCATATTACAGGTTGAAAATCTGTACGTTAAATAACAATCATTTCGTTTTTTTTTTTAAAAAAAAAAAACAATTTGCCTTAAATAATGCTCCTAAGTTGAAAGTACCACCTAAAATTAAACATGGTTACAACAGAACGAACAACCAGGCAGAGGTAACAGATGATAATATGGCAACTTTACAATACTATTAATAATGATATATACCAAGGACAGAATTACAAATTCAGTCAAGTTCTAAACTCAAGATTTATTCCTTCCATTCCACACATGTTGGATGAAGATCATAGTTACACACATCACAAGAGAATGCCCAGAATCTCCCTTGCTTCATGCAATAGTCACATACATAAGCTTTGGCCATGTCCAGTTTTAGTTCATGTTCATGCTTTGCATCTTTTACTTCTCGAGGCAATGCATCTCCTTCCTTTCTCAAGTTTGCTTCTATTTCTGCAATCCTTAACTCCGTAAATGGGAATGCCTTAGCACCATACAAGGAGATCATTTCCTTCCCACTTGTGCTAATTGTTTTCCCATTTGGTCCAATTATGACCAAAGCTGGAATCCCTTTGATGTTGAATATCCTACAAAGGTCTTGTCGTGTTCTGTCCTCATATGGAATTGCTAGCCATGGCATGCTACTTAGATTGAGAGCAAATTCCTTGTGGTCTCGATCTGTAGACACTAAAACAATTTCAAAGCATCGATCTGTTGTGATTGTCAGCTCGTTGTAAACTTCGATAAGTAGTGTAGTGAATACACGGCAAGGAGGGCACCAATGTGCGCCGAAGTGAAGTCCTACTGTCTTGCCAAGAAGTTCAGATACTAATATCTACAAAAGATTTGAAAAAAAAAAAGCATGTCAAGTTTAAGCCAAACATTCCTTATGGACAGTGATAACGTTGATTCACCTTTTCATGATCTCTAGAAACAACATAGTTTCTTTCTTCAAGTGCTAAAAGTTCTTCTAATTTTCCTCCCTGCCGCTTAGAATCATCAATGGCCTTCAATTCTTCCCTTCTCTTCTCAGTGAAGGGATATGCTTCGGCCCCATAGTCTTCAATAAATCCAATCAAGTTTTCTTCGATTAATGTTCCATCAGAACCTAATGGAATAAGTGAGGGGATGCGATCAACTCGATACTCGCTCCTCAGTTTTTTGTGCAAGATTCCATCAAAAGGAACAGCAAGCCAGGGCATGCACTTGAAATGTTCGTTGAATCCATTCTTATCATGGTCAAAGGAAACAAAGATAATTTCTAGCTCTTTACCTCTGCTTCTTTGCGTGTCATAAAGTTGCACCAGGTGTGGCATAAAATTTTTACAAGGCCTACACCAGTTTGCAGAGAAGAGTAGGCAAATTGTCTTGCCTTCACATGATGACAAGGCTACCTGAATTTGGGATTAAGAAATTAATTTTATTTAGTTTGCTTTTAACTAAGCTGAGAAATTCATTTCTAGTATTGAAGGCACTCCTTTTCAGGCCACTATTGTACTGAATGGGTTAGACCTCAAAGTCTAATGATTACTTCTATTTGACAAGCATTAGATTACATTAATTTCTCTATTTGCTTATTCTCTTGGAAACCAACAGAAACATGGAGAAGAATCCAATAGCATCAAATATGGAAATCCATATTATATTAGCGTATAGACAAATTTTGTATTAGTATGCTAGGATTTTTTTTCCCCCTATAAGATGTGATTACAACTATAGAACAAACACAGTTAAGAGCAGAAGGAATCAAGGGAAAAAAAAAAAAAAGAAAAGAAAAGAAGAAGATTGCCGCAGAGATTACCTTTCCTTTACCAGAAAGAAGGAACTCAACATCTTCAGATGCCAAGATTGTCAAAACATTGCTGTTGTCGACACATTTGGCTTGATTAGTGTGGTTTGCCATTAGAGCTACAAACAAAAGCTGGTTTCCGCTCTTCATTTTTATGATCTTTGTCTCGATGAAGAAAGTAAAAACAAGTCAGAAAGAGTGATAATGGCAAAAGGGCATAATATGGCGCAGAGGATTTTTCATTTCCTAGTCTCCATTTTAAAGCATTCTGAGTCTTCTGTTATCAAAGAATTTTGTAACTTTTTGGACCATCTACACTACTTGGAGTCTGTAGCATTCTGTTTGTTTTTTCCTTTTCCAATACTAAAGTGATGGACCCCATTATTATTATTATTATGCTTTATTTGTTTTTTTTAACAGATTTGAAAAGATTGTATCATAATATGAAGCCTTTTCGTTCAGCTTCTTTTCTACTTTTTTTTTTTGTTAAAAAAAATAGAGACCCTGAGAACAGTGGCACGCACATCTTTTCCACAATCAAAGCAACATGAATTCACTAAGAATCTTCAAACTTATACCAAATAAAAGGATATTGGAAACTACATTAGGCAAAGATGTTTAAGGTTCTTTGTCAATAAAAATAACAAAAATTTTACAGAAATCCTTGAAAATATATGTCCCAGTGGGATGTTAGCAATCCCACATGCTTCACGACGAATCTGACTCTAGCTTCTATCACAATCCACACTTGGCATTCGCAGCACAAGTTCTAGAAATCAGGATTGTTAAATTCTATCAGAATTCACATTTTACACTAACACCACAAGTCAAACAAATCATTATTACCACAATAAGAATATTAAAACACCAATTTACAGAAGTCTATGCGTGGTCTTGACACAGCAGCCAGTATTTGTCAGCACAAAATGTTCTCAGGAAATTATTCTTACTATTATTATTATACACATAATTAGAACTTTTCATAATAATTCTTCATCTGCGTGTATGCATGATTAGAATTAAATAGCCACAGCCCAGAACATAGATGATCATAGGATCTCGAGAGCTATAACAAGATATGAGGTAACAAGTTGCAAAGTGGGTTGGACTTGGATAAGTGAGAACAGAAGAATTATTCGACAGCAGAAAAATACTCTGAAATCAACTAATATTATCACATGAAAAAGATCATGGTTTTTCAAACTTGTAATGAAAAATCTATGCTTTAGCGTAATCGTACAAAAGTAAAGTGGGGCTGCATAGAAAGAATAAAAACAGAGCAAAGCTAGAAACTTACGGTGTGTGTCTGATGATTATTCAACGGTGGCGGGGAGAGAGAGAGAGAATATTATTCCGGGAAAAGAGGATAAGCCAAGGGGAGATGCTCCGTGGGAACACTTGCAAAACAGAGAGGCTTGTATGATTCTGAAAAATAATAATATTGATAATTAATTAATTAATAATGAAATAAAAACGTACAAGCTAATGTTTGTTTATGATGTTATGGAATTGAAGAATAACAAATGATAAATCCAACGGTCTTTGTTTGTAACGTGTGAGCGACAAATGTTTGCTCATGACTCCCGTTTCTTTTTTTTATTATTATTTTTGGAATTTCAGAAATTCTTTATCAGTCTTTTTCTTTCCTCGAATTTCAAGATTATCTTATTCATATATATATCATAATGGACCGAATCATATGGGGATATTGTCCACTGAAGCCCACCAGCCCACAACTCTTCCATCGAAATCTCAGCTGGGGTAGCTTGCTTGCTCTAAATCTAGGCAGTTAAAGTATGGTTTCTTTCAATCTAAAGAAAGTTCCAAATTAGCAGGGTCATTGATTTATTTATTTATGACATTTTAGTTGCAGGGAGTTTATACGATTACTGTTGCGAGTAAATTTACATTTAAATTGGACGATTCTATTCTTCTTAGCGAAAAGAATCTCCCTCCCCCTCCCCCCCCAATTTATTGAGTCGAAAAATTCTACTTACATTATTGCCCCTGAGAGTTAAGAAGTCACCTGAATGGGTGCGGCTTCTTGCAAATGGTATTTCGTCAAATTGGCCCAGTTCATTCTTTACCTGGAGAGAAAGAAGTGAAGCAAGAGAAACCACAGAAACAAATTGCTTTCAAGTGTAATGTATTTCCATAAAAACGGAGATAAACCGCGTATGTGAAATTGAACCATTCCATTCAAAGATGGAAAAATACGGGAATTACAAATACTAGTCTCTCATAACTTCTACCTCTGGAAAATAATGGAATTATTTGGCCGTTACTCCAGCCACCTTAATTATTAACCCTAAACCAAAGAATACAAAGGCAAGTTTAAACATTAACTCTTGAGAAAGAGAAGTCTTCGTCAGTCATAGCCCTAGATGAGTATCCATAATCTTCACTAGCAAACGAAGAGTAATCATCATTATCTTTCTCCTTCAACTCCATTATCCTCACCACTGCTTCTCTCAAATCCCACCTCCTTTCTGCATTCCATTCACAGCAACACATTCCAATCTTCAACAGCTTCAACATTTCACCCTCACCATTCTTTGTTCCTTTCATATCTTTATCAAACACTTCCCCTGTCCACTCTTCTCTCACAACTGAGTTCACCCAAGTTGCCAAGTCTGCGTTTGCACCTTTCCCTTGTTTTAGATAATTTGCTGGGACTCTTCCTGTCAGCAATTCAAGAATTAGTATTCCAAGACTCCAGACATCAGTATTTCGCGTTACGCGCTCAGTTTGAGTGAACTCTGGGGACTTGTATGCAGCCATGTACAACTGAGCATGCTCTTTGTTCACCACTGGTACTAGTGCATAATCTGTCAAAAGTGGTTCAAAATTATAGTGAAGAAGCACATTTGAGGATTTTAGATGACCATGTGGTAAAGGTAAGCTTGGAAATTCTCGGTATAGATGTGCCAATCCGTTTGCCACTCCTTTAATGATCTTCAGGCGTGTTGGCCAGTCAAGTTCTGGCTGCCCCGGAGCACGTCTACCTGAAATAATGAAAGAAATCAACAATGTTACCAGTACGACGATGGAAATTATAGATGGTACATTTTTTGAATTAGATTATTAGGACACACACATATGCACATACATACCGTGGAGATGATTAGCCAAGCTTCCATTTGGCACGAAGTCGGAAACAAGAAGCTTTTCTTCTTTTCTGTAATAGAACGCAACAAGAGGAAGCAAATTAGGGTGTGACAAGCTTCCAAGTCTTCTCATATGGTCATGAAAATCCTCCCTGCCAACATTACTCATCTGTCTAAATCTCTTGACTACCATTGCTGGTCCACTCAAAAGAACGGCTTTGTAAGATGAACCGAAGCTGCCACTACCCAATACTTCAGCAGAAGCTCTAAGTAGATCTTGCAACTCAAATCTTTCCCTATCATTCACGACAAAATAGAGCTTTCCACTGTCACCCTTTCGAGGATTGGAGAAGTAGTCAGAAGCTTCGACTGATTCCTTGTGGTCCGTGTTATTATAAACACCATATTTCTTTAGTGCTTTTGTCTCTTGGTTTTTCTTGAAATCGGATGTTTTGACTCCGCTGCTGCTGCTCCCGCAAATGTAGGAAATTGCAGCAATTGCAGCTAGAAAAACAACAGCAGCAGCTACTGCGCAAATTATCAGGATGGCTTTCTTCTTCGAGTATTTGCACGGTTTCAAAGGTTTCTCACATAAGTCTTTGTTACCTGTTTGATAAATAAATAAAATTACCACGCAAGCAAGGGCAAATATTTAAAATATTCTGTACAAAGACTATGTAAAAAAGATTTGATTCGATTCTGTATGGATAATAATCAAGTTGACTTTGCAAATGGATGTCTTGTGAGCTTCAACGTGCACATCACTTATACATGAGTTGCTTTTGATATATAATTAGACATGGTCGCTGGGAATCGTAGGCCGACTGATTAAGGTAACATATCAATTCATTCAAATTATTATTTTCTGGTAATTTTTAATTATATTGATATGTTATCTTTTTTTCTCCTTAATACACATACAAGGTGTACAAATCATCTACAAAGGAAAACAAAAGTGTTATATATACATGTATTGAGAATATAGAGAGTAAGATTTCGCATACCTGCAAATGAAGTTGCATCGAAATTACTTAAGCTAGCAGGAATCCGACCCTCTAATTCATTGTATGACAGATTAAGCATAGCGAGCTTCGCCTTTGGAAAATCCGGTATCTTGCCTTCAAATTGGTTCCCTTTAAGGTTCAACTCTAACAGTGTTTGCGATGCAGCGAGTGATTTTGGGATTTTGCCAGTGAACTGGTTTCTTTCAAGATGAACTTTCTTCAATGAGTTCATACCAGCAAATGCATCAGCGCGAATTTCGCCAGAGAATTTGTTGTGCGACAAATACAAAGCTCTCAAAGTAAGTTTCTTGACATTAGGCATTGGACCGTCGAAGCTATTATTTTTAAAGCTCAACGAACGCAATCCTGGCAACCGGGCAAGGGTGTCTATATCAATGATGCCCATTAGATTCATGTTTTCTAATCTCAGTACTGTAACTACACCGCCGGAACAACGTAAACCGGTCCACTGTGGAGTGTTATTATTGCATGGATAGGAGGAACCATCCCAGTCGGGGAGTACTGCAGATTCAGTTGATGATAATGAGTTCTTAAACTTGATCAATATTTCAGCATCAGATGCACCAGATGACTCCGTAACAAAACATGCCAAAAACAGTATAAACATCAACAAAAGACTTGTGTTTGCCAGTTTGTTAGGCATGGCGAAGCGAAAGGATTGATGAACTCAACTCAATTAAAGTGGAGCATTAGCAAAGGAAATAAAGAAAATGAGAATGAGGAAATTATAAGACGACTGATTAAGAATTTGAGGGAGGAACGAAGCAAATAAAGGGACAAAGAAGGAATGGTGGGGGTTGGTGGGATTGACAAAGTCCTCCCCCTAAGAATGAGCTGTTTATTAAGCTAGGTCTGGCCGGCAATATCACTTATTGTTCATTCCGTTTTTATCTTGTAATACATAATTTTTTCTTGCTGAATTCGAGTTTCCTTATGTAGTTGTTTAGATTATATACTTATTTTATATGATGTTTAATAACGTTGTCTCCAGCCGTCTGTTTTAGTAATAACAAATAACTATGATACGACTTGCGTCATTAATTCTTGCGCACGTCGTGTCATGTTGCAAGAGCAAAATTACATGCACATTAGTTAAACTTGTGCATGCCGATTAATGCGCAATTTCGTAAACTTTTATTAATAATTAAACAATATTAATTCACTCGTATTTACATATATGGTAAACCTCCTTTTTGTTTTGTTTTTTTTTTTTTTTTTATGTATTTTTATTTGGTCGTGTTTTTCTGGTCTCACCATTCCAATTTTTCCTTGTGCACGTACTGCGGACGGGCCTCGATGGGTTCCATCAATGAACCCAAACCATCCACCAGAAATAATGGGTCCAAGTCTTTACTGCAGCTGAAGCTGCATTTGATTGATCTTGTTCGGATGGAAACGTGGCAGTCGTGCCAGCGATGTGAGTATGCAAGGCCCGTCATATATTTTGTAGTTGACAGGTGGAGATAACATAATCAATGGAAAGCATTAACTATAATATTTTATTATATTAATACAAATAATACGGTAAAATAATTTAATTAATAAAAAATTTATTTATTAATAATTAATAATAAATTAAAAATAAATTTTATAAATTTTTTATTATATTAATTAAAAATATAATTTATTTTTTTTATTTATCACTAATAAAATAAATAAATTTTTATTCTTTTATTAATTATATTATTTATACTAACATAATAATACCTTTTTATCTAAAATTTTTTTTAAAAATATACAAGATGCATTTGATTATAACCCAAAGTTGATTCACATGAGGCTGGTAGTTGAGATTGACTTTTTTTTTTTTTTTTTTTTT